>JAOQMM010000096.1:0-32238 GCA_027563515.1 Erythroxylum platyclados | reverse complement strand
TGGGCAGCCTTGGTGTACTATATATGGAAGGAGCGCAATTACAGAATATTTAGACAAGAAAATAGGAGCAGTGAGATGGTATTTCAGGCCATATTCCTACATTGTAGACTGGCAATGTTAGCCAGAGGAATAGCTGCACACTTGACAAGGAGCATGAAGAGCCGATGGGGATTGGAGTGATACTGGTCTGAGAGATCTCACAAGGATCCTTCGATTGCTAGATGTAAACGATTACTAGGAACCATAATTCTCTGTAATCTAGTTATTTTGGACTACTAGCCTTCTTTTTGTCCGCTAGACTGTATAGCTATTTCTATCTAATGAAAACTATTAATTTTCGAAAAAAAAATACTAATGAGAGAATCATTAAAGCTCTTTTCATTTACCTATGTAATGTTTTGCATCTCTTTTTGAGAATCTGTGGAGTTCCTCTGCACGAACTCGAAACTCATCACTGCAACGCCACATGGATAACTACAAAAAAGAAAATAATAAGTAAACGAAGAAATGAGGTAAGGGATCAAGAAGTTGTTAAGAAAAATCATAAAACATCCTATAAAAAGGATAATTAAGTATCTCAAACATCAAATCCTCAATTTGAGAATAGTACAAGTTAGCTGCCATCATTCTAGCTAGCAAGCAAACATCCCTAGTCACTTCAGGGGGTCACCCTTGGATTGCCTACACACATACAATAATCAATAAATCAATGAGAGAGATAGAGAGATATTTCCACCTTTTGTGTAGCTTTAAATTTATTCATTTTGGTTGGCTCCAAGTTAAGTGAAGGGGCAAATATCACCACAATTAATGAAATTTCAAGGCTACGTCAATATGTTCGGACTAGGAAAAACATACCATCACGATCACCACCCATCCATGAAGAAAATTGAATAAGGGGAGCATTATAAGGAACTCATTCATTAATCCCAATATTCTTCAGAGCAGTATCAACACGGCGTAAGAACTTTGGGACACCCTTCCAAATTGTCTCATGGAAGTAGCTCATTCCTGCTCTCATCTCGTCCTGAGGAGTTGGTGGGGTCCTTCAGATCTCATCAGTATGAAATGCAGCTTGAATCTAATTGAGGATGAAAAAGATTGATAAAATAGGCATTAATTAGTGAGATAGGTATACATAAGTTGTATGCATATGCAAATATGTTAGTGCATAAAGTATGTAGGCACGCAAAATTTTTCAGTTCTTCAAGGTTTAATACCCAAATGAAAACTCAGAAAACAATTTTTTCTCATGATACTGTGAAAAACAGATCAGCACTTCAGAAGATAATATAAAACACGTGGTGTCAAAAAATAGAGTAGAAATAAATAGATTCTTCCGATAAAGGATAGTTAGGATATCTCTGTAAATTCACATCCAAAAATTCAAGTCCAACACTTTGTTATGTGCAAACTAGATATGAAAACTGAAAATAATAGTACTTTGGACAATTCCGTATTCTGTAGAAATTGAACCAGCAATATGAGAACTTTACAAGACTATACTGTGGTAATTAAACACTAAAACCAGAAATTCGTTTTTTTTTTTTACAAAGAAACCCTCAAAAGACAATAGTAAAATCTCAATATACAACCAACTCAAGAATAAACCTGGCATGCTTTTGAAGCAAGGATCTACAAACGGATTGAGTAGGATGGGCAGTCAAAACAACATCTACAGTCTGATCCTTTAACGCATCAAAAACTTCTTCAGATCCACCACAAGTCTCTTAAGAGTTTCCTCAATGTCCGATTCAGTGGCTGCGGAGTTCTCATCAGCAAAATCTCCTTTTTTTATTTTATTCCACCTTCGGTAAGCAATCTGCAGTTCTTCAGCTAAGTTCGCCAAATTCAGCATATGTGAGAAGACTTGGCAATAACAATGGAATCGCCAGGATCCAAACTGGTCAACACACTTCCAAGTTCCTCTAGTTTTTGAGGATCATGCCTCCCTTCATACTCGGCAGAAAGTTCATAGCATTCTTGAACCTTAAAAAAAAAAACAAACTCATGAACATCTTTAGCTCATTACACAGATTTCAGAAAGCAAGTCACTAGGCTTAGAAAAACCGATATTTGTTGACATGCACGAACATTTATCTAATTAGAAAAATATAAAATTTAGTAGAATCTTTGACCTCCATAAAATGGGTTCTTCCATCAAAAAGTTTCGAATTAGTTTCTGTTGCCGGAAATATAGTCCTGAAGAAAGTTGTAAAACAACATATGCACTGAAAAATGGACGAATAGAAAAGATATGAATCAGTATCCACACCGTTTCCTTCAGATCCTCTCCATGCAAATCTTGAAGAATATCAAGAAAACGATCCAGAAGCAGAGCGTCATACCCCACCAAATTATCATCTTCACTCACTTTTCCAGGAACCAAAAGTCTAAGCTGGGCATCAATCGATGCCAGCTTCTCTAGATTCCTGTTACCCGTAGCCATTGACCAGCTCTTATTCGGCTTTCACTCTGCGTGAATCACAGAGGAAATTCCAATAAAATTCTGTAAAAAATTTCCTAACTATTAAAAATCAGAAAGCGAAAGAACGAAAGAGGAACATGCTAAAAGTGAAAGCAACAGTCACAACCAGATTCAAGCAATAAAAGAGCCAGAATATCCGATACGGATCCCTATAATTGAGCCTTTAAAAATGAGAATTTTCTACTAACAAAGTACATGTTACAAAGTAAATGAAGAAGACGACTATTGCAGCAAGCAATGAGACTCAAGCTAAGTTGACGGTGTCGTATAGAGCGAATACGCAACGAATAAATAAAACGTATAATGTAGTAATGTACCAGCATGTACTGGATTTTTGATCTGTATTTGAACAGACCCGACGTTAGTTTGGGCATAACAGAATACAATCAATTGTTTCAAATTCTTTCTCTCTCTAATCCTGATTCTTTCCTAATTCTCTCTCTCTTTGTATTGTGATTCGCGATCCTTCTATCGCCCCCTTCCATTTCCATAGTTCAGTTATTGTTACAAATTAGTGTAACAATTGGTATCAGAGAAGCGATTCGGGAAGATAAGATGGCGGAAGGAACAAGAGCAGCAGAGATGCGAAGGTTGGAAGAAAGTGTGAGAACCTTGGTTGAGTCTCAGTCTAAAAGCGAAAAGATGTTTTCAGATATTCAAAACAAGACAAAGCAAATGGAGAAGGAAATGTCAGAGTTGAGAGCAATGTCCTGTGGCCCGCCCATGGGCCGACGGATGACCCGGCCCGACCCGGCCCATCGGTTCCTTTTTTTTAATTTTTAATCAAATGGTTAGTCGTGGGAGGTGCGGGCCGATGGGTTTCGACCCGCGGCCCAGCCCACGGCCCGGCCAACTCGAGCCAAACACGTGCCGGGCCGGGCTGGGCCAGAATTGACAAGCCTACTTACCACCAATCGACATCTTATACCAGCGTATCAACAATTTACAACTCCTCTAACAATCATCAGTGGAAGTGACTCATGCAACCTATGATGCAAGGCCTCTGTCACCTATGATGCAAGGCCTCTGTCAACAAATGCCTCCACATCATGTTATCATGAACACTAACCAATGACATAAGATTTGGAAGAATGTGACTTTTCTGGCCTCTCTTGCGTTTTTTTCTAGTCTTTAATGAACTCGCACCATATGGAATCATATTTTACAGCTGTAAGAACAAAGCAAAAAAGGAGCCCACGACTATTTCTAAATCTCCATGGAAGGTGCAACTCAAAAGATAAACAATAACTTTTCTAGTTCTAACCATCGTTTCTATGGTTATAACCTTGAGATCAACTGGTATGCAATGGTCACTATAATTTTCGATAGTGTCGTTGGTGGTGACTATCATGGAAGACATGATTGAAGTTTTTCAAATATTTAGTCACATTTAATTTGATCCTAATAGATTAGGATTTGTAATTGATTAATTTTAGCTCCAAAATTACGATTAATAAAAATCAAACGGAATATAAAGTTATAGAAAATCAAGCTAGGAAATTAAAATGTAATCTCACATGAATAATGGAAGAAAACAAATTTTAATATTTTTTAAAAATTAAAATATCTTTAATTTTATGACATGATTAATTCATTAACATGATAAAGCATTAATCATAAACCGTTCTTTATTACAAAATTTGATTTCCTTTTTTGCAGTTCCCCTCAAATTCGTAAGTTATATAAAAAAACCACCATATCTACAAAAGAGTTTGACATATTACAATATCTATATGAACAAGTTAGACATAACTCTACAAATATAGATAAGGACTAATATTATATATTGAATTTTATTAGGAAATAATTGTTATATATTTAATCTTAAAGTTTCTCAAACTTTAAAATTAAGTCTAACTTGATTAAAGTATATTTTCTCACTTGATTAAATTATATTTTCTCTCTAGAGGTGACAATGAGATCAAAATAAATCAAATGAGTATTAAGTGAGAAATTCAAAGGTACTTAACTCCAATTCAAGGAAAATACATCATCCAATTAGATAGTTAGTCTGAAACCTATTATGATAGTCATAATAAGTCTCAAATTTTTCTAAATTAAGTGGTTCAAACCTATCATTCAAACCAAAACTTACCATTAATTGATTAGGTATGATAGCATTCCATATCAATTAAAAGATGACAATAAGTTTAGTGAAAAAGTCTAAACTTTAAATTAAATAATTGAGATGACTACAATGATTTAATTTAGTGTTCTTGTTTCTCAGAAGTCAAATATGCAACTTCATAAATAACATATTCGCTACTTATATCAGTCTTTTATGACAATTACGGATCACTGAATTCATTGATAAGTATAGAATAATCAACATCAAATTAAATTTTCAGATTAATCAATATTGATTGCTCACGAAATAAAAGAACACGAAACCAAAAAGAAACTTGAATTAAGATAAAATCTAAGTTTAGAATAAACCCTCATAAGGTTACAACAAGAGTTTTGAAACCCCTTAAATCAGAATATTTGGAATTAGCCCTCATGACTTCCATTCCAACATTGAAAATAGAAGAAAAGATGAAAGATGAAGATAAAATTACAAAAAAAACGAAAATAAGGTGATATGGAAAAGTGAAGAACATGTTTTTCTCCTTTTCTTCTACTCAAAACCTAGCCTCTCTTGCAGAGATTCTTATCTAAACAAATCCAAATCCCTACATAATAGGGCTAAAAATAAGTTTCCTAATTGAATTCAAATTTTTGGGATGAATCTGGCATTAGGCGTGATCTCGCCTTATCTACTATAATAATATGTCCACTTTTTTTCCAAAGTTCATGATTTTGACAAATAATGTTTCAATTTGATACAATATCTACTTGTCATCTCCTAAAATAAAATAAATATTAGTTTTCTTATTTAAGCACCAAAATTAAGCCAAAATAAAAAAGATAAATCCAATTAACATAACCAAATAACATTTTATCACCGAGCTTCAGGCTAGCTCTAACTTTCTTTTTTTAATTTCAGACTTTAGTTCAGGCTTGAAACTTAGGCTATTCGAGCCCAGCTTAGCTCGAAGTCCAAAATTTTTAAGTAAAATAACATTAATAAATAAATTTTAAATTAATAAATAAATTAATCAAGCTTAGTCGGGGTTTGATCAAGCTTCAACCCCAGCTCAAGCCCAAACCTAAATTGTAGGATCAAGATCGAGCCCAAACCTAAATTTTAGGGTCGAGCTCGTGCTTGGGCTTGCACGAGTTCGACCTAGTCTAATGCTCTCTTTAATTATGGCCCAACAAGTACATAAATATGTTCATAATGAATATAAATTATAATATACTTATTTAATTTTCTAATTAAACAGTTTATATCAATAGATTTAATAATACATCATGACTAATCAAATATTAGAAGCGTCAAATTAGTTTTTACTGATCTTTTTTATGAATAATTTTTTAATATAATTCAATCTTTTCGTCATACAATATTTCGATTAGATAAAGAGTATAAAATTAATTTGTATTCTATTTTAATCCAATCATATTAATTCTCTAACAATGTTAATTAACTTTTTAATATTTGAAAACTATTTTAAGAGTATTATTTCACCTTGGTCTAATATTTTTCAAATGAAAACTAATTGAAAATAATGGAGCACTTTCCTTAATTACTTTAAAGTAGCTAATTTTATATTGATCACTTAGTTATTTCTATATATTTCATGTTATATCTAATGATCACTTATCAAATTACCCTTATCAAAGTGATAAATAGTTTTAAAATATAACAATTCCTTCAGGAGATACTTTAAAAATCTCAAATCAAATGATTACTTATATAATTATTTTAATAAATATTTCCATAGATATACAAATAATGTTCTATATGTAATTCTCATATCAGGTTAGTTCCATGAGTTTTTTTTTTCTAATAAATACTCATATGTTTGATTTATTGGTTCTTCATATTTTAGTCTATGAAATTATTCACTTACTTCATAAGAAATATACTAGTATTTTTATTTTATTAATATTCAGTCTTACCAAAAACAATGACTAAAATAATACTTAAATATAATATAGATTTATGGTTTTCTTATAATTTTATTTACAAATATATTTATTTAATGCATTTATTTTATAAATTAGTTATTTAAATAAATATAAATAAAATAAAATAAATTTAATTAATTATATCACAAATATACAACTAAGTGTAAGGTATAACCAACACTTTGTAACATTAAGGATTCACCAATTCTTAAGATATATATGAATCTATATACACTAATCCAACAGCAAATGGCGAGTGATTTTCGGAGAGCTATTCAGATTATACAAGTAAACACAAATAGATTTGTAGTATTTCCACATGCAAATAGGCAAAAAGTGCATTCATAGTATCGGATAAAAGCTTCGCCAATGAGCAAAATACAGCCATCTATATTCTTTTAGAAACATAACAGTGATTTTTGAAGTAACATGTTCAAAATAGAAATACATAAGAGCATGGTAATTTCTGAATTTTACAAGTAAAAACATCTCTAATGCAACTTGGCATCATTAAGTTACCCATCTTCTCATCAGTAAATTCAAGGTAGGACTTTTATATATGTAATTGAGTCGCTTGGAAATGCCATGCTTCCTTTACAACAAAGTTAGATAGGTGGTTGATTGTGCTTAATTATTTACAAATATACTACTAAATCTAATGTGACAACCTTCTTCCAGTTAAATAGGGTTGAAGTTATACCAAATGTTTCTAATTAAAAGAGGTCTAACGTGTGGATGTGATGTAGGCTTCCAAAAGAAAAGCTTACTGTTTGCTTAATTGATCCAATAAAAACGATAAGATGTAAAGTAAAAATGATTCTACGACATTATAATAACCACTATAATAATAGTTAAGTAAATATCGTAACTGGCAGCTTAGTAATGAGTGAACTTTCACCATATCCTGTAATAATTACATAAAAAGTAATAAACACATCCCAAGAACCAAAGTAGGCTGCACAATACAAAGGACGCCACGAAATACAAAGAGAAACAAATCAATCTACTTAAAAACCAACCCAAAGTCAGTAATTTAACGCTTTCACTTAATAAAAACAATTCACATTATTGAAAATTTGTCTATGAACTATTTGGAGTAGAGTCTTATGTTCAGAATAAACACATGTATGCCAACAATCACCGGCCTTGCCTTGATGCTTTGAGAAGAATCTCAACTTCCACTGAACTAAGCTTACCATCCTTACGAGAGAAAGCGGTCAATGATTTGAGTTGCAGTACTTCAATGATGCTTACAAATAGCGAATCAGCTCAACAGCAAATTTTCCTTTTCTTGTGGAATTTATTTCTCCTATCTGAAAAAGCAAAATTTAAAAATCAAAATGATCAGCAGAAACGATAGTTTTACTAGCCATAGATTATTTGATGTACGGAATTAAGGTAGTTAAATTTCAACTAATTAAGGCTGGAATAGTTTATTGTAGTTGAAACAATTAAGAGTCTATTTCAGTTCCTCTTTTAACAAAATTTCTGAATGCAAGTGTTACTATCTTTCTCTGTCAAAATCCCTATTTATATTAATCTTAACAGAAATCCTATTGACAACATAAAAGACATGTCCAAACTTTAATGAAAACTCCAGACATACATCACTTAGTACTTAGATTTAATAGGACGGTAATATAGGTTGTTGGAAAATTAAATTAGAGCAAATTTCTAAACTAAATAGGAATATATAACAAAGGCTAACAAAGAAATAAGAAATTAAATGGTGCATCCGGATTGAGCAAAGGAATATATAAAAATATACTTTGAGCATTGCCTTTGTCAAATAAACAGTCTTGGCATCTATGCTGAGATTCATGTATTGAACTGGATCCGTAAGTTGAACACGTCTCAAGATTTTTAAGCAAATAAAGATTCACTTATTTTATTGACTTAGTTGTAGGACTCTGAATTGCCAATTGCTTTGCCTTTCTAAGCTCTTTTGTGGATTCAATTGTTGCGTTTCTAAGCTCTTTTGTGGATTCAATTGTGTGTTATTCATTGTTGTGGTCATCGCTCACCGAAGACTATCCTTGTAGAGAAAGAACTTATCTCCTCTATCTCTTCATCATATTCACCATAAACTCATTCTAACTGCTTCATAATCCAAATAATCTTCTACCTATAATTTCAATAAAAAATCAGCAACTGTTGATCCAACTTCGTGATGAGTTTTCGTCCCCCAGTACTGCTTCAACTTTAAAGATCTTCTAAAGTCTCAAAGGACTTATGGTTACCACTTACCATCTATGTTCTCTATACAGGCTCCCACATATTCCTGATGCTGGAAGGCGTGTACCCAGGTCAAGTTCTCAACAAGTTTGTCTCTTTCTTGATATTTACCATGATCAACAGTAGGTTCTACACTAACCTTGAAAATTTGCTGGATCTTAAATTCTCATAACAAGTTGCTATGGTTGATTGTGGTTGAAACAAAAAGGGTTTATAACAAAATCTCCATCAATAAAATTGTCCAGCAAAATCCCTATTTGTACTAGTCTTGGCAGAAATCCCATTCATAATAAGAAAGACAAGTCCGAACTTTTAATAGAAAACCCCAACCCTCATTGCCAGACTTAATAGGAGAGTATCTTAAAAGTAATGGAAAATTAAATAGGTAGTGCAAATTCCAAACTAAATAAGAGAGCAAAATAAAGCCAAAAATAAAAAAGAAATATAATAAAACTAATTCTCTTTGACGCTCCTGCATCATTACTACACTTACCTTTAGCCTTCCCTTTCCACTAACTGAGACAATATCTCCAGTCTTCAGAGTAGTATTATTTTTCATGACAGTGGTCCAATTCACACGTACATCTCCATTACTACAATGAAAGAAAATTCTGAACTTAATTAGTTACACTTTCAATATTTCAAAGCAAAATGAATCAAAATTGCAGCAATAACTGGGCGCAACATAGAAAAATAACTTTTAATGAGGAGCTTCCGCAGGAGAAAAAGAGGAATTATAGATAACCTATCCTGACAAGTGAAAAAGGGGAATAAATGCAGATAATGACAATCATTCTAAGTGCTATATGAATTATCAGTATCACAATAACACAATCCTTCATTTTAAATAGAAATTGTTATTAAAAACATATCAATTCAGAGTCATGATACTAGACAAAATGACAATTTAGAGATGATTCTTCAATATTCACTGTAAGTTCAATATCACAGACTACTAAAACTTTTTGTTTCATCCACATGACTTAAACATTTTGTCTCAGTATTCTATACGCACATCTAGGTGTTGCAGAGGATTTCACCATCGACATAGAGACAAAATTGTAAACACAAGTATAGGGAGAGGAAATAACTGGACAGATTCAACTGAGAAGAATGGGGAGCACCTGATCAAATCAACTAGTTTTGATCGCGAAATCTTAAAGCCTGCACTCGCTAGAGCATCAACCCTGAGTGATGCTTCTATGGCCCTAAATGAATTAGTCCTGTAAATAGCAACCAAGTCAGAATATCATCAAATAAATTTGATCTAAAACATAACTGATACAATAGCTTGCAACCTTGGTGGTTCATATTCGATAGCAAGCAATGGTATTTTTGAACAAGAAACTGAAACATTACCAACCTGCAAGATAAAAAGTCATTTACCATCATGTCATGTACATTAACTCATTTAGCACATAGGTAACTTTACATGTTTTTTCACATAAAGGTTCAACCAACTGACTGATTGTCATTTAAGAATTTAAAGAATGAAGACAAATTCATTAATTCGTACAAATGGGAAACAGTTATGCAAGGGGGTGTTTTGTTACCAAAGATACTATAGGGTGAAAAACTTTTCTTCACAAATACACATTAAAACAACTTAGCATTTGCAGGAACATATATTTTGAGAAAATAACATCTACCTTGTCCAGGGATGACATGACAAAGTCAACAAGCTCAGGAACAAGTAGGACTTGAGCTCCTCTTTGTCCCTGAACAATAATTGAAGCCATGAAACAAAACAGAAAATCCATTATAGAAAATAAAAATTTATCCCACATCTAATGGACAATCATAGATTAGTATGTAATATTTTGCTATGACAAAAGAAAACTCTATATGTTAGATGGTTAAGGGTCCAGTTTATTTTTATAGCTATACTCAAACATACGATACAGAAAATAAATACTGGCTTTATGTTAAAACTAATGCAGTTGATCCCATCAATTTTATTCTTTTCAGATGATGAAACCATTTTAAAGCTTAAATACTAAAGAAAGAAAGAAACCTAAGTAAATTGGCAATATACCTGCAGGATTATATCCCCAAGCTTTTCCCTGACAATACCTGTACCAAGAACTGAACCAAGGAAATCTCCATGAGAACATGGTTGAAATTGAAAGTTTCCTGTGATACTGGAAAAAAGCAAAAGAATATTTAAGGGACTATAATCAACACAAACACATATTGGGGATTTCAACTTGTGCAGTTGGATAGTACCTCAATGCGGCAACTATATCTGGCTCATCTGTCAGCACATCTGGGTGTCCAACAGACATACGGCAACGCTCAGCCTGAAGGCATCAGGAGACGGGTTACTTGTATGGTGATGAGAAAAATTATCAATGCAACAATGTGAACAAAATCAGAACGCATTTAGAACCTGGGGGTACCCTCCCTGAGTAACTGCTTTTACATCAACCATTTTTTCTAGAACAAGAATCGCCTCCTTCAATACTGGAGGGGTAAGAAAATCTGTGTGAAGAACTTGCCTTCTTGATGATGCCCTTCTGGCCTGCAAAACCAGTAACATAACAAAGAAGGAAACAGAGGAAAATTATTTCCCACAGACACCTAGGCCTCAATTTCATTTAGATGTATCCTAAACTATGTTTTCTTCTTAGAGCGACAGCAAAAGCAAGTGAATGTTTCACAATATCATAAGGCTGGGGAATTGAGAAAACGTTTACTAAATACCATTTCAAGGATATGCTTCACTTCTTCTGCAACATTTTTGTCTCCTACACCCTTAAGTAAAGTATGAATATCCTCTTTTGTAGCTTGTACAAATTGGCATATCCCTATAGCTATTGTACACAGTATCAGCGACGTACTAAAATTTCCAAGGACATGAAATTGAACTCACATAGTTTAAGCTCTCAATCCATTGATGGCTACATGTACTTGGTAAAAGAGGGAGTAGAATAAAAGTGATGCATCTCTGCTTATCCGCAAGTTTGGCAGAGCAATGATTTGATCCATTGACTGATTCTTGGAATCTTCGTCAAACAGTCATGGAGTAAATTGTTTTGCAGTCAATCGATAATTAACATGAATGCTAGCAGAGATAATCACAGTCTACCACTCTTTTTTCACTACTTCGCATTACTAGAAAAGCCTAATCCTAATCTTTGTGCCATCAACATGCAATTAGCCTTAATCCGGCACAAGGATAAGAAATTGTTGTTAACGAAAAATAACAGTAAAAAGGAACAAAAGGCTGGTTTTATTAAATTGGTTAAATCACAAGCTCCATACAAGCCTGTCCTTTCTCTTCAGTAAATGAGCCCAAACATGATTCCCAGGAACCCACCACAGTGCAAACAAGGAAATAGGAAGCTTATATGATAGATGTTCAGAAACAAACTCCTCAATCTCACAGACAACTTTCTACATTGGTTACTACAGTCATTGTAGCTGTTAGTGACTGGTCAACATGAATATGGAAACTTAAAGAAGAGCATCTAAAACGCTAAGAAGAATCCTTTCAATGAAACAGCAGCAGAACACCAAGCTCCAAAACAACTTAAAAAGTCAATTTCTAGTTCACTTGTAATCAAATCCAAGTAAGTTGAGAAAGGTTCGTACGGTTTCGACCGGCTTACCGACCCGAAATTCATGCATTCAATGAGTCAGGTCGGGGAATAGAGAGCAGGGCATCTCTAATTATAAAAGTCTACCTCAAAAACCAACGGCCGAATTGAATGAAAGGTCCACATCGCACACACGACACACACCGACAAACGGAGATTCAATAGAGTGTAAAGAGCAGTTCTTAACCTGAGCGTCTAAAAGGAGGGGCAAAGAGAAGAGAGCGACGGGGTCCAGAAATAGAGATGTTGGTGGGAATGGTAATAAGGTTATGAGGTTGAGGATAAGCTCGAAATGCTCCTCTGAGAAGAAGCCTAGTAGTTGTGGAGCATGATGCTGCCATTGTCGCCTGCCGATGAAAATTCTGGGCCACAATTTACCGCTTTTCAAATACCAAATCACTTGTTATGATGTCCCATTAAAATTTCTTGTCACACATATATATACAAAGAGCCTTTTTCCAGGAAGGGAAACCCAAAGCCTGTGATTGCGATGACGATTGATCATTATCTCAAATTTTTTTATCACATATTAGGACCTATATAGAAAGAGAAGCTTCAGAAAACCCTCATATCGAGGGGAAGCCCCGAATCTTATTGTTTTCTTAAGAGGTTGGTTCATTCAGTAAAATCAAGAAACGTCAAAAACTTTTTGATTGTTATTTCTATGCAAATAGGAGCTATTGAGTAATCTTTCGTATGTTTCAGTATCAATCGACATAAGATAGTTTAGTTCTTTATCTTTGACTAATTGTTTTTCTGAGTTCCATAAACGCACAACAAATGCATCTAAGATTAAACAAATATGTCAATGTTTTTAAATCACTGCACCAGAGAACACCCCAATACTGATAGATATATTTTAAGGATGTCATTATTTGTCTAATGGTGCATTATTTTGTAAAAAGTTAAATATTGGAACTATATTTTTAGAAGTTAGAATTATTGTTATTTAAAAGTTAGAATTATTGTTACAACTTACAAATTAAGTAAAATTTACATTTTAATAATTTATATTTATTTTTTAACAAATAATTAAATATTATTAGTTAAATTTAGTGTGATTTTATATGTTAAAATATAAGTAAATATTAATATATCATAATTATAACATTTTTGTAAAATATGAATTTATACAAATTTAAATTTTTTTATTATAAGTTAAATTTGAATTTTAAAATTATTCTCATTTCAATTAAGCATGAACTTAAAAGTTTTAAAACTTTTTAGATTAAAATTTAGTTAAACTCGATTTCTTCCACCTCATGTATAAGTCTGATGAAAGGCATCTCAGCTCTTTCCTTTCAAGTTTTATTTATACCAAATAACAATTAAGGATGAGAAATGTGCCTCGACCTGTTTGGTTCGGCTTAGCCCAACTTGACTTTGTCTAGGATTGATCGGGTCATGGGTTAAGATTGTTTAACTCAACAAAAAGGTATACAATAACATCATTTTTTAAAAAGTAAAAAATATACAATTTTACCCTTAAATTATAGAGAAACTGTTTATGATAAACTTATAAAAAAAAAGAGGAAAGAAAAAGACAAAAATAATAATAAATAAAATAAAAACAAACCGAAAAGAAAGTAAAGTAAGTAAATAAATAAATAAACCAAATAAATCATTATAAAAAATTGTTTAAACTAAGGGGGAAAATATTTAGACTAAATAATTATTAAAAAGTATTGCATTAAAAATAGAATTTTCTTTTTTTAATTTTCATTTCAATATTTGTTTCTATTTTCTAGATCTAGCCGTAAAATTCCTTTTATTATTAAGAATGACAATAGGTCGACCCGACTTAGGCCCAAGTCCGATTCGACCAATCCAGCACAAGCTCAAATTGGCCCTACCCAAGCCCAATTTGGCCCAATCTGAGCTGTTTTTTAAATAAAAAATGTAAAAACTTTTTATATAGATCTAGCCTCAGGTAAGGCTTGACCGTGACAGTTCGAACTCAAACCTGGCTTGATCAACCCAAGCCTAACACATTGACTTCGGACTAGACCCAGGCCTAAATTTCATGTCTAGTTATTATTCTACATTGAATAAATCTTCAATTATATGTAATATTCTAAATAAATTATTTAAAGAAGAAGGCTTCAGCTAAATATTCTTGGGATTATGACAGTCAAAATTTGGGACATAAGCACAAACCAAATGGAAATTAGTTCAAAATGTCCACCAACCTACGAACAACGCAAATGAGCTAAAACAACTCAATTCTCGCACCACAGGCCTAAAGTCACTCGCTGCCTCGTCAAGCAGAAAACTTCCCCAACTCTTCTACTTAAGGACTTGCTTCTTCAGAGTAGATAAAAGTATCCAAGTACAAGAAGCACAAGCACCAACAAAGCAGCAGGAATTGCAAACCTCCAGTAGTTTGTTGGCTTTTTCCTCCTCAACATGGCTTTTGGAAGGGAATCAGTGCCACCTCTTGGTCGATTCCTTTGCCTCAAACTATTCTCACCGCGAACTTTTTCCTTCACTGGAGCAGCTGCCTCATCCTTCACTACATCCTTTTCAGCTTCAGCTGCCTCTGGTGCCACTGTTTCAGCAATTTCCTCAGGTTCGGCGGCAGTTGCAGGTGCAGATGCTGCAGCCTTCTTCCTTAACTTCTTTTCACGTTCCTGAAAGTACATACAAGTGCAAGATTCAGTCTCAAAATACAAATCAAAACAGTAAGCAAGAATCAGGATCCACAAAAATAGAACTACTAATTTCCTTGAGCTTTTTCTCAGCTTCCTTTTCAGCTTTTCTAGCTTCTTTAGCCGCTTTTTTCTCAGCCAACTTCTTCTTTCTTTCCTTTGCCTGCTCTATTTCCTCTCTTCTACGCTCCTTCAACTTTGCCTCATCAACTTCCTCTTCGACAGGAGGGTTCTTTTGTTGTTTCTCTGGACCACCAAAATCGTGGCTGTTTGTATCTATACTCTCTAAAGTGGTCTTTGAATCTGTCTTGCTGGTTTCTTTCTGAACCTTTTGTGTGGGTTTAGCATCTTTTTCTGGAACAGGTTTTGGATCTTCTTTTGGTCGTTTCATGCTTGCTTTTACCACCGACTCTGTTACCAAGGCTATGGGTGCCTCCACTGCTAGCAAAGGTTTCTCCTCAGGGTTCCTGATTCGCCCATCCTTGCTCAATTGTCGACTGTCAAGTGATGGCAAGATTCTCTTCTCATAATCATCCCTAACGACCTTATTACTGCTCCAGAGGGACATAAATTTATCAACCTATTTAAGAATGTCAAAGTGAAAACTATTAGCAAGCAACGGTAACAAATAACTGACTAGATATTGCTGCTAAGAACAAACAAGAAAATTTTCTGATCAACCTCTACAAGTGAAAGTTCCTCAAGGGCCTTCACATCCTTCTTAGCAGCAAGGTCTTTGGCTTTGTTCAAAAGTGCACGGTTCTGGTAGAAGTGAGCATTCTGATAAAAAGGACATGTTCTCAATTGGTATTGAAAGATATACATGTTAATTATCTTAGTATAAATGCTTAAACGGACTCGTTACAAGTGAGATGAAAAGTTGAGGAAAATGCCATATGCTCATAGGCATGAAACATGATAAGCAAACAATAACAGGGAGTCGTGTTATAAATTCCATGAACACTCTCACACTGGATAGGTACAAAATATGAACAAGATCATTCAGTGACTATAGCCTTCTAATGCAATAGACTGATGTACAATATTACTAAACATTGGATGAGATAATTCTCAGTCTCTTGAGGAGCACCTTTATAAAGATTACATTTTTTAACATTTTTTACACATCAACTATTAAGCCATATAAGTAGGATAGCTTATTTCTGCAATGGACTTCAATCATCAGTGCATTAGAACCTACACAGAGCAACATATAACGGAATTTACTTTCAATACTGAAGACATTAAGTCCAATTAACAGCAGATACTTCTTGGGATTCATTTTAAAATACATTCAACATGGAAATAATTTCTTCTTAATTTATAAGACTTATTTATATAATATATCTCCTCCACTGCAGGTCCCACACTCAAGGACTAGGCTTTTGCGGTGGAAGGTATGATTACAACAAGATCTCTTTACAAGAGAACAGAAATGAGAAGGCAAAGAAACATAGTGGTGCTTGCAAAAGGGAAGTACTAAGGTGTGTGACATGCAGAAAACTTTGCAGATTCTAAAGAAAACAGTTGGAGAACTTTTTCAGTACAGAGACCTGGTTTTCTTTTTCTCTAAAATTTTAGAAGAATTCTGGAAACTACAATTGAGTTTTTTAGTTTCTGATTCACAGAGTAGAAACTAGTTTTAAAGGATCACCATAAGGGAATGAGTAGAGAAATGGAAATGGAAATGGAAATGAAGGTAGCAAAGGGTTCCTGACGTTTCACCTAATGAAAATTACATGAGTACCTGATGGAACAGGACATTCTAGCCTGTAGAAATCACATGCCTCAAGGTCTCGCCTACTTGAAAAAGAGATTCACACACAAGGAGAAAGAGAGAATCGAGATGGAGATGGAGATAGAGACAGAGACAGAGACATTGGAATATTAGCCAAAACTATGCATGCTGCTTATTGGAAAGAGAAAGCATACCCCCTCATCACGCTGTTTCCTTAATTCCTGAATATTTTCATAGGCTTTGTCCCTCTCCTTGGTGACAGCTTCTATCTCTTTCACTAAGTTATCAATTTGAGACTCCACACCCTGGATTTTTGACCAAATTGCTTGTTTCTCCTTCTTTACTCCATCCAAATCAACACCCAGAAGCTACATAAATAACACAAAATAAGTAAGAATCATGAAGCAACATTGAAATCTCACTTGGTGATACTGCAATCTTGTAAAATTTAAATGTTCAAATTCCAGTTCTTACTTTGACCTGGTCCTGAATGGCTTCTTTCTGACCAAGTGAATCCTGAAGTTTTGCTCTCATTGCAGCATTAGCAATTACTTTTTCCCTGGTTCCTTCGAGCTGTTTAATTTCTTTAAGTATTTGTTTCTCCTCTGTCAATGGGATGCTCTCATGTTGTATGCGATACTTCAAGCTGTAGATCTGAAATACCAAATTTGTAAAAAAAACTGAAGTTAAGAGGCAGGAAGGAAAAAGGACATATTCCATCACTATATGGATTAGTAGTCAAACGCACAAGATCATTGAGCTCTTCTTCAGATGAACATAAACCATAACGACCACCACTACTGGCAGTACGCAGCTTGCCCAATGCCTGCTGTAAAGGTTCAATTTCCTTTTTCTTCTCATCCAAGATCGTCTTATACTGCTTATTCTCATCTGTCAGAGCCTTCAAACGGTTAATCAACTCTGACTTTTCAGACTGCAGAAGATAAGAAAGAGCACAATTAGAGTAGCTTATTTCCAATGTTCAAAACGGAATGGATGCACTATTTGGTGCAATACTTTCTTAGACAACTTGCAATAGTAAGAAGCAATACTTTTATGTTAACTCCCACCTTATTCTGATTTAAGATGCCATCACAAGGCAATCATCTAAAATAATAGAGGAAGGTAAACAGCTGTTACATTGCATAAGGATCAGTCGACTAATAATAGTTCCAGACAATTGATACAATATATATATATATATATAGTTGATGAAATCTAGAAATATTAACATATATATATATAGTTAATGAAATCTAGAAATATTAACATATATAGAACAAACAATACAATGAAAAGGAGAACAGAAAGGTAAAAAATAGCCTTCATAAAGGTAATGACTACAAGTCTATGACATAAACATAAAAATTAAACACATTCACTGAAAATTTTCAGATTAAAATCATTTGTGTTGCTGCTGTTAAATACTTAATTATTTCGATAAAATAGATTATCGAAGCCTTTAGTTGAGTTGGATGGCGAGTGTACTCAGTAATATATGGCACATAGTATTAAATACCGCAAAGGATTCCATGTTTCTGTACCATTCCTACAACCGAAACTCCACATAATCTAGTAAAATTTGAAACATTCAATCTTACCCTCTTTGCTTTAAACTCTTCAGTTAGCTGAAATCGTGATTGATTCTTCTTCTGTATTTCTTTATCAGCCTGATCAAGTTTAGCTTTCAATTTAGGATCCTCAAATACCCGATACCTAACAAAATAGAAGGAATGAATCTGCTTCGGGGCCGGCCACTCATCAACCACATCCTTTGGGAAGTTGGAATCAGCAACACCATTCCCATCTCCTTTAGCTGACTCCTGTTCAATCGAACCAAATATTATTGGTTCGTTAGTTCCCAATTCTTTATCAAGCTCACCATTTCCATTCTCGTGTCCTAATGGTTTTTCATTATCAGTTACAGCGGCAACTGGTACCTGAGCCATTTCCGAACAAATCAACCTGCACAATTGATAGCATATAAAATGAGCACAGCAAACACAATTTGAATGCAATGATCTTTTGAATCTTTTGAATTACAATAACAGGAACAAGAAAAAAAGATCTGTGCTTAGCAAGTATTCATAAATCACGATCACCCGACAAATAAATATTAAAAAATGTCAGCAACAGGCTAAAACCTTTATATAGTTTAAAAAAAAAAGCTCAACCGATCATCCAGAAGAGAAATAGAATATCAGAGCTGAATGCAACCCGCAGTCAAAACAAACCCAAAGCAGGTCCATACGGCAGAAAACGTCAATTCATTTACTTAAGCAATAACGAAAATTTTTTACAAGACATAACAGAGCAGAGACCAAGTTATCAAATGTAAAAGATGCACCGCTATCAAAAGCAAACAACAAAACCAGGAAAAGGGAGGTCCTTTACAATATCAATCATCGAGCTTTTGGACATACGGAGACAGAGAAAACATGCAACAAACACGTCACATAAACAATGATCAAAATACGAGGCAGCACCTTTACCAAGATCAAGAAAAGGACATAAACAAGAAATATTGTGAAATGGGAACCGAAGAATTGAGGATCCATACCCCTGGTGGAACGAAAGGTGAGAAAGCAGAGAAACCCCTCTTGAGAAAGGGCCCTCAAGTTTCAATCTTTGACAAGAAAAACAAATACAAGGATCAGATCTGAAAGCGTCCCTCCCTCTGACTTTGTCTCTGTTACCTATTTTCCTCTCTCTTACCTCTTCTTTTCTTTTCTTTCTGATTCTTTCTATCTAAATACAACAGTCTACTAAACTGTAAATTATAGAGATATGAGGAGAGAGGAGAGAAGAAGGGCGAGTTTTGACTTTTGACCTCATTTACTATGTGTCTCTTTGAGAGAGAGTGAGGATATTTCAGTTATACAAATCTCGTAGGCTCTTGCTGGCTGGCAGTGATTCTACATCATACATACTTACATACATACATACTGAATAAAATACAAGTATACGGTGCGAATGGATAATATTTTTCTTATACACATTAACGCTTTCTTGTTGAGATATCATTTCCTTTTCGGTTTTTGCTGTTTATGGCTTCCTTTACGAAACATTATCCAAAATTATAACCTTTTTCCAATTGCAATTACTCGATATCTTCTTTAGTATTATTCTCCATTTACTTTGGCCTATTAGTATTTTCGACATATTATTACCTCCATATCATCATAATTTATTAAACAAAAATATTATTTTAAAATAAATCATAAAATAATCCAACCTCATTTATATGTTAAAGTTCTAAATTAGTAATTTGCTTATTTTGTTCTTGAAAATGATAAATAATAATATTTAATTAATTAAAATATCAATATAATCTTCTAATATATATTGAATAAACAAGTAATAAATGGTGATCCACACTAGTAATATAAATTAAATTTTAGAAATTAGAAATATTTTATTTTTAAATTTTATTTGATATATTAAACTTAAACTCTAAATATTTACAAATGGTAAATAAAAGGTTGAAAAATCTAATATTCATTTAAAATATTCATATCCTTCAGGTATTAAATACAAATAAGCATTTATATTTATATATATTGTACATGCTATTACTCTATGCGGACGGATATGATTGTACTTGTCATCGACTCATCATCTAATGAAGTAAAAGTGTAAAACTGAGACCCTTTGTCCTCCACTTGCATTCTTTGTCTTGTCATCAAACCAAACACGACCCTCTGACCTTTGAGAGTATTTACACTACATCTCGACACGACGTGTCACTATTCCCTCTTCATGTCGTCTTTTTCGTCGATGATTACGAGAGAGTGTGTAAATTGCCCTCATCTTCAGATTGATTGCTTCTTCTTTCTCTTTTCCTTGTTGTCGATTTTGGGTATGATTCAACTAAATTAATTCTGATTAGCTCTACCTCTATAAATCTCTTTAATTAAATCATTACTTAGTTTAATATTGCTACTTTGTCAACACGATTTATACCCTGAATGTTGTTAAACTTGTTTATAGTAGATCAATTGCAACATCTTTTAAAAAATTATAAAATTATTGCATCATATTATTTTAACAAAGATGAGTTCAGTTTGAACTTATATTAATTTATTTAGTACCAAAACTTTTTATGCAATCTTAAAAATATAAAAGTTATTGTTAATTTGTAAAATTTATTATATTTTATATGATAAATTATACTTTAAATATGATATTTTTAATTTTATAATATTAATTAAAACTATAAATTATATTAATTAAATATTTAAATTTTAATTTATTAAAAATATAACCTATTGTTATCTTTCTCGTTAATGTTATTAATGTTAAGCGTTACGTATGTAGAATTTGTTCTATGTAAGCCTATGTAAATTAATTAATTAATGGATGTGTTAAAAATAAATAATAACGACCACTAAGTACTTCGATGTTAACCTAATAACTAATTAACTAATTTTATATATTATATATTATATTTATTATCATTCATATATAATGTAGAATGAATCTGTTTACACGATATTAACAATAAAATTAATGGTCAGTTATATTTATAATAAATTAAAATTATAAATATTTAATTTATATAACTTATAATTTTGATTATAATTTAAAGTGTAATTTATCTTACTTATAACTTATAATTTTGATTATAATTTAAAATGTAATTTATCTTACTTTATATTATCAAATAATTATCGTTATTACCAAAAAGACTCACAAGCACAATTTACAGAAAAAATTAATTGTTTATTCCTTTAGGTAAACAGGAAATATGACTTAAATATGGAGAGAGAATTTTATGTGTCAAAATTTTGCCATATTTTTAGCATTCAAAATTTTCTATAATCTACCTTAATAAGGTCAAAAGTTAGTATTATGTTTATTTTATAGTATAAAGGTTGAAGATGCTTTTTAAGTGGAAAAGGAATTTAGCCTTAATCCAAATTCAAAATTTTAAGTGAAAGAGTAATCTCAGTAATAATTAAGGGGAATCAAGGAGATTTGACTTAACAAAATGTTTTATTTTGCAAATTGGAACTAGATTACTGGAATTAAAGTGAAATATGAAAAAATAGTCTGGCGAGATCTTAGGCGTGAGAACGCTTAATGCAAACTACAATTTTTCAAAATTCGAATATGCAATTGGTTGAAATAATCATTTACTAGATAAAAATTTGAATACGTAAAAGTTCGAGTCTTTTAATCAAGTTATTAAGTAAACTTTTTGGTCTCACTTTATATATTCTCGCATTTACGTGGGAACCGTTATGAATTTCTTCAAGTTCCTGTACTTGTAATTTTCTATAATTTCCATTTTCATCAAAGTTCATATTGCATGCCTAACAGCCCAAAACGTTGTTCCAATTCAACGGGTAGACGACAAGCCTTATTATATACCAACCTAAAGGGTGACATACCATTAATGTCTCGTAAGTTGTTTGGTAAGCCCAAAGTGCATCTTTAATTCCCGAGATCCAATCTTTTTCTCATTGGTCCAACCATTTTTTCTATGATTGATTTTATTTTGTTGTTCAAAACTTCAACTTGCCCATTTGTTTACAGATGGTATGATGTATCGATCTTATAAGTCATATCATATTTCTTTAAGATTACCTCCACCACTTAGATGCATAAATGTTTACCTTGATCACTGATCAGGGCTCATGGGATATCAAATCTATAGAAAATGTTAGATTTAAGGAAACCTACAACCACTTTGGCATCATCAATTCAGGTGACTTTTGCTTCCACCCACTTCAACACATAGTTGACAGCTAATAAGATGTAAACAAAATTAAAAGAAGAGGGAAAATGTCCTATGAAGCCCCAAGCGTAAAAAAGTTTACAAACTAAAATTGGGGTTCATGACATCTCATTTCTTTAAGTGGTATTACCTGTTCTTTGACATTGCTCACCAGCTTTATATAACAAGTATACATCTCAAAATAATGAAGGACAAAAGAAACTGTATTCTAAAATCTTTCTTGCCATTTATTTAGCACCAAAAGCGCCCATTACAAGCATACAAATGGAAAATTGTGAGGATAGATGAGACCTCATTTTCAGGTATACATCGTTGTATTACTTAATCGAAGTAATGATTTAATAAATAAGAATCATCCTATACGTAGTGCCTAACATCACTCTTAATCTTATCCCTTTAAGCTTTTGATAAATCTGCAGGTAGTATATTAGTAACTAAATAATTTACTATATTTGCATACCAGGGTAATTAAACACTTTTAGCGAATAGTTGCGCATCCAAGAATTCTTCTTGCAAATCAAAATTTGTGTGAGAATAAGATATCTAGCTCAAATGATCTGCCACTTGATTTTTTACTCCCTTATTATCTTTGTTTTCTATGTCGAATTCACTTAGCAATAAGATCCATCTCAATAATTTGCCTCCTTTTTCGATAACAAATATTTAAGAGTTGCATAAGCAGTGAAAACAACAACTTTAGATCTTAATAAGTAAGATTAAATTTTTTCCAAAGCAAAAACTGTCGTCAGTAACTCTTTTTTAGTTGTTGAATAATTTCTATAGGTATCCTTTAAAGTCATGGATAGTAGGAAATGACACGAGGTACTTTCTTCATTCGTTGCCCCAAGACAGCTCCTATAGCTTTATTATTAATATCACATATAAGTTTGAATGGAAGCTCTTATTTAAATGGTTGAATGATAGGTGCTGAAATTAACAAAATTTTCAACTTGTCAAAGGCTTCTTTACTTTCATCATTGAGTTAAAAAAAATACATCTTTTTGGAGTAACTTGCACAACAGGGATGTCGTTTTCAAAAAATCTTTGACAAACCTTCGATAGAAATCTGCATGGCCAAGAAACGAGCACTAGTGGGATAAGGAAAAGATTGAATAATATCTACTTTGGCCTTATCTACTTCAATTCCTTTAGATGAGATGAAGTATCCTAAAATTGTACCTTATTATACTATAAAATGACATTTTTTGAAATTTAGAACTAGGTTAGTTTTCGTACATCTTTTCAAGATCTTAAATTATTCAAGCACTCATCGAAAGAATGTCCATATATCTATACATAATCCAATGATTTGTTCTATATAATCTGAGAAAATACTTATCATACATCTTTAAAAAGTGGCTGACACATTGCAAGTGTCAAAGGGTATTTGTCTATATGCAACAGATCCAAAATGACAAGTGAAAGTTATTTTCTCCTAGTCTTTAAGAGTAATTGCAATCTAAAAGTACCATGAAAACCATCAAAAAAATAATAAAATGCTTTACCAACTAATCTCTTCGTCATCTGATCAACAAAAGGAAGAGGGAAATGGTCTTTCCTAGCCAATGAATTTAACTTCCTACAGTTGATACAAACTCATCATCAATTTTATACCCTAGTGGGAACTAAATATCCCTCATAAGTTATGACAACTGAAATTCCTGTCTTTTTTAAAACCACTTGTACATGGCTAACCCATGTACTATCTGAGATATGGAAAATTATACATGCCTGAAGAAGCTTTAAGACTTCTTTCTTCACCAAATCATCATTGGAAGGTTTAATTTTCTTTGCGGTTGCCTTTGATGCTCCATCCTCTAGGAGGATCTAATGCATACAAATAGAAGGGATGATAACTTTTATATTCGCTACCGTCCATCTTATGACTGCTTTAAAGTTCTTTAGAACCTCTATTAATCTCTTCTCTGATATGAATGTTAGCTTGTTGGAGATTATTACTAGTGGAGTGTCTCCTTCTCCTAAGAACACGTATTTTAAGTGTTCCAATAGTGTTTGAACTCTAATTTTGGTGCTCGTACCACTGAAGGGACGAGCTAGTCACTAGGTGTGAGGATGCCTAAGTCCATATACTTTACTATCAACACTTATTTTACCTCTACATATTTTCCAAGGACGTCATACAGTCTTCCAAACAAAAATTCAGGGAAATATTAGTATCTTCTTCGCTAAAAAGTCTTTTCCCCATAGTTGTCTCTAACTCATCCTTCCCATTAGCCTCCAACCAGTTTTGCGTTAATGAATCCAAACCATCAACTACAAAGACAAGAAAATCATCATCAAGATACTTCATTAAATCATATATATTAAAATACACAGTATCTTTACTAAATTCCATAGTCAAAGTACTATTGTGGATATTAATTCTTATTTTTTTGTCTTTAAAAATAGTCTTCCTAATAAAATGGGTGTTGATTGGTCATCATTTTCCATATCCAAGATATAGAAGTCAACAGGAAAAATTAATTTATCTTTAACATGCACAAGAACATCTTTTACTAATCCCTTGGGATATGCATTAGATATATCCTCTAATTGAATTACCACTCCCATCTTTTTTAAGGGTCCTAAGTCGAGAGTTTAATAAATAAAATAGGACACAATATTTATGGATGTACCTAAATTTAGTATTGCTTTTTCCACCTTAGATCCTCTATTAGTGCATAGTATAGAAAACATACCTGGGTTTTTCTTTTTTGGAAGAGTTTTTCTAATAACTGCAGATACATATCTCCCTAGTCTTACCTTCTCAATCCTTTTTGTCTGTTGTCTCCTTTTCATTGTACAAAGTTCCTTTAAGAATTTGGCATATTTATGCAGTTGTTCAATTGCATCAAAAGGAGAATGCTTACCTCACATCTTTGAAATGTTTCATATAAATCAATATTATGCTGCCGTCTCTTTTCATCCTTTGATGCTTTTAGAGAAGAAGGAAGTATGGATAAAGGAGGAGAATGTAACTCATCCTTAGACGTGGACAAGCTTTTCTTAGTTTTAGTATGATCATCATCTTTGGTATGGGAGTTTATTGTAGGTGGGGTTTTCACAGGCTACTCCACTTATTTTCCACTTTGTAATGTAATGGTACTAGAATTTTCTTTAAGATTCACTATGGTTTGCAATGGCAATTTATTCAAACCTTGTAATTCCAAATGGCTGATCATTATGGCTAGCTAACCCATCTAATTTTCCAAATTTTGAATATTAGTTTTTGTTTCCTATTGGAATTTAATAATATTAGTAGCCAACGCTTTAACAATGTCCTTAAGACACATGCCTGAATCAGGAATTTGGACTTGTTATGGTTGTCTCAGAGGATGTGATTTTTAATATTCCTAAACATTAGTCATAGGATGATATACTGGTGTATTACTGTATCAAAAATTTGGATAATCTCTTCAGCCAGGTTTGTACATGCTTGAGTATGGATTGTATTGACATTAAAGTTATCCCAAAAGATTTCATACTGGATTCACTTATTATGTTGAGTCTTCTTGTAATGTGGGACATATATCTGTTGGGTGTCCTACTACTAAACATATTCATAAGCCTTTATTGACTCCATTTTTCCTACAAACAAATGTAATGAGATCATCCATACATTTTTTTTTATAGAGAAGATGTTTATCTCACTATATCATATTAGCGATCAATATTTAAGATGATTTTAGTGTTTTATCAATAAGTGCTCTTTCACTAGCAACATCGATAACACTCCTTTCAGTTGGTAAAAGTCCTTTATAAAATTACTGAATCAGGAGTTGTTCGCTAATTTAATGATGTGAAAAATTAGCCCATAACTTTTTAGAATGCTCCCAACACTAAAATAGTGATTAATTATTGTGTTGTTGAATGCCACAAATCTCCTTTCTAATGTTAGTGGCCCTTGAAGCTGGAAAGAATTTTTCCAAAAATTGCTTCTTCATTTTTTTTCCATGTGGTGATATTAACAGGTGATAAATAGTATAACTAATCTTAGGTGTTATCCTTCAAAGAAGATGGGAAAGCCCGTAATTTGATTTGGTCTTTGATAATGCCATTATGCTTCATTCCCATATATACGACATGAAATTCATGAAGATGCTTGTACGAATCCTCACCTACATTACCATAAAAAGTCATCAACAAATGAATTAAACCATATTTTAATTCAAAATTAGCATTCGCATTAAAATTAGGAAAAGTTATGTAGTGAGGTTGTTAGTTCAAATTTAGTTCATCTAGGTCCCAAAGAGTTCTGTTGTTCACCATGGTTTCAGTTATTTCAACAATCGTAGCAACACACTATTTTTGAATCTTTATTTCTTTCCTTTTCTTTTAAGTAATCTTTTTAATCTTCAAATTATATTATAAATTAGCTTCCTTCGAAGATCTCATAACAAATATGTAATCTTAAAATCCCCAATAACAGTGCCAAAATTTGGTGGAACTGTCATAGGTATCCTAAATTAGTTCCTAAATTTCTAAAATTAAACAAATGCAATAAATGGAAGTAGGAGTCAATCCTACGAGGAGTTCTCGTTTGCCAATCGTTTTGAAAGAAAATAATTAGTAGAGATGGTTAATCAATTTTGCAATAAATAAAATAAATGAAGTAATAAAGTTGGATTTTTTAATAAAATGAACCTTAGTTTACGGTTGCTTCTACCCTTGAAATTACAACTAATCATTAACACAAAATAGTTATTTCATCAATCATATATTCGATGTGATACTAAATATCCATCTTTCCTTACGACTATTTAATCAAAAACACATAATCCACTTAACCTTTATTACTTAACAATCTTAGATACGATCTAAAATTTAATTAAACAATAACTTTAAGAAAAGAAATACCATCAAACCAATACAACATAACTCATACTGACAAAACTTGGATGTCAGCATGAGTGACATCCATGTTTAGTCAGATGTTGGGTGCATCTTGATTTTCAAAGGTGTATGACACATTCTTGACTTGCACCTTTGTTTTCTAAAAATGTACTTGACTAAAAAGTGTACCGATACACATTTAGGGATAGCAAATGGAAGTTGTCTAAAGGAGCAATGACAGTTGCTTGTGGTGATGTTGCACCTTGTACAAGGCAAATTTGAAGGTATATACTAATGAATTACATGTCCTTGAAAAGAACACTTCTCCAAACTTATGGCACCTTATATTGGTACATATTAATAAGGGGATCAAATTGTTACCCAACAAATCTCTTATCCTTACAAACACTAGTATCTCCCTCAACTCCTATGATCATTGCTTAATAAGAAAGCAACATCGAATTTCTTTCCATAAAAAGGATTACTAGAAAGAAGGCTATGATAGAGCTAGTATACTTCAATGTGTATGGTCCGAATGAGGTGGAGTCTTCGGGAGGTAATAAATATTTTGTTACTTTTATTGATGAAGATTCACGTAAAACTTAGGTTTATATGTTAAAAATAAAAAGTTACAGATTTGGGATTTTTCAGAAATTTCATACGATGGTGGAAAAGCATAAAGAAAGAAAATTAAAGTGTCTCCAAACTAAAAATAAAGGTGAGTATTATGCAAGACATAGCATGAGATATGAGAAGACAAAACCTGGTATCGCACAGCAAAATGGTGTTACTGACAGGATGAATGGAACCATTATAAAGATGGTTAGATACATGCTCAAAATTTCCAACCTATCGAAATCTTTTTGGGTGACGTAATTAAAATTGATGTATACTTGATAGACCAAGTTCTATTAGTTCCTTTGGGTCTTTATGTTATTGAGAGAATATGGATAGGGAATGATCCTTCTTATTCACATTTGAGGGTATTCAGATGCAAAGCTTTCAAGCATGTGCCAAAAGAGAAAAGATTGAAACTTGATTCAAAGACTAATCCTTGTGTATTTGTTAGATATGGTGATGAAGAGTTCGTTACATGCTCTCCATCTAAAAAAAAATAGAAGGTTGTCTAAGGCAGAAACATAGTCTTCTATGAGCATAAGATAGGTGCAGTTATCGTCAAAGAAGGCAAAACTACGAATAATTTATCCTATGTTACTATAGATGTTTCTCATTTTTCTACCTTTGTTGATTAACCTATAGATGAAGAGGTGAAGAGCATGAACTGACACATGATGATAATGATTAGGAGTAACTTGATGGTGATAAGCTACATGAGCTATATTCTGTAGATGATGTAGATGTAGATGAGGTCCATAAGCATCATAAGAGGGTAACAACCTACTTGGTATTAAGATATCCAACTTTAAGTGTCAATTAAAGAGAAAAAGGCTTTAACAAGATGCCCAAGTTTAGAATATCTCCTAATCTCTACTAAGTGGGAGCTAAAGAATTTATAAGAAATGCAGTCATTCAAATAAAAAGACTTTTAGCTCGAGGAAATGCAAGAGGAGATGAATTCCTTGAAAAAGAATGAGACCTTAGAGTTACTGAAGCTTCCCAAAAGTAAGAAGAAATTG
Source organism: Erythroxylum platyclados (assembly GCA_027563515.1). NCBI lineage: Eukaryota > Viridiplantae > Streptophyta > Magnoliopsida > Malpighiales > Erythroxylaceae > Erythroxylum > Erythroxylum platyclados. Next base: position 3,306 of record JAOQMM010000096.1, on the reverse strand, counting down.
AAAAATAGATGGGTGTTTAAGATCAAGAAAGATAGTGACAAGTTTGTGAAGCATAAGGCAAGATTAGTGGTGAAGGGATGCCACAACCAGAAAAGGATATCGACTTTGATGAGATATTTTTATTAGTAGCCAAGATGACTTTTATTCACAATGTTTTGGGTCTAGCTGTCAGCTTGGATCTTAAGCTTGAACTTGATATAAAAATCACTTTATTGCATGCTAACTTATATGAGGAAGTATATATAGAGTAGTCGGAAGAGTTCAAAGTTCAATGGAAAAAGGACTTAGTTTACAAATTGAAGAAGAGTATTTATATGCTTAAACAAACACTAAGGTAGTGATATCAAAATATGATTTGTTTATAACAACCAATGATTATAACGAACTTTAGCTGATCCTTGTGTGTATTTAAGAAAGTTTCCCGCTAGTAACTTTATAATCCTTTTCTTTTATGTTGATGATATGTTGATAATGTGACAAGATGTTGGCATGATTCACAGGTTGAAGGAGGACTTGTCCAAGTCTTACAACATGAAAGAAATAGGTCTTGCAAAAAAGATTTTGGGCATGAAAATTATTCTTGACGGGAAGGCTGGAAAGTTGTGGTTATCATGAGAAAAGTATATTGAACAGGTGCTTGAAAGGTTCAATATTAAGCATGTCAAGTCAGTTAGTATGCCATTAGCAACTCATTTTAAGTTGAGCAAGTAAGTTTGTCCTACCACCAAAAAAGAGAAAGACAGTATGTCTTTTACTCCATATTTCTCTATTGTTGGTTCCTTGATGTATGTCATGGTGTGAATTAGGCTAGATATTGTACATTTTATTGGGTTAGTGAGTTGGTATTTATCCAATCAAGGAAAGGTTCAGTGGGAAACAACAAAATGGATTTTTAGGTACTTGCTAGGTACTTCCATATTAAGTTTATGCTTTGGGGTGGTGAGTTAATTCTAGAAGGGTACACAAATGTAGACACTGCTGTTGATGTCAATAATAAAAAGTCCAAAAAATGTTACTTGTTCAAATTTACAAGGGGAGCTACTTCTTGACAATCCAAGTTATAGAAGTATGTAGCTTTGTCTACGACTAAGATGAATTATATTGCAATCGTGGAAGCATGTAAAGAGATGCTTTAGTTGAAGCGATTTCTTTGAGAATTGGACATGGAATAAGATAAGTACGTGATTTTTTATGACAATCAAAGTGTCATAGATTCTAGCAAAAAATTTCATGTATCATTCCCATACCAAGCATATTACTATCAGGTATTATTAGTTGTGATTTGTGATTGAGAAACAACTAAATAAATTAAAGAAGATTCTCACAGACAAGAATGGAATTGATATGTTAACAAAGTTGGTTCCCAAGAGCAAGCTTAAACGTTGTAATAAGCTTGCTAGGATGACTTTCAAGTGGTCAATGGGGTGCTTTATTTCTCCTTCAAAATAGGCAAAAGAGGGAGATTATTGTAGGTCTAATCTCATTTTATAAATATTTGCTTGATTAATACCACTAAATTAGGTTTTTGGGAGTATAAGTATCTTTATGGATCTAAATGGATTAAAATTAGGTGAAATTGAGGCAAAAAACTGATGGATTAAAGTTGTTTATAAAAGACAGGGTGAAACAACCCATTGTTAGAAGGGAAACACCTCGTTGGCAAAACATTGATTGGCGAAATACCCGTTGGCGCAACATCGATGACACAACTTTAGTGGTAGAAATAGCCTGATGGTACAACTTCAGTGCGACAAAGACAACCCATTGGCACAACTTCAATGGGATAAAGATAACCCATTGGCACAACTTCGGTGGGACAAATAACCCATTGGCACAACTTCGATGGGTGAAACACTCCATTGGCACAACTTTGATGGGACGAAACAACCCATTGGCATAACTTCCGTGCATAAAACAATGCTGTTGGCACATCTTTGATGGGCGAAACTGCCCGTTGCCACAACTTCAGTTGGTGAAACACCCTATTGGCATAACTTTGGTCAGCGAAACATCCCGTTGGCACAACTTCATTGGGACAAATAACCCGTTGCCACAACTTCGATACAATCTGTTAGCATAACTTTGGTGGGTGAAAAATCACATTAGATCATCTCCGGTGGGCGAAATAGCTCGTTGGCATAACTTCAGTTGGCGAAACAACTCATTGGCATAACTTCAGTTGGCGAAACACCCCGTTGGCACAACACCAATGGCACAACTTTGGTAGGATAAACACCCTGTTGGCACAACATCGGTGGGTGAAACACCTCGTTGGCACAACTTTCGTGGTCGAAAGAACCCCTTGGCATAACTTCAGTGGATGAAACACCCTGTTGGCACAACTTCGGTGGGACAAAAACAACCCGTTGGCATAACTTCGATAGGCAAAACAACCTATTGGCACAACTTTGGTGGGTGAAACAACCCGTTGGTAGAACTTCGGAGGGCAAAACACCCCGTTGGCCTAACTTTGGTGGCCGAAACAGCCCGTTGGCATAACTTTGATGGGTGTAAAATATCAGAGGAACAACTTCTGTGGTCGAAACAGCCCAATGGCACAACTTGGGTGGGCAAAACACCCTGTTGGCATAACTTCGATGGTAGAAACAACCCCTTGGCACAACTTTGGTGGGTGAAACAACCCTTTGGCATAACTTCAATGGGACAAAAACAACAGCCCCTTTTTCCCATATTCATTAAATACTTTACTGCACGGAATAGCCTTTTTTTAAAAATACAAGGGGAAGGTGCATCAATGATGCTCCCCAGACCCTTGCAAAGCGGGGAGTCTTATGCACTAGGTACATTGACTTTTCTTTTATTAAAAACTTTACTGCCTGGGGTCTATCTGAAATCTCAAAGCTAAATGGAGCAAACTATTCTATAACTCAACAGCCCTTTGATAATCTCCAAGTTCAATATAGAGAGATGCATGTGAATATCTGAGATTGATATCATTAGGATCTGCCCTAATTACTTTAGAAAGGAACATACTAGCCTATGCTAGGTCTCCTTGTTCTCTGCAGTTGTCAACCATTTCATAAGTGCAAAGATGCAAAATAAGTCTAAAAACATTATTTCCAGGCCTATATATAAGCTTTTTTTTCTAAGCAAGTTTTTCTTTCTCATGCATGTATGTACATGAACATAATTGAATGAATTCAGGGAAAAGAGATGGGGAAAGAGAGAGAGAGAGAGAGTTGTTGATTGGTAAACATCTATTCTGCTCTACCTTGCTGATGTATTTTGTAGCAGCCTAAACTATAAGAAAGAACATTGAAAATTTTTGTAGTTTCTATGCCATTT
>JAOQMM010000095.1:4768-20958 GCA_027563515.1 Erythroxylum platyclados | reverse complement strand
TTAAATACCGGCCGGTATCGCCGGAAATTGCCGGTACCGACCGTTACCGACGACCGGTACCATTAAGGCTAGTTTCGTACCGTTTTCCGGCCGGTACCGACCGGTATGGTACGAAACACAAAACTCTGATTAGAATATGGTAATGACCGACTAATATTTAAAAAGTTTGAAATGACTCTAGGAGTTGATGAATAATTATATATGATTATTATTACAACTATATTTATTAGAATTTTTAACATGGATAGAGTATAGAGCCCATTAACAAGAATTAAGTTTGGGTCAATCATTGCCAAAATGACTAGAATTTCATTTGGATAATTAACCATTTCCCCTAAAGTACAACTGAGACTAGATATCTAATTGTCACTTGAAATAAACGCAGTGGTAACCAGGCCAGGCCGCTGGGACTAGACATATAGACGACTTACTGGGAAATTAATAATTCAGACCAAGCTTGCTCTGATACTATATTAGAATTTTTAACATGGATAGAGTGTAGAGCCCATCAACAAGAATTATGTTTGGGTCAACCATTGTCAAAATGACTAGAACTAGTCATTTGGATTGTTGACTCTTACTACTTATAAACCCTTTAACATATTTATGTTTAATCAATATGGGACACTCTAACAATATGTATTATAACACTCTAACGATATGTATTGTATTAATTAATCTTACATAATTAAAAGTGAAATTTCTTATTCATTTGAAATTCAAGATTATGTGAAAATAACTATATTAACTTATTTAATCTTGGCTGGTAATTAAAATTATAATTTTGTATAATAGACAAATAACTAATTTTTAAATTCCAATTTTAATTTGACGAAGAGAATTCCTTACATGACATCGAATTTCATCATATAAGAACGTGAGTAATGAATTATAGATTAAGAACATTTATTTTCTTTGTAATTTGATTTTTAATTTGAAAATTATAATTTATTTTTATGATATTATTTAATCAACACGCAAATTTATTTACCTTTTCTTTATTAGTAATTCTAAAACTTAAAACTTAAATATTATATTATTTTAATTAAAATAAATTAATAAAATATGATAAAAGAGATTGTATGATAATAGCCTTGAAATTATGAAAATTAAAATATAAAAAAAGTAAAATAATAAACGTGAACTACATTTAGGCGATGAGTTATTATGTCAAAGGCAAGGTTCACATCTTTCACCAGTTAATAATTAAAAGAGTACAGATTAACACTAACTTGCCAAATGAAAAGGCTCGTCAAGTTGAGCTATATTCAAAGAGAGACTAATTCCTTAAGTATCCTCATGAATAGGACCTCAAATTTGTTCCCATTATACATAATAAATATCCTTGAAACATCATAATTAATAATTGAAAAATGTTAGTATGCACCTCTAATAATTACTTTGACCAATGTATTAGATTTTTAAAAAAAGTTAAGTCCATGTATCATGACCTTCATGTAAATGGTCCCACTAAACATACTTAATTCAGTACAATCAAATTAAACAAGGACTCATATTTCTTACTTAGCAATAATACACAAGCACCTTTCATGTCACTAGCTCAGCGTTTTATGCCCAGAGATCATTCCACCCATGTTCATCAAATAACCAAGATATTGCTATTTAGTGGGCGATAAATAGAAAAAAATTGTAAAAAAATTATATAGGGAGGATATGTTTCTGAATAGTCCAAATCTAAAAGAACCTTTTTTCATGCAAGCGCATGATGTTGGAGCTAAAGGCCGTTCCAAGTTGCAACTAAAATGGTTGCAAGTAGTAGTCTAGTAGGCCTTGTCTGAACCCCACCAGCCACCATTGGAGACTTCTTCATAATCCGAAGGTACATTGAGGAACAAAAGTGTGTACAAAAAAAGGTAAGAAAATATCTCTGAATCGAGGATATGTTCATATTCTTTTATGAAAAATCACCCCATTGTATTAATTAAAAATAAATGTTAAGTAATTCTTAAAAAATTTATGGTTCTTTTTTCAAATTATATTCAAATTTAATTTAATTATCATTTATTTGTTTCGAAACGTCAAACTTGTGGGGACGAGATCCTCTGTTACTAAGGGGGATGACACAAAATAGAGATTGAGAGAATAGATAAGACGATCTCGTCCCAAATTTGTGATACATAACATTTCATACTAGCCTCCCTCTCACGCCATTCTCTTTTCATTTCTTTTTCAGTCATCATCATGCCAAAGTCAACTTTCTTTTCCCTTTGATGTTTTTTTGAAGCATTCATTCATGCGTTTTCACTTCATAAGCAATGGTCTCCAAAGAGTCAAAAAAGAAAAGAAAAAAGGGACTGGACTGCCCAATAATAAGCTGAAAACAAAGAGAAAAAGGGAAAAGGGAGAGTGTTACTGTTAACCCTGCATGGTTGCATTGCCATAAAAAGACAATGCCCATAAATTCTTACTAATTCGAAGCAACAGCCAACAGGGATGCTCATTTACTATACCCTTTTCTCTTTATAGCTTCTTACAAAACTATGAATGCATATGTTTTTGCCACATTAATGTATGGTATCTTTCTTTTTAGTCTGCAAAAGTATCTTTCTTTTTACCCTTGTGCAAATAATTCGACAATAAAAAGAGAGAAACTTTGCCGCTGCTCTAATAAAATCGAGTCAAACAGTGATCTAGTGCCGTGTAAACTTCAAACTTGCCGTGAAATATGAATAAGCCAACAACAGAAATGATCAAACTTGGGTGTGATTGACGAACTTAGTTCAGAGTGTGGGCCATTCATAGACAAAGTACCCTTTAGGTAGGAATGGATAAATGTACAAAGCGTGCTAAAGTGGAAATTGACTTCATTCAGTTACTAAATCGGTAAAAAGTAGTGATACATAACTCCATGATATTGGAAAACATAGTCATCTTAGATTAGGTGGTTTAGTTTCATAGATTTGCCATAAAGTTGAACCTCCAAAGACTCTCTGCTGCTATAATGAATGGCCAGAAAACTTTTCCCTCCACCAAAAATATTCTCTTAGCAGACAAATATGTTACTCTGGCGATCGTGTTCCTGTTGTATATTCACCTTGGCTGCTCAAATGTTCTCAGAGAGACAGGCCAAAGAGATTGGGAGAGAAAGCAGACTTATAGATGACTATGCACAGACAAATTATGTAAAGAAAAATCAAGGGAGGAAGAGAAGTGGAGAGAGTAACAAGGAACAATAATTTCTCTGGAAATTTTCATGAAACGGAATACAAACGCAGTGACAGTCAACCAGATGAAAATTCACCAGAGACTTATCAAAGATGATAACTTTGCCCAAAAATTCTTATAGCATCATATTAGTCTCCACCAAAACATGTAAAAACAAAATGATAAAGGTAAGAGAATGGAAACAAAATAAAAACTTTACCATATGTCATAACAAGAGGGATCAAATTGTACAAGTGAACCAAGAATCTCTACCTCTCCCTCAAACCGTCCAAACCCATCAGCCCATTCTTCATCAAGCAGAAGAACCTGAAACTTTCGGTGACGTCACAGGAAAGAGTGACAACAACTGTGGCTCTGAATCTCTGGGAGTAGATATAGGGGATGGATGCAAGTAAAAACCTCTCTCCGCAATTGTTCTCTCCTCTTCTGATGACGAATTCCCTAAAGAAGGTGAATTCCTGTTGAAGGGGTCGTCATTCAATGGCGTTACAGGGCTAAGAGTCAACTTGGGAAAGTCAAGCAAGCTTGGAGACAAGATCTCAGGCCTGTTTCTGGGAGAAAATCCTGAAACTGCGTTATTATTGCTGACAAAACTAGGCAACAAAGTGTTGATCATGAGATTGTTCTTGAGATTGCTGTTTCTTCTTTCATAAAGCTTGAAGCTCTGCTGTTGTTTCTTTGGAGCAGTCTTGACAGGAGGGATAGCGAAATTCCTTGATGACGGTAGTTGTGGTGAGGGATGTGTAGGATCTTGGGTTGTTCTTGATGAAGCTTGTTTGACCGTTTCAGTTGAGCCAGTGAGCATTTGGACAACCTGCTTGAAAGTGGAAGTGTCTGCCTGAACAAAGGTTGTAGGGTAAGGGTTAGTGTCAGATCTGGAGATGGGTACTGGAGTAAGTGGTGGGGTGTGAATTTGGACAGAGTTGTTGTTTCCGCTGCTATGTGGAGAGTTTAATGGAGATGGGTTCCTGTTATCTTGACCTCTCGTTGGGTTTTCCATGGATGGGTCTAACTCAGGTCTCCTCTTCTCCAAGAACATCATATAGAGTGAGTGAGAGGAAAAGAGGGAGTTGTGGGTGCAGAGGTGGAACTAGGAAGAGTGAAAAAACAAGGCGATGCGTGGTGTGGTGAGAGAGAAGTGAGGCTAAGGCTTAAAAGGGATTTTGCCTATTCCTGTAATGTTTTGTTCAACCTTGTTCTATTTCAACAAATAGATTGTCGACATCCACTCTTCTGTCGTTGTTGTTTGTACTGAATTTGTATGCCCTTTTTGGTTGGGAGAAATTGCCCAAACTGCGATTAGAAGGGTATTGGTTGTATTTGGAATTTCAATGCACCACATCCACCAGTGGCCAAGTCTTTTAGAATTAATACAATACGTGCATAGATTCAAGTTCATCGCACAAACATATATAATATATATATATATATAATGATATATATAGGGAGAGTGAGCGAGACAGAGGAGTCTGTGTGTGGCATTGACTTCAGAGCCCCGACTGCAAAGGACTGTTGTGTGATGATGGCAACTTTTGATCAGAAAAACAGCCCCTCTCTGTCTCTCTCTGTACCCAATTCATTAAACAAATCACAATCCCAAGGTGCGTATGCACCACTCTCCATACCATTGAGCTAGTCAGTATGCAATACAAGAGTTCTTCCCGTAAAGACTCAAGATTGGTTTGTTTTGTCCATTGCACCCAATCATCATTTTCAAGTCAAAACAAGAGGGGAAAAGTACACACAAATAAGTCATATGGATTTCTTCAAAAATAAAATAAAATTATGGATTCTTTCTCGTAATTAACCATTTTGTTTCTATTATTATTAAACAAAAGTTGTTTTTATTTCAGTATTAGCTAGGATTTCGCCATAGAGCCTCTTGAAACATCCATCTATCAACATAGCAGATAAAACGAGTTACCTTTATTGAAAAGAAACAAGTAAGTTGAGCCACCATTTGAAAAAGGCAACAGAGTTGAAGTTGAAACATTGCAGCAACCTCCTTTTGTTAGCTTTTCGGTTACTGGTAAAGTAAAACATGTTGTGACATCATTTGGTAGCTGAAAACACTCAACCAGTGACACGATTGTGATATCTTCTGTAAATGACTCAGAAAAAAAAAATAATGTGTATGCATCTTTTAGCAATCAAACAATTAAGAATATATGAATTTGTAACAACATTAAAATATTAAATCTAAAAATGAATGTTATGACTCTAGCTAGCTTTTGTGATCGAATCATGTTTTCAAAATTATAGTTGGTATATGAAAAAGATGAAAAGAGGGGAGAGGAGAATCAAATTCTCGCTTACATTGAGCAGGTAAGAGGTGAAAACTGAAAGAAAATGTAGAAAGGAAGGGTGGGGGGACCAAATTAAATTCCATTAAGCACCACTCCCGCTCCAAAAGGGATCGTATTCTTCCATAGCCAAATGATTATGTCTGGTTTGTGGAGTTCCTAACAAACTCCATTTATAACGCAAAGGGATTAATTAATTAGTTATAAGCCGTACAGATTTGATTAAACAGCAAGCGATTTAACGAAAGGAACTCTCAATAGTAGCCTATTGAATTGTACAATGGTAGATTAACTTCTGCTAATTTCCTTAATTCTTTCAAAGAATTAACACGAAAGCGTTCACTAAACTTGCATTTTCTGAAGTTGATTTACCTTAAAATACTCATGGTAACTTGCAGGTTGTTAAACAAAGAAAGGAAAAAAAAAAAAAGAGGTTGGGGGTTGAGGAAGTAAGTACAATCTCAAGTAGGTCACAGGGATAAATGTAAACGATATGATTGAAAGCAGACTTGTGAATAATTTATGTGATCTTTCACCTTATTGGATGCATAATGAGGCATGATTGAGTGAGAATGACTGAGTGGCTCTCTAATTGTGGGTCTGTAGATGGCGTCTCAATGTCAAACAAACGTTCATGAACGAGTGCTCTTTTCTTTCTTGTTTGATAGGTGGGACTTCATAGTTTGGCTTGTCATGTTATTGTTGCAATTGCAAGTTGAAAAATGGGACATTGCGCTTGTACATCTCTTCCTTTTGCCTTTTTCAATAATTGATTAAACTTGGTTTCATGCAATGCCAAATTCTTTGAGGCCAAGTTTCTTTGGAACTTATAATCTAAGAATGGTTTGGATTGGATTGGATTGGATTGGATTGAAATGAATGGTAAATGCAACACTTATCCTATCATTTAAGTTGCATTACATGACACTTTTCATTTTTTGTTGTTGTTGTTGTTAGGGTCTAATTATTCGAATTTGATTGCACCAAATGAATGGTATTCTTGCTTTTTTTTGTTTTTTTCCTTCTCAGGCATTCCATATGAGGCCATATAAGGATTCAAACATGAGACATTGAGGACGAACTAATTAATTAATTCTAAAAATCCATGTCAATCCCTTGGGAGTCGGGGCGCCCACGACACACTAGTTTTATACTAAAAGGCTCAAGAAATTCTTTTCAACATTGGAAAGGATGAACTCTCATGTGCACTTCTTGTGCAACAGTCCTATAGTATATAATTCATTCTATGCATTGTCTCCTAATAACCATTTTGATGCTTACCATTCCTTGAACAATAGTTTATAAGCAACAAGCATTAAATTCGCCTGTTAATTAGCTGTTTGCTTAAACCATAGAGATCAGGTCACTAAGATAATAAATGCGAATAGAACTAGTTAAAAATAATCCACATGAAATCGATTGTGCCCATTAGAGTGTTCCAACCTTGTATTGATGAGATTTAATGAAATAAAATTGGAACACTCTAATAGAAACATAATATCTTGTTCTAAAATGATCTTAGGGTTGGGGAGCTTGGTTCCATTATCCAAAAAGAAAATGTTGAAATTAGGTGGGTTTTTGGTACGTGTGTTTGCTGTACCAATTTGTGAATTGTGACAACTTATGGTAAGAGCATAGTTTTGTTGACCTTGTACCTTCCGCCTATCGTTAGTCATCTTTCACATCGTCATAGCCACTATTGTTGATTACAACATTCGATACTGTGAATCGGCGTAGACAGATTGGAAACGAAACTAGTGTGTAAGCTCATTGTTTGATTAAAATAATGATAATAAATATACATAGCTATTTAGACTTTTTAACGTATATATATCTTTTTTCATTACTCAACGCGGGGCGTCCAAGTTTACCCTGCCTTGATGCTTAAGCTTGCTGTTTAAGAGACTCACATGATGTGGAGTGGCTTTGCACAATGAAGCATATTAACAAGGCCTTTTATGATCATTCGAAGAGTTGTTGATTCCACTAGTGTTTCCAATTGCTTTGCTCTCAAAATAAGGAAGAATTATTTTAAGAAAAGTAAACCGAGTTTTCTTAAAGTAGTGTAAGGATTTAAACGATAGAAGTTCAAAGAGAATAGAGATGATAAGTTAGCATGTGATTGATTTAAGACTAAGGTTTATACATGATCTAAATAACATTAAACAAAAAATGGCCATAATCAACTGTTCTTCCTCAATACATATAGTATATATTCATTAATGGACCTTCAGAGGGCAGTCCCTCCCCAGCGTTGCTTCTAAGTGAAAACATGGGTTAGATATTTTCAAAAGGTTGTATCAAAGGATGAACTAATAACTAGGGAATAAATCATCTGTTCCAGATGGTCTATTTTTATCCTGTTTTGTGAATTCTCATTCACACATTTGTGTGAACTCTATATAAATATATGGATGACATTTAATAGAACAAGGAAAAAACTAGTTTATTAGAACAAAAGATCTCTTTTCTAATAACTAACGAAAGGAGGAGTCGACGGACAAGTGTACCTCTTGAAAAAAGTGTTACTTTGATCTTTGAAGTATCACTAAATTAACATTTTTAATTTTATTCTCAAAGGATGCCCTGCATAATTTAAAATAAAAGTTATAATGTTTCCAATTAAATACGAAATGAATCTATTCCTTGTATACATTTTCAGAACAAGAAAAAGGAAAACACTTTCGAATCTCATTCCCTACTCAATAAGTCATAGGGTTTTGTGTCCTCGTTAAGAAAATTTGTGCGATATGACATCCAATGCTTTTAGGAATCTTTTAGTTACGTACAATTTGGACTACCTTGCATCCCTTTTCTCCTACGATCGTTTACTTTAGTCAAACTATGTGTACGAAGTATGGTCCATAGTTATCACCATTTCACGAAAACGCATTTCTTGTCATGTAATAACTAAATCATCCCAAATAAGTTATCCGTGAGAAAATATGAAGGTTTTTAAGTCTTTTGACTTATTTAATTATGCATAGAAGTCGGTTTCTTCTCCTAAATCGAGGCTATAAGATACCAAAATTTGGCAATTTCTGTAAAAGAAAGCAATTTATAATCATTTTCGAGTCCAAATGGAAAGGCTGTGTTGATGGAAACCCGGCTTTGGACTATATATAATAAATCAGGACAGTGTTGTGCTCTGTAGAAACCAATCCGGCTAATCAAGAGCATAAGCAGACTAAATACATGCACCCCGACACATTTTCCAAGGTCAAGAGCATCTTAACAGTATTCAATTCAATAATTGTTCAAGGAAAATCTAACCTGACATTGTCCAACAATAATCCCGTCCTTTTTTCTCAGAAACTATATTAAAAAATATTTTTCACGCAACTCAACTCTTATCTAACGAGAATAGATTATTTGTTTCCGTGACTTTATTTTATGAGCATCTATCTATTCAATAAATGAGACATACAAAAAATAGATAAATAGATACTTATAAAACATAATAATAGAAACAGGTGATCTAAACCCCTATCTAATTATACTAACTTTAATCATCAATTGAATTTGGTCACACATATAAATCTATATAATTAAGCTTAAAAGTATAAATTGCAAAAGCTCGGAATTGGTGGAAAATCCAAAAGACCTACCTAATGAACAAAAATGGTTAAAAAAATTAAAAAGACAAAAAGAGAGAACGAATGATACTGTTGTAAGTTGGATGCTAAATGTAGGACTTCCCTTGAAGTGGCCTAGGTCCTTGACATTGGAGTTGGAGTGGACCTCTATAGCAGAAAGTTGCATGAATAGTGACTAAAGTTGTCTTATTTGAATCTTTTTTCAGAGTCAAAAATTACTGTCATGGTTAGTGACATCTGAGGAAGGTATATCTCTGTGTGATTCTACCTATGAAAGATTAAGTCACTTGCAATATAAAATATAATAAAGTTAAAGAAATTAATATTTAGATTGTTCATAAGGCTCATCCTGCAATAGATAAAAGAGCCTACTTTCACCAAATGGCTTCATTTTTCACCCTGTATAGTGGCCTGATAATTATCTTGCAAGATCTACGTCGACCATTTTAGATGTCTATACTCCTGAGCAGACGTCGCATAGAATGAAACATTTCTACAGCGACAAAAACAAGGTCCTCACAGTTTTAAGTGGACACGTCAAAATAAATTTGACTTTAGATGCTCTGTATGCACGACAGGAATCAAACACATTAGCAAATGAGCTCAAAGCACACAGCTTGAGAATCTTGAGGATCGTACTGATGAAGATTGAAAGGGTTCAAAGTTCACTAGTTGCGAAAGCTGTCTCTGGTAAAATCATCAAAGTGCCCGAGCAACACTTTTGAACTCGTTCAAGCAGGACTGAAGTATCTTTTGACGTTTTTGAAGAGACTGCTTTTCATTTTGTAGCACGTCTATTGCACCGGGTGCTACAAACATGTCCATGAATTTCTCGTCATTCACAGCAAACAGGTCCAACCCCAATGCCACAAAGAGCCGATCCCGACTACATGAAGCAAAGCAAAACAGAAAAACTTGGTGCTTTCAATTCCTCCATAATGAAAAGCACGCTTAAAAATGAAATGACCTATGGGGATAGAATCAAAATGATTTATCTTTAAGAACTTTAGACACGATGTGTCTGGGTGAAACAAGAAAAGAAATTTTTTTTCCTGTCGTAGCTTTAAAGACAGAGAGATGCTCGATCCCTGACCAAGTTGATGATCAATAAATCAGTGATACAATGTAGAAAAAGAATTTAAAATAATGAACTGCTCATAGTTAGGCCAATGAAAACAGTATAGACAGTATAAAAGGTGTCAGAACGCAACAGGAAGTCTAAAACTTTTCAACAGCAAAAGGAAAAGGAAAGGTGACATAACGATGATAACTAGTGGGATAGAATCAATAATATGCTGATAGAACAGGACACCATGTATCCACCATGCGTACGTGATTAAACTTGTAAGCTAATGCATATGCAGATCGAATACAAAAAGACAGCAACTCACCAAGGGGTTAAAAATCCAGAGTTCAAAGCTGATGTCACACTTCGTTCAACAAGAACTTCTCTTATCCGCGCAAAGTACTGTGCGGCAGACGAGCAGATATCTGAATACGCTGAACCTGACTTTACACCACCATCTACATTTCCAAATAGAAGACTGCCACCATTTTGCACTCTTAAAGGTTCATTACTTCTGTTACTTCCTGCCATCCTAGTGACCCGCTTCCCAATTTCCTTTTTTCCCCCACCATGTATGATGTCACATGGTAGTTCAGGAGATGGAGTTTCGGGTACTGTCATTTGGCTGTCTTTGAGAGCTTCTCTAGCTTCTACACCTTTTCCTGGTGTAGTTTGTTGAGCACTTCTTTCTGGAGGTATGTTCTCCTGATCTCTCATTGTTTCATCGCGATATGATGCCCCACCATCGGATAATTCAAAACAAAATGAGCCAGCTGAAGCTTGATACAGTTTAGAATATGATGTTGCACTCAGGCCAAAGGTTCCCTCAAGGTTGTTCTCGTAACAAATTTGGGAGTATGGGCTCGTAACTGAATCAAGGTGATGCCGAACTAATTGCTTGCACTGCTTTGCAAGATCTTTGACGAATCGATTGTAAGCATGTCTTAAGGCAGCAAGAAAACCGACATATCCATCCATGTTTCCACCTCTCCTCCCATCTGAACAATCAGAAAGAAAAACATGGTGACTGGTTCACTTTAGTATCTCAGCATAATGAGACTCGGAAAAAAAAAAAAGAAAGAAAGAAAACATGAAAAAGGCCCACTATGTTATCAGTTGAATGGGGTTCTACAAACTAAATTAGGATTTTTGCTGCCACTACATAGGAAGGCATATGTTTTAGAATTGAAGAAAAAACTCGACATCGTATCCCAAAAATTGGTTAGTCATTATTAACTATAAGCATTTTGGCCAACCAAGTACAATAGATTAATCCTCCAGAAACTTTTCTAGGACGAATGGAAAAGTTTCTCACCTTCTGTGTCACGAATATGATGCCTTTCTAGGGCAAGATCAAAGAGGTTTGCCAAAACAAATGCAAGCCTATCGCAAGCAGTGTCGAGGAGAGGAGCAAGCCAGGACCGGGCAGCAGCACGAGCAATCTCTGCAGCAGCTTCAGCTACGCCTCTACCTCCACCTCGTCCAGCATGCGCTAATAAGATATTGGCCACCTGTTTCAAGAATGCTGAATAACTCGCTGCATTAATTTTTGACAAATTCAAGGTACACAATTACCTTCTCCCTTGACACTGGGGGGCATTCAATTGAATATGCAGCGCATCTGAATTCATGCATCACTCTTTCAAATGCTGCCCCTCCGTAGAGCCTCAGAGTAGCATTAGGTGGTTTTATAGATATAGCAACACCTGGCCAACCACCAATACCACTCTCTGACTTCTCCTCCTCTGTTGTTTTTCCCCACTGCTCTGGAGCAGGATCTGCTGCTCCATCAATCAAAGCTCCCTTCACAAATGCACAATAGCAGAAAAAAATTGGTGATTTACTGCAAAAATATTTTCAAGCAAGCAACGAAGCAAAAATTGAAGTGCATATGCCATCTAAAAGAAGGCAAATTATTTTGAAGATAGTCTTTGCTTGATAAACTACTCAGTAGTAAGAGTTGGAAAACAAAATAAAAAAACGCATTACGAATTCTAAATTGTCATTGAAGAACTGGTTGCTTATGCTAAATGACAAAACATTCGGCCGACCACTTACCACATGATTGCTCATAGAAGCTGTGTGCAACATGGCAGATCTCCGCAGATGAGCAACATCTGATGTAGCTTGAATTTTGGAGTCCATTCTCGTCAGCTCTGCACCGACTTCACCGCAGCGCTGTTCAAGCAAAGCCAGTGTTGCTGGTGCTGCTTCTTTGTATCTTTTCTGAAGCTCCGACTCCAAATAATCCCTTAAACTGCTGAAGCCAATATATGATTTAAACTTTTCTTCATCGAAACCTCCTTTTACACCATCGCGTAAATGGCGTAGAATTTCCGAATCCACCTGAGATATTTGCCTGCGGAACTCATCATTTGAGATGGTGTTTCTATCTTTGGGTAAAGCAACAAAGAACGGGCGAGTGTTCTCTCCAAGGTACCCACTTGCACTTAGATAGCGATCCACCTCCCACCTGTCACTAAATTCCTGTGGCATTGAAACATTTGTAATAAACTATCGGGCTTCCCATATGAACAACAATCGACAAAAAAGGCATTTCTTTACGCATCCACGTTAACGACAATTGAAAGCCCATTTCTCAGAGTAGTGTCGTTAAAGAATATTAAACTCTCTAATTAAACCCTCCTCTATGAATTGGTAATACCCATCTCAAATATGCTAACAATATTGAAAAAGGACTAAGATGGAGTAGAAATGGATACACAGAGACATAATTAAGCTCTTTGATTTTGTAGTACCTTGAGCCGATTGTCGAACTTGGATACAACAATCACCGTCCTTCTGAAGGTTGGATCAATTTCCCGAATTGAATCCAACCATAGTGATGAACACCATTCAACACTGCTCTGCTGAAGAAACAAGAGAATGCGATGTGGAGGACTAGCCAACGATTTGACCATCGAAAGAATCTCCTGGGGCGTGCTCTCTGGTTCTCCCTTCTTTGCCTGCCAAAGTCATTCTTAAACATCAATCCCTTCAAAACAAACGACAAAAACACAATAACAACACTCACCTTAAGCACAAAACCTGGGGTGTCAATTATTGTGAGATTAGGACAATGAGCATACTCAGCTCTCATCACAATTGGCTTAGAAGAAACTGCCGTTTTAGTCTTTTTCAAGAGGGATTCGGTTCGAGATCTAATGATGTCGGCAATTGCTGTTGATGAAACAACAGAGGAACCATATTCCTCAGAATCCTCGTCCTGGAAGCGACAACGGGGCTCCAGAGCAGTGGGATCGTGGACCATCTGGAGAATGAGGGGCCGGCGGGTGCCCATCTCGACTTCTCTAACATTGAAGCGGAACCCAAGAAGTGCTTCCAGTAGAGAGCTCTTCCCATCGGACTGCCCGCCCAGGGCCACTATCTCCGGGATTGGTAGTTTCTCGCCGAATGCTACCGCGGCGGCTTGCAGGCGGTTGTAGGCCTCGAATCTGGAGCTTGAAGTGGAGTTGGTATTTGGGTATTTCTTGGAGACGGAGGTGGATGATGGGGTTTTGGTGGGTGTGTTCAGGTATGGGTTTGTGGTGGCCATTGGAGAGCGGAGTGAGGAGTAAGAGGTTTGAAATTTCGAAAGTTTTGGGGGTAAGGGACGTTAGAGAAGTACAGGATGCAAATGGCTGGGCTTTGCCTTCGGCCTTTGGAATTTTTTACGAATTACAACAAACTATAATACATCTAACACAAATTGTAATTTAATTTGCTGTTATTTAATCCTTTTTATATCTTACACTTTTTCTTTAATTATAAGATTAAAAATATTTTTAAGTTCTATTCAAGATTCGCTTTTTTTTGCTTTTTTGAAAAATTAAAGTACATTAATAAAATTGGAAAAGTTTACATGCTTTAAAGAAGAACCAAACTATCTAAGCATCCTTACAGACTAACACATATAATGTCTCAATAAAGCCAAGTGTACGTCCTCCATCTCTCAAACGATGAGAAAGATGCTTACAAGTCTTCCCATGGATCAGCTACCACAAAGTAACGTTGAGACTTCATCATCTTTCAGGTAAATGTTTAATCCATATTCTCCTCTTCCGATTTAGAACTGCATATTTAGGGTTGTGTGTCTAATAGTTTTATACTAGATTCTATGCTCTACCAATATTCTCGCTATAGTTAGGGAGTTCATTTAAGAGAAAAACCATTTCTCTTATCTTTATGATTAGATAATTCATCACTTTTTAATTTGAGTGAACTCTGCTTTTGAAAATTCTCAAATTTCTCTCCTTCCATATCTCTTCAATACTAGAACCAAGGGAGATGATATATACAACCCTACCTCCTTTTGGTTTAGTCTTCAGATTTCTTAGTTTCTCCATTATGTCAATAAGCAAATTCCCTTCCCATCTCCAGTGACATTTCTCTTTAATTCTTTTCCATAAGCTCTCCATAAAAGGGCAGTGGAAAAATAGGTGATCTTTAATTTCATAGTCTTTCCTGCATAGGACACATTTGTTGTCCAGATTTAAAATTTGAAGTCTATTAATCGTGGCCATTTTATTCAAGTTAGCCAACCATAATAAACAAGAGGTGTTGGGTCCTAAGATCTTATGCCAGACTACAGGGTACCAATCAACTGTGTTAGATTGTTCCTATGCTATCCACTCCCTACAGGCCTTGTTAGAAAAGGAATTAGGGGTTGGTTTAACCAAGAGTAGATGTCCTAAGTCCTACAATTAGGAGAATAATTTGGGACTAGGTGCATCATCTGGTTTGGAAATTCCTTCCATTTGTTGCCAGAAATAACTGCACAAACTTTAGTATTGTGTAGGAGATTGCTCCAGCATTGTACTGTTAAAGGAATTCAAATTAATGGACCATGTCACGTCTAATTATCATACCAAAAATTTGCTTTTTTTTTTCTATTACTTACTCTACAAGTCACTCCTGGCTCCATAATTTCCTTGAGCCCAATTAGGTTGTTGATAAACCAAGATTAAGAGTCCTCAAGGGAAATGGACCACAATGATCTTCCTTTAAGAATATAAGAGTGAAGCCACTTGATCCACAATGTATCCTTATTGCACAGAATGTACCAAATCTTTTTCAACATCAACACTTTGTTGGTAATGGCAATAGGGATTATCTCTAGGCCATTATCTTTCTTGGACTTGCAAACCTCATCCCATCTAACTTTCATTAGCCTTCCCTCATAGTTATGCTTTTACCAGAAGAACCTTCGTATTAACTTTTCAATTGCCTTTACTCCTCCTTTAGCCAGGAAAACACTAGCAGACCAATAAACTTGCAAGGAATTCAACATAGACGTAATTAGCTAAAGTCTTCTCCCAAAAGATAAAAACCTATTTGTCCAAAAGCTTAATCTCTATTGTATTTTTACAACTAAAGGATAACATTCATAGAAATGAATCCTTCTTGTACTGATAGGTAGGCCTAGATAGCACAATAGATATTGTTTTCTTTCCATAGAAGATATTGCAGCTATCTCAGCTTCTAATCCATCTGCACTATTAGCTAGTACAGAATGGCTCTTTGCCAGATTGATTACTAATCCTGACATTTCTCCAAATTACTTTAAAGAGGACATCAGGATTTTAATTGAATTTGGATGAGCCTTGTAGAAGAGTAACAAATCATCAACAAAACAAAGATTGATTAGAGCTACCTTCTTGCATTTGCTATGAAATTTGAATCCCTTTTCCTTTTCCACATTGCACTGCAATAATAGAGTTAGGACCTCTATACAAAGGATGAATAAATATGGAGATATAAAGTCACCGTCTAAGCCCTCTTGCTCCTTTAAATAACCTCGTTGGTACCTCATTCACTAGCATTGAATAGGAAGTGGTGGTTATACATGCCTTTACCCATTTAATGAATGTAGAAGGGAATCTCATCACCTCCAACACCATAAGAATAAACCTCCACTCCATATAGTTTAAGGCCTTCTTGAACTCAATTTTGAATACACAGTATTGAAAAATAGGTGATCCCTAGTTTCCTCCCTTTCCGAACATAGCACACGCACTTTGTCGAGAGAGCCATGCCAAC
>JAOQMM010000093.1:0-17648 GCA_027563515.1 Erythroxylum platyclados | reverse complement strand
TATATAGTTGGGACGATTGACCATTCTTTGTATGTCTATCATATACTGTTTAAAATGCTTTTGCTTCACTTTACACTTATAACTTCTCCATATATAAGCAATATATGTTAAAAAAGTGATAATTATATACTCCATATTACAATATCTTATTGCTTAACGGTATCTTAATAAGATTTACTCAAAACATCCATTAGTGAAATATGGTCCTTTACATGCAATTTTTAATTTGTTGATTAGGAAGAATTTAATTGATTGAATGACCTATAGAAATTTGTTTCTGTTGAAGGCTTACACTAACTAATACCATAAGTTGCGAGCAATTATGAAGGTGATGGTATACCTTGCCACACGAAGACCCAGGCGTGTTGTAAAGTTATTTAAAATCAACTTAAGTTCATGGCTAGTGGGATTTCCATGATTTTGCAAACGACGTAATCAATGACATTGGTACAAAAATGTAGATGAAATGAAATACTAAGTAAAAAAAAATGTAAGAACATTTATACCAAAGATTTTCAGTTTGATAAAAATCAACTTCACCAAAAACAAAGATTTACATTGGAAAAATGTAAAACATAAAATTTAATCATAACTAATGAAATTATGCTTTTATCTTCATTAAGTTTGGCATCAATTAGGCTAAGTACATCCATTCAAACAACCAATAATACAAATTGGAAGTAAAATGGCAACGAAAGTGAACTATGCTGCATGATTAACAATTCCCAAGGCATAATACTTAAGAATCAATTTACATTTGGAATACATGGAGTTCATGTTACTTTCTATGAAAAGGAAGAGATAAGAAATAAACCTTAATATCCTTGCACAGAACAAGCCATGAGAGCTTGAAGTGAGCACTAGGTCCATCAGTTAAACCAATTGGAAGAGTATCTAGTTCCTCGCAATTATCATGCACAACTATAAGGGACTTGAAGTCCCTATTTTTGCCATATTCTACAACTTGTTTTTGGCATATTCTACAATCTTTTTCAAGTCGTAAGTTATTATTATTTAATTCTTTTAATTCCCCTATAACCAATACTTTGTTTAAAGGTCAATTTGGTTTCTCCATGTTCTCGAAATTAAAAGAAATTACATTAACTACCTTACCTAAAAAAAGTTTCGAAGGCTCTTCCAACTCAAATCATATAACCAGTTTACATATCTTGACTGCAAAGACAATTTCTGAAAGAACCCGTTAAAACCACAGGATAAGTGATTTATCCAATACAATTATCAAGTGAAGGCAATGCATAATCTACAAAGCATGCTTTACTCAATACAAAGGAAGGTTTAATCACATAATTATATATGGGAGTAAAAACATTATATTCTATAAAAAATGACCTTTATGAACAAATGAAACAATAGTCTTGAGTTAAATAGTTAAGCAACAAAAGCATACACACATATACTAGTACCACCCACTAGGTACAATACAAGCACCAGAGAAAAAATATAGTTCGTCAAGTTAAGTGTTTAATGGATATTGTACAAGTTTGATAAAACACCGGAATAAAAAATACAACAACAAAGCGTAGATTTGTAAGATCCAAATGGAATCTCCAAATTCCTAGTAGTGATTTTTAAAATTGAAAAGTTAATAATAAAGCTCCCTATTTCATCAAAAGCATAATCAAAACCTCCATCAATCAGATGGATGAGAAATCAAGTCAAAACAAACCCTAAAATCCCAAGCACAACACCAACTTAAGCATAGATCATGAAATCAAATCATAAAGAGAAGCGAGAGATGCCTAGCTAAACTTGAGGGTGTGTTGTTCACGGACGAGCTAGGAGTTATCAGAGATAAATATGAGCATGTCGACGTTGGGGTTAGAGGGCTAACAATCAACAGTGGTGATGTTATGATTACACTCAAAAAATTATATTACTTTACCTCTATCCTTTGTTCCTTATAATTAGTTTTATAATCCCCTTATAAGTCTTATTATATATCACTTTTTTCTCCCTAAAATATTATAAAGGATATAATATATGCATAAAACTATTTCTTTGTTATATATATGTATATAATATGATATATAATTTAAAATAATAATACTTTAATTATTGTTAGTTATGACAAAGTTTGCCCATTCCAGTTTGATTTGGCCTGACTCGACTCGAGTTGACTGGATTTCAAGCCATGTTTAGTTTTTTTAATACTTTTAGATTTTAGTTCAAGCTCAGACTATCAGGTCCAACCTAATCTAAAGTTTAAATTTTTAAAAAATTAAGTTAATTTTATTTTTAAAAATTAAATAATATATTTAATCGAGTTTGGTCAGGCTCGATTGTGCTTAGGTTCAAACCAAAAGTCTCAAGTCAGGCATGAGCTTAAATATAAAATTTCAGGTAGGGCTTGAGCCTAAGTGGGTCTGAGTTAGACGCTACTTATTGTCACCCTTAATTATTGTTTAGAGTTGCAATGGATTTAATTATTGCTCATCTAAAATTTTATAGCAGCGATATTTTATTTTTATTGCCTTTTTAAATATATGAAAACAACTTACTATTACCATTGCCTATTAATATTATTAAAGGTCATGCTTTAAAACCCGTTGTATTATATTAGTTTAAAATAGCACATTTTAAAATGTTACAAATTTAATGTTGCCTAAATCACTTTTTGCTATAGTGATCCTTTACTTTTATTCATATTGCTTATATTTATGCTAAGCTAATAGAGGATCGACACCATATGAATTTATTAGTATTGATAAACTTTGCTACTATATCTACTGGATTATCTTTAGTATAAATTTCCTAAACATCTATACTTCCTTCTTCCACTTTTTCTATGACAAAGTGATATTGAAATCAAATGTGCTTTGTCCTTAGATGAAATGATGAATTCTTTTTCAAGTGCAAAGTGATTTAGCTATTACAAAATAGAGCAATCTTCTCTTATATATGTCCAAGATCCTATACTAACATTTGTAACCAAATAGTCTCTTTGTTAGCTTATGTGGCCACAATATATTTTGCCTCCGTCGTAAATGTAGTCATAATAGATTGCAATTTTGAAACTTAACTTATAACTCCTCTAGCAAGAGTAAACCCATAACCAGTGGTAGACTTGTCTTTTTCAAAATCACCTATATAATTTGAATGAACATAGCCTCTAACAATAAAGTCTAATCCTTCAAAACATAATGCAGTATATAAAATAACCTTAATATATCCCATGATTTTTTTTACAGCACTCCATTGCTCTTTACCAAGTTTTGTCATGTATCGAATAACCACTCTCACTATATGTGCAATGTCTGGTCTTATAAATATCATAGGAAATATTATGCTACCTATTGCTAATACATATAGTACTCAAGACGTTTTCATCTTCTCTATTTTGTTGCTAGGACTCATACTTAAAGAAAACTTGAAATTAATAGGAAGAGGTATAGAAATTGGCTTACAATCTCACATATTAAAATGCTATAAGATTTTCTTTAAATAATTCTTTTAAAAGCCAGATCTTCCTATTATTTTTACCTTAGTAAATTTGCATCCCTAGAATTTTTATTCTGGTCCCAAGTCTTTTATTTAAAATTTCCTAGCCAACTATGTCTTCAACTCTTTAATATGATCTATGTTGGTGCCTGATACCAATATGTCATCAATATATATTAGCAAGATAATGAAATCATTATCACCAAATCTCTCGTAATAAGCACAAGAACCTGAATTGAGTTGTTGTATAAAAGGCTCATGGTAAAGGAATTAATTCTCTTATACCAACATCTCGGTATTTGTTTGAGACCATATAGAAATTTGTTAAACCTGAAAACCATTCTTTTTCTTTAAACCTTTGTGGTTGGAGCATATAGATTTTTTCTTTGAGTTCTCTATAAAGAAAGGCAGTTTCGACATCTAACTGCTCTAAATGTAAATCATATATAGCACACATTGCCAAGACTACTTGAACTATTGTTAATTGATGGCTCTTTATCCTTTGTTAGTAAACAATAAGTAATATTACCTCTCATAATGTATTCTGAAGGCAATGCTAGTTTGTTCCTTTCTCGAGTTAACCGTCAAACCTCTGGGGTTAAGGACTTAGTTTGTTATTGTTCTTTATGCTTTAGTGTAGCTTATAAAGAATTTGGCCCTTCTTGTTCTTGCCTTTCTTTAAATTGACTATAGTAGTCTTTGGTTTCTCCTATGAAGTATGATTTTCTTCCTTTTCTTATAACTTATCTTCCTTTTCTTATAACTTATCTTCTCCAAATATGACATCTTCATTAATTATTACCTTATGGGCAGTGGGATCCTACAGCAATACCCTTTAATTCCTTTGGAGTATTCCAAGAGAATGTATTTTCTGAATTTTGGATCCTACTTTGACATTTATTACAAATTATATATTACATATACATAACATCCAAATATATGCAGGAATGGATAATTGGCAAGATTTTCGATCCACATCTCCATTGGTATCTTCATCCTAATTGCTGTTGATAGAGACGAATTTATCACATAGCAAGTTATATTTACTACTTGTTTAAAATGATTTGGCTAGACCTATAGTCCTCAACATTGCTCTTATTCTTCCTTACAATATTCTGCTTATTTGCTTTGGTATTCCATTATGTTGTGGTGTGTATGGAATTGCCTCTTAATGCCTTCTTGTTTACAAAATGCATCAAACTTGTCACTAATGTATTCACCTCCATTATCTGATTGTAGAAACCTAATTCTTTTCCCAGTTTCAAGTTCTAACTGCAATTTGAAGTTCTTAAAAACTAGAAACACACTTGCCTTCCTTTTGATTAGATACACCTAACATCTCTTAGAGTAATCATCGATGAAAGATGCAAAGAATTTCACATCTCTTAAGGATGAAACTAGTGCTTGCCAAACATTAGAATGAATCAATTTTAGAATAATTTTGCTTCTAATATGTGGTCAAGACTAAGGTGCCAAATCATTGTTGATTTTTTTGTTGAACTTGCTGATGCAAGAAATATTTCTCCTTTTTACAGTGTTTTCTCTTTAAGCATATGCAAATTAACAGTTACTTGTCTGATTTCATCACACAAGTGTGCCTTTGACTATGTTCATGATCCTTTTCCAACTTATATTTTGCATTTGCTATCATCAAGTTGTATTAAGGACACTAAATTTTTTTCAGGCCCTTTACATGTCTTATCACATGAACGGTGTGAATCATACTGTCCCACATTTTTAGATTAACGATAATAATACTAGCAATCTTTAAGGCATGATCGTCACCCATAAATACAGATCCTTCTAAGAGTGGTTTATATTGGTCAAACCATTCTCTTCGGGAGGTTATATACCATGTGGCTTCGAATCCAAAAGCTAGACATCAGTAAAATGATTTCAACCTTCTGTTATTGCCTCGCTATAAAGGATTTTGCCATCATTTGAGGTACTCACAACATTACCTTGAGGGGTTGTTGCATTTTTCTATGCATTTTTCTTATTTTAACACTCATTTTAGATGTCATTTCTTACCATAATTGTAACGTGCAATATTCTTCATGCTTCTTGATTTAGACTTACCATGATTTTGACTCTAACTAGAACCACATTTTGTTGATCTTTCTCTCACAATGGATAACACCTCTACTTGTTGTGAATATGATAATCTATCCTCCTTATTCTTAAGTCTATGTTCTTCTAAAATAACAACAAGAACATCACCTAAGACTAGATAGCTTGAGAGATACTATTGGTCAAATTAATGATGAGTTGATCATTCGAATCTAGTAGACTTTGAACTAGAAGTTCTACACATTCATTTATACATATTTTGTAGCCTAACTAAGAGAGCTTAGAAAACAAAGTATTAAGAATGTTGATGTGATCTCTTACTGAAGTGGATTTTGACATTCAAATAGTATAGAGTCTTCTTTTAAAAAAGATTTTGCTGTGAAGTGATTTGGCTTCGAACAGTTTTGTCAGTGTATTCCAAATATCCTTTTGCAGTTTTTTTTCCTCTACACTTGGCAGATTTCATCAGCTAAACCTAAGTGTAGATTGGTGATAGCCTTGTCATTCATGTTCTTTCATTTGTTTTCGTTTATGATCTTCATTGGTCTTCTTCGATAGCTTCTGAACAATCTTCTTGTGCTAAGACTGTCTTCATCCTCATCTTCCATGATCATAAATTATTTGCTTTAAACTTCTCTATTTCAAAATTTGTTGTCTTTTTTTTTGGAGGGTACTAAAAGTTAACTTTGATACCACTGATAGATGTTGAGATATAAAGCACCTAAAATATAATTAAGTTAAAATGAGAAAATAAAGAAAGAAAAGAATTAACAAAGACAAATTTAATAAAAAATTATATATTTAGAGAAACCTATCTAAATTTTTTTAATGCACTAAACTGTCTATTTATTTTTATTTACAAAAAGATACACAAATAGGATAGAAACTAAAATATGTCAAAGCTAAAAATAGAATAGATAAAAACGTATGAAACTATCCTGTATGTAGAACAATAAAGACGGTGAATTGTGCTTCTACACAAATCTATCGCCATAGTTTATAAGGTGTAAATAAAAGCTGTCTTAAATCTTTTCTTAGCTAAGTCACAATTATGCCAAGCTTTAGTGAATTCCATTGTAAAGCTTAAATATAAAGAAAAGGTGGCAAATTTATTCGACAACTAATCAGAAAATTGAATTACAGAATTAGATAATGCAGAGCGAATAGCCGCTTCCTTCATTTCAAGCAAAGCACCTTCAAAGCATTTCGCAAGAAACTCAGGATCAGGTATTATGTCTTTAGCCACTGAAATCTGCATATCAGCTCTTCCTGCATAGCTCACCATGTGCATTATGAGTGCCTATTTCAACCACACAAAAAAAAAGAAAATAACGTATCACTAAATGCTAAAAAGTAGGGTTTGAAGTTCATGTGGACCCAACATTATCTTGGCGATAAGACAAAAGCTGGAATTCAGAGCCCTTACATGGGGTGTGGAAGATACATTGACTCTTAAGAATGTAACAGGGTTGTCTCCTATAATGATCTCCTCTTTTGGTCCAACCACATTCGAGATTGTAAACGAGGTATTACAAATGACACGGTAATTAAGGATACAAGTTGCCTGCAAGAAACAAGACTACATTAGTTTCTGTAGATTTAACGCCAAAATTACGACTGTTTTCTGTCGAATGATTCCACCTTTGATCCTAGCCAAGACATTATCAGGTACCCAATATAGTATGAAAAGTGAGCTTCTAAACTTCTCTTTTTTCTGTCCATCATTTTCTTTGCTCTCTTCACGTACTCCAGAGGATCAACACCACCTTTCTGGTAATAAACCGGCAGGAGAAGCATTCCAAACCTGTTCCCCCACCGTGATCTTGAATTCTTTTTCATCAATTCAGACATGTCCTGTTCATTCCACACATAATTTTAACATTTCAAGTTATAGAGAAGAACAAAAAATAAGTTCAGTACAAACCTGTAAACCTGGTTGTTCTCTCAAATTGACCATGGCCAATCCTGTTAATCGAAGTCCATCTGACAGATCTGACAATCAGAGAATGGAGATTCAGACTCCAGGATTTTAATACCACGTAACGGGACAAGTTCCTAAATAAAGTGTTTGATAAGTATTTAGTATTTACCATTAGGAGATCGGTGGTCCAAGTATTTTGATAACCCAGAAGATATCACTCCAAAAAGAACGTCATTAATGGTCTGCCACGTTAAGAAATCAAATACAAATGCCACGTGATTTCTTCAATGAAAACTATTTGTTTTAAATATTCTCTAACGTACTTTGTAGATTATGAATATCAAGAATAATCCAAGTACTTACCGCATTAACAAGGGCCTCTTTCACCACTTTCATGTCTTTGATCAAAAGCTTAGCAGTGGCCATCTTTCTTGGCCACAGCTCCACCCCAGAACCACCGCTTATCACCGTTTTCCGATCACGAAGCCAAAAGCCCCTCGTGACAAACTCCACACAGAACACAAAACTGAACAAAACCATCTTCAAGAAACCCAACAAAGCCCTTATCCAACCATAACCACTCCATCTTAAACCCAAACCCCTCCGTCCAACCCTGACCGCCGTAGGCACCGCTGTGGGGTCTTCGGCTTTCCGGCAGGCGGTGAGGAACAACGACATCAGAGAAATACCGTCGCCGAGAGCATGATGAATCCTTAAAATGATGCAGTTTTGCTCCAGCAATAGGTGCAGTTCCCACAAAGGCTTGTCTTCACTTAGTGGAGTACTTACGGATAAATCCGCTAGATAGTCATTCACTATTCTCTCTGCATCGTCATTGTTTTCTAAAACATCAAGGTGGTAGTTGCCGTAGTGGTCGGCGATGTCTTTGGTGGTAGGGTCTACGACAATGATGTGTCTGTCAATGTCAATCTCAATTCTTTTCCATTGCTCAACTCCTTCTTTGTCACGAACCAGTAGGCTGCAGAATCTAGGGTGCTTCAGCATGAGAGAGTTTTTAACGAAGGACTTTATGGAGTCTAGTTCTATAGGGTTTTTAACCCCGACTGCACAGTATATTATAATGTCCATCTCCGGACGGAGGAATAGACGTCCAGCGGGTGTTACCGGCTGGTTGGCGGTGATCTCTGATGAATCCATTGGAAGTGCACATGTAATTCATGAATTGGACTAAAAAGTGGTTTTGTATCTGCGACTGAACAATGGCCATATTTATTGTTAATAGGACAAACAAAGTTGGTTTCCATTTAGTAATAGGTCCCGTGAAATAAATATACCCTGCTTCAGTGCTTTGGTTACATTTCATTTTTTCAACATTTGCAATGAAGGAGGTTGGTTTGTTAGGTAACAGGAGGATGACATATTAGATTAGGTACCAACAGCAAAACTATATTGGCAAACGTTTTTTTTTTCTACATCTTCCATGCTTTTTTTATATAGATTGAGAGATTCATTTTTCCATAATATCAACTTCCTAACTTCAAATCAAACCAATTTAGAAAATTTGAGATATAGAGAATACACTTTGGGTGTATACAAGTTTTTGAGTTTGAGAAAAAAAGATTAACACATACTGTCTATTCCAATAAATTTGTTACAAAAAAAAAGTGTTTTTGCCTTCTTTTCATGTAGGAATAGAATTAGTTGAATCGTTTAAATTTTATTTGGTTTATTTTCTCTACTTTATTGCCATTGTTTTATCCACATTTATTTATTTATCTAAATTTATTAATATTTAATATTATTTCTAAACCCTATTTGTTTAAAAAAGAGAGAATAAATACTGGTTTAGTACAAAGTGAATATATGAAAAATGTTATTTTATATTTTGTTATAATTCATCTATCAAATGTATTTTAAGGAAGATAGTTTATTTTGTAAACTTTGTTATATATGGAAAAGTTATTTATAGAGCTTGATATAATTCCATGTATAAAGCTTATTTACATACTAAGCTCAAAGTTTTTGAAGAATTTTAAAATACAAAAAAATTTGCTTAAAACCAGGATAATTATAGGAAATTCTTAATGTTTATTTATCATTTTAAAGTATTATTTTTGTGATTTAGATACTCATCAAGTTTATGTTTGCACCTTCATCTTCAATTAGATAGTTCATATTTCAAAAATAATAGGAATAGAAGTTTACATGTTGGATATTGTAGATAAGCCTTGAATTATAGTAAAATAGAATTTTAGAGATCTTAAACAAGTGTGAAAATAAAGTTTCACTGACCTTGAAATTCTAGTGAAACAGAATTTAATTGGCCTTAAGTATATATATATATATAGTCTCATTGTATTTAAACTTATATACAACTTTATAAATACCTTATTGAGGGTTGTGTAAAGTGTGTTATTTTTGGTCATGCTTCTACTTATATCATCTCTCTCACAATAATAAATCTCATTGCTCATAGACGTAGGTTATATCAATTGATTGAACCATGAAAATTTTTGTATTATTTACTTCCTTATTTTTCATAAATATTACTTTCATTTGCATAACAATTGATGTCAAAGCTACAATTTGCTATCAAGATGTCTCTACAAAAGTTCGATATTGATAAGTTTGATGGATCATATGAATTCACTTTATGAAAGGTGAAGATGAGAGTTGTTCTTATTCAACAAGGATGTGCAGTAGTGCTAGAAGAAGAAGAAAATATATTAGAGAATTTGAGGATGTCAGAGAAGGGAGAGATTTTGTCAAAGGCACATAGCGCAATATTGCTGAGTTTGAGTAACAAGGTCTTGAGAGAAGTTGTAGATATAACTAGTGTTACTTCATTGTGAAAATGAATTAAAAGTAAGTATCAGAAGAAATCACTTACTAATTGTTTATATCAAAAGGATCACTTGTGCACTATAAGGATTTTAGAAATTATATATGCAAAAGACTACATTGATAATTTTAATCAGATCATCTTAGATCTAAAAGATGTTGGGGGTTAAAATGAAGGACAAGGATCAATGAAGAATCCTATTATATTACTTGCCAAATTCATATAATAATTTCATTGATACCATTTTGTATGGGTGAGAAATTATTTTCTTCAATGATGTGAAGAATGCCCTACATTCTAAAGAATTGAAGAAAAAGGTTTCTGACATATATGAAAATAGATTAGAATTGGGTCTAATCATTATTAGAGGTAGGAGTAAGGAAAAGGTTACTAAAAACAAGAGCAAATCACAGTCCAAGTTAAAGGAGAAAACTATTTGATGCCTTAACTGTAAAGGGTTATGAGAGACTATATCCATAATAGAAGAAGGAAAACATAAAGGAGACAGATCACAAAGCGAGTTAGCTATAGCACAAATGATATTCTATGGAGAGGATGGAAGAAGAGGTGATGTTTTGACAGTTAGTAAGCCACTACAAGTTAGTGGGTAATAGACATTAAAGCATCTTATCATATGAAATTTAACAATGAATTTTTTTTTTAAATAATAGAATGATGTTATCAGGTTAGGTGAAGATGGAGAGCGTGCTGTCAAAGGCACTGGTTTAGTGCAGATTCAAATGCATGTTGAAATTATTAGAATATTAGATGCCTAGTATGCTCCTGAACTTTAAAAGAATATAATCTTCTTAGGTACTCTTAATAGTCAAGAGTGTAATTTTCTAGTGACAATGGCAACTGAAAGTGTTAAAATGGTTGTCATGACTATAATAAAAGAAAATTATAACATAAAATCTATATCCTAATGGGAAAGATAGTTATGGGACTTGTGGATGTATATCAATCATTTAATGAGAATGATGATAGTACAAAATTGTGTCATCATAGTTTAGGTCACATGAGTCTGTAGGGATTTGAGATTTTGAGAGAAAAAGGATTATTGGATAGAGTTGTGAATGGGAAGGTGAAGTTACATGGTCTTGTGTTCTTAGAAAGCATTGTAGTGTGAAATTTGGTTCTAGTAAGCATACTTCCACTTGAATGCTTAATTATGTTCATTTAAATTTGTGACATCTTACTCCAGTTCAATCATATGGTGGATATAGTTATTTTATTACATTCATTGATGATTAATTAAAAAAATTATGGGTGTATTTTCTGAAATTAAAGAAAGAAGTATTTGGAAAGTTCAAGGAATGGAAGTTAAAGATTGAAAAATGTACCAAAAGTCAGTTAAGAAACTCATAATAGAAAATGGGCTAGAATTTTGTAATAAGTCATTTGATGAGTTCTGCAAAAGGGAAGGTATAATAAGGCCTGTACTATACAACATACACCACAATAAAATAGACCTGGTATTTTGGCTTGAGCTTGGCTTAACCAAACATGAAGTTAAAAAGCTCAAGTCAAGTTGATCAAGCTTTAGGCTAGGCTCAAGTTTTTTTTTCTTAATTTTCAAGCTACAAATCAAGCTCAAACTCAGGCTTCTCAAATCAGCTTGATCTGAAGTCCAAAAATTTTAAGTGAAAATAACAACATTATTAATTGTTAAATTTTTTTAACAAAAATAATTGGGCTTATCTTAGGTTAGATCGGGCTTCGATCATGAGCCTTAAGCTTGATCAAACTTAAGGTTAGGACTAAGCTCGTGCCTGGCCCAACCTAATAACAAGCTTATAGCTGAATGGAATTGTAAAATGGAAGAACCAAACACTCACACAATATGCTTGATGCATATAATTCAACACTAGACTATCGAAGCAATTTTGGGCTGAAGAAGTCAATATTATTGCTTATTTAGTGAATAGATCTCCATCAAGTTTAATATATTTTTAAACTCCTCAAGAGATATGGTACAGTACCCTTTTGATTATTCTACCTCAATAATGTTTGATTTCCCTTCATACATTCATGTTAATGATAGTAAAATATTGTTAAGGGTAATAAAGTACATATTTCTATGGTATATTGCTAAAGTTAAAGGTTATAAACTATGTTGTACTGAAAAGGATATAACTCCAATATTTTTTATTAGAAGAGATGTTACCTTTGATAAATTTACATGTGTAGCCGAACGAAGGATCTTGTTATTCTTAGAAGATTAGGATGTGGGCGAAAAGGTGGAGTTTGATGAAACTCTTAAGTAAGAAAATAGTACATAAATCTATAGATATGCATGGTGAACAATCTGCAAAAAGTATAACAGTAAGGAGGATAAGAAGAAAAATTAGTAAACCTACCAAGTATTTAGCTAATATTGATGTTTAAGAAACTAATTTTGTAGCATATTCCTTAACAGTAGATGAAAGTATAGTTGGTGATGAACCAAGAACTTATAGAGAGGCATTAGATAATAATGATACATCAAAACAGTTGGTCACTATGAGGAGATACATTCCTAAATAAGAATGAGGTATGAAAACTTATACCTGTACTAAAAAAGTGTAAATTTGGTAAGATGCAAATGAGTCTTTAAGAAGAAAAAAAGGTATTCCTATAATTAAGTCATCTAGGTTCAAGACACAATTAGTGGTATAAGGCTTCTCATAAAAGGAGGGAGTTGACTACTAGGAGGTATTCTCACTAGTTGTGAAGCATAAGACAATAAGAGTTCTTTTGGCAAAGATAAGTGCATTTGATTTAGCATTGGAGAAACTTGATGTTAACATTACAGTTTTGCATGGGAATCTAAAACAATAGATCTTTATATCATAATTATAGGGTTTTTTTTATTTTGAAAAGAAGGACCATATGTGTTTATTGAAGAAATATCTGTATGGATCGAAACAATCACTGAGGCTATAGTACAAAAGGTTTGATGCATTTATTTTGTCTTATGACTTTGTCCACAATCAATTTGACAACTGTGTTTACTCTAGAAAGGTGTCAGATGATTCATGGATCTATTTGTTGTTATACGTTGATGATATGTTAATTGACGCTGAGAATAAGGTTGAAATTAATAGTCTAAAGTACTTGCTAAGCAGTGACTTTGAGATGAAATATTTAAGTGCAGTCAAGAAAATCTTAAGGATGGAGATTTGGAGGGATAAGAGATTAGGCTTATTATACTTATCATAATAAAAGTACATTGAAAGGTGTGATAGACTTTTTCTAATGGAAAAGTTAAAATGGTTTTGCACTCTATTGATAGCACATTTAAAACTTGATACTAGTGAATTACCTAGATCATATGACAAGAATGATTACATGAAGCAAGTTCCTTACTTGAGTGCAATTAGAAATCTGTACTTCATGGTATGCACAAGACTAGATTTAGCACATGCAGTTAGTATAGTATGCAAGTTTATAAGTAATCCTAGGAAAGCTCACTAGGAAGCTGTTAAGTGGATTATTTGATACTAGAGAGGCTAGAGAGGTATGGGTAATATTTTCCTAGTTTATGGTTCTAGTGATTCAACTAGTGGTGTTATTGGTTATAATTATTATTTTTTACTATGGTGGAGTTCTCTTGAGAAGGATATTATTAACATATTATATCTTTACACTATTTGGATATGTGGTTAGTTGAAAAGCAACATTTCAGTTGAAAGCTGGTTTATCTAAAATAAAAGCGAAATACATGTCATTGATGAAGGGGTTGAAGAAGGTTTATAGTTGCATCGTCTTATTAATAGTTAAGTTATGAATATATAGAACTCTATTATTTACTATGATAGTCAAAGTGCACTAAGCATGGCTAAAAAATCTTATCTATTATTATAATAGATCAAAGCATATTGATTTAAAGAAATTTATTTAAGATGTTATTAAGAACAAGGTGCTTTTCATATAAAAGATAGTCATAGCTGAGAATCCAATAGTTATGTTAACAAAATTACCACCTACAGAGAAGTTCAAGAATAGCTTGGATATGGTAAGTGTTCAATAGCTTGAAACCTTTGGGAGCTTGTAAGACAGACAGTGATTTTTAGTTAGATATTGGAGAACTCAAGCTAAGGTATAGAATTTTGAGATATGCCTTGAATTCTAGTTAAATAAAATGTCATTGATCTTAGACATCTATGAAAATAGAGTTTCACTGACCATAGAATTCTAGTGAAATATAATCTAACCTGCATTAGGCATCTATAGAAATAGAGTCTCACTATACCTAGACTTCTTATATATAACTCTGTAAGTAATTTATTAAGAATTACGTTAGGTGTGGTAGTTTTGGTTATACTTGTCCATAAGTTGTCTTTTTCATAATAATAAATGAATTAATTTCCTTGTCTGCAAAGGTAGGTCACATCAATGTAAGGTATGGTAGTTTTGGTCATACTTCCCCTTATGTTGTCTTTTTCATAGTAATAAAAGAATTAATTTCCTTATTTATAGATATAGGTCACACAATTGATTGAACTACATAATTCTTGTATTTTTTTCCTTATTTTTCATATATTTTGTTTTCAGTTGCACAATAAATACTTTTTATGAATTGAAACAATTAGTGAGGTTTTAGTATAAAAGGTTTAAAGCATTTATTTTGACTCATGATTTTATCAATAATCAATTTGACAACTATGTTTACTCTAGAAAGATGTTAGATGATTCAGGGATCTATTTGTTGTTATATGTTGATGATATGTTAATTGTATCTGAGAATAAGGTTGAAATTAATAGTTTGAAGAGCTTGTTGAGCAGTGACTTTGAGATGAAGTATTTAGGTGTAGCCAAGAAAATCTCAAGGATGGAGATTTGGAGGGATAGGAGACCAGGCTTATTATACTTATCACAATAAAAGTACATTGAAAGGTGTGGCAGACTATCTAATGGATCAATTAAAATGAGTTTGCACTTTATTGGTAGCACATTTTAAACTCGATACTAGTGCATTACCTAGTTCATATGTCGAGAATGATTACATGAAGCAAGTTCCTTACTTGAGTGCAATTAGAAATCTGATGTACTTCTTGATATGTACAAGACTAGATTTAGCACATGTAGTTAGTATGGTATGTAGGTTTATAAGTAATCCTAGGAAAGCTCACTAGGAAGCTGTTAAGTGGATTGTGTGATACTTGAGAGGTACGAGTAATATTTTCTTAGTTTATGGTTTTAGTGATTCAATTAGGGGTGTTATTGGTTATAAATATTTTTTACTATAGTGGAGTTCTCTTGAGAAGGAGATTATTAACATTTTATATCTTTACCCTATTTGGATGTGCAATCAATTGAAAAGCAACATTTCAATTGATAGTTGCATTGTCTACAATAAAAGTGAAATACATGTCATTGATGGAAGGGGTTAAAGAAGGTTTATAGTTGCATGGTCTTATTGATAGTTAAGGTATGAATATATAGAATTTTGTTATTTACTATGATAGTCATAGTGCACTAAGCATGGCTAAAAATCCTATCTATTATTGTAGATCAAAGCATATTGATGTCAATTTGAACTTTATTTGAGATGTTATTAAGGACAAGGTGTTTTTCATACAAAAGATAGCCATAGCTAAGAATCCAATAGCTATGTTAACAAAGTTACTACCTATAGAGAAGTTGAAGAATAGCTTGGACATGGTGAGTGTTCAATAGCTTGAAACCTTTAGAGCTTGTAAGACAGATAGTGATTTTTAGTTAGATATTGGAGAACTTAAGCTAAGGTATAGAATTTTGAGATATGCCTTGAATTCTAGTTAAATAAAATGCCATTGATCTTAGACATCTATGGAAATAGAGTTTCACTGACCATAGAATTCTAATGAAATATAATCTAACCTGCATTAGGCATCTATAGAAATAAAGTCTTACTATACCTAGACTTCCTATATATAACTCTGTAAGTAACTTATTAAAGATTACGTTAGGTGTGGTAGTTTTGGTTATACTTGTTCATAAGTTGTCTTTTTCATAGTAATAAATGAATTAATTTCCTTGTCCGTAGAGGTAGGTCACATCAATTAATGAAACTACATAAATTCTTGTATTCTTTTCTTCCTTATTTTTCGCATATATTGCTTTCAATTACATAACATATACTATATGACATGTAATGACTGCAATTTAATCTAGTGAGGAATCCCATTCAAAAGTTACATATGAAAGTTTAGATAATTTGAGCTAGCTT
Source organism: Erythroxylum platyclados (assembly GCA_027563515.1). Lineage (NCBI taxonomy): Eukaryota > Viridiplantae > Streptophyta > Magnoliopsida > Malpighiales > Erythroxylaceae > Erythroxylum > Erythroxylum platyclados. The sequence continues at coordinate 1,202 of JAOQMM010000093.1, read as the reverse complement.
TTGGTGTTCAAGACTTCTTCGTAATAAAGAATAGAAAGAACTTGTGTACCATTATCATAGTAAGATGGACTTATTGTGCCATATACTATTACTAAGAAGGGCACGTTCTCAACTCGACTATATTTTCGCTCTTCTCCTTCGGCTTCTTAACATGTAAGTCAATAATGGCTAAGTAACATATATCAATTTGAAAAAGGTAACAAAAATAGATGTTAAATACTATCCTACTAATACTATATGAATCAAACTTTATTATATATGCCTATATGCCACTGCATACTCGTGTATGGTATCTATCAAGATATGCTATGAATACAATTAATATAGATCATATTAAATACAATATATAATGGTACCAATTATCGTATGTAATATCTTGTACATACCTAAAGTATGCATCGACTACTTTGCTACTACCAACAGACTTATACACGCCTACTAGACTTTATCTTTGCGTTGAAAGTGTAAAACCCATCACTTTTAGTAGCAACTGCAGATCTAGTCAGTATAATACGTCTCGTGCAACAAAATGGTAAATTATGACTCTGGCTCATATGGATTTCTGTAAGACTATCTCAACTTCAATGAATTCAATCATAAAAACAATTATATTATCTCGAATATTAACATTAAATCAATAAATTATACATCCAAGTAAAGCCAATTGATATATATTACATATTACAAATAGAAAGTGTACCTTAAATTCCTTTTTGATGTAGAAATTGACTTAAATACTATTCAAATCACCATCCTTAATATTGAATCTCACTAAAACCACATTTCATAAGTTTTTTTTCAAGTTTTGCTCCAAATAATGCGTCTCCTGTTTTAGTTTTACATAAACTAAATGTTGACATAATTGGTCTTGAAAAACTACTCCTAAATCACCTCAATTTGATGTTCCAATAAAAAAATATAACTAAAATCCCGAAAAATATTAGGTGGTGACAATAAAATGAATCATAAACTTTTTCTATTAAATTCTTCTATTTTAGTTTAATATCACATTTTGTCTCTTATGAAATGTAGAAATTTCTATTAATTTTCATAACTTCCTAAATCATCTTAATCTAATTTTAATATTAAAATTATGTTAAAAGCATTACACAGTATTCAATTTTGATACTATATAAGATTAACAAGCCTCTCTTCATCATAATTAACTCATTCTATCTTATGAAGAGCCAAATATGAAATAT
>JAOQMM010000091.1:12939-33836 GCA_027563515.1 Erythroxylum platyclados | reverse complement strand
ACAAAGGAGCTTTTAAAGAAATATCACTTTGAAAATGCCAAACCAATGGGAACACCTATGTACACTAGAACAAAGCTTGATAAAGACGAAGATGGAAAATCTACAGATGAAACAAGATACTGAGGAATGATTGGATCGATCTTATATCTTACAAACTCAAGGCCAGATATAATGTTAAATGTGTGTATTTGCGCACGATATCAGTCAAATCCTAAAGAAAGCCATCTTTAAGTAGTAAAAAGGATATTCAAATATCTTCTTGGAACAATGGATTTCGGTTTATGGTATCTGATCGTGTCCGATTAGAGCTTTAAATTTGTAGCCCTCAATATCCACAAGCGCACGGTCTGCGTGGTAGTACTTGAGGGGTCGGTCCACAGGGAGGGCTGGACTAATCTTAACGTTTAAGGCTTTCGAACTAAAGAAAAGAAGACAAACAAAACTAACAAGGGAAAAATCGAACAACACTAATTAAAGATAGCAACACAATTCAACAACAGAATTTGAATTTAAGAATTTACAGAACACTTGACAATAAAATAAAGTTGAGCAATCACAATCACAAATCGGGAATTAAACAAGGATTGATTGAATTGAGAGAAAGGGATTTCACTCTTCATTAATACTAACCTGACAAATTATGCGTTAAGGGTGCTGGGTCTAATCGTCCTAAGGGAAATTACTCTCTCTCAAGTTATAATCTCAACCATAAGTGATAACCTAGGTGTTGGTTCTAAAAGTTCCTAGGGGAAATTACTCTCTCTTGAGTTATAGTCTCAACCCTATTTGATTATCCCTAATTAAATTATGGAGTTTGTAATTTCTCAATTAACGAATTAACCACAATCTAAATTAGATCAGATAGGCTCTAATAAACTACCGGACCTCACACGGGATATCTCTCCGTACAACACCCGATAAAATTGATTGAGTAATCTATTGGGCTACCTAACTCTCATTAGCCTAGTCCAATCATTTTCTTCCAACTCACCCTCTCGATTTGTTATCGGAATATAAAAACATCAATCAATCACAACACCATCATTGTAAACATAAAATAATCAAATTAGCATTAAATCAAGTAAAATCTCGAAGGAGTTTAGAATCTCATCATCACAAAATAAAGCTCAATGACAATTATCTCAACCTTATACATCATGAAAAAGAATATAAAGGAAATAAGACACCGGAACAATGCTTCTTGGTGCTCAGAATAACCGCGGCGTCGGAATACACATAATTCGAGAAGCTCGGCGTCTGGTCCTCCTTCTTCACTTTCTCTCTCTTCTCTCTCTCTCTCTAAATTTCCAGAATTGGTAAAAAAGTGACAGCTCCCAGCTAGGTTTCATTCTTTTCCTTTTATAGTAAGGCGCTGGCCACGATCGTGGGGTACACTGCTGTGGCCAGTTCTTTCGCATGCCATTTGTTATTTTTTTAATTTATATTTTCAAAACAACATCATAAAAATTTGAAAATTTTAACGTTATATCATTTTGAGTTAAAAAAATAAAGAAAATTAATAGAATATGAATAATACCTTTTTCTTGAAAAATAATACCTTACTAAATAGTAATTTAAAAAATGATGATTGAAATAAAAATATATAAAATACTAGAGATCCAATATATTTGACCTTATCAATATAAAATTAAGAATTAATTTATATTTGTAAAATGTATGAAAGTTTTAAAAATTAATATGTATCCTTAACTATACAATAAATATAATTCTGACTATTAAAATTTTTTAGTAATAATCAATGTTTTAAAATTTGGACCGAAAATTAAACAAGGCAAGAAGTTTAAGGTTTATAAGATTCAACTGGTATTAGTCCGTCATAAAATTGATTAAAGATTAAATAAAATTAAAGAATTTAAAATATGATTCAAAGAGATTGTTCTTACCTATCGAAAATTTGAAATTTAATTAAAAAAATATTATTAAATGAAAATTAATTGATTATTTTAGTTTATAACAATTTATTATTTATAAAAATTGACCGGTTAATTAATAAATTGATCAATTTTTAACAAGAAGAGTTATTAAAATAAATCAAACTAAAAAGCTGAAAACAAAATCGAAAAGTTAAACGACTCAAGATTTTTATAATTAAACCAACTGAACCGACAAAATTGTTGAACCGGCAAAATTGTTTAATCATTTGTAATAATTTTTAAAGTTTGCAGTAGATGTCCTAAGAATTATAGCCTTTGAACATAAAAAAATCGTTTATTTAAAAATTTTTTTTTTTATTAAACATAACTTCACAATTATATCTAACGAAAATATAATACATGTTGATTTTTATTCGAAATTACCTCAATACAATGATTAAATACTTTGAAAAGAAATTTCCCTTTTACTTATTTTGATGATAACTTAAAATTTATTTTATTTATGAAATTATCATATTATTTAAATTTAAATTTAAATTTTAATACAAAAGAATGCTTTTTCCTTTTCTATAAAAATAGATTGTTAAATTTAAATTATAACGAGCTTAATCGAGTCAAGTATTCATAAACAGACACAGAGCATGCATCAGGTACTAGCTATGCTCTGTGATTTATCTTCACATCCTTTCTTGTAACGAGAAACATACTCATGATACTCTTCAAGCTCTTTCTCCAATTTTTCAATAAAATGGCTTGTATGCTCAAGGGACTGTAGGTACTTGTATTTCTCCAATGCCTGCAATTTCACATGTTAAAAATGATGTCAATAAAAATAAGAAATCCATGCTTGTCGAACTTGTTGAAGCAGAAAACTTAGATCCTATAACCTATACAGAAAGTAAGATGTTGAAAAGGTTAAGAAAATTTCATAGATACGAGTAAGATAAAGGTGGAGAAGAAACAAACAACCACAGCTATGAGGTTGAAGTAAACAAGATATCCCAAGTTAAGCTAAAAATTGGATCTATGTCCAATCTACAAAGAAAAAGTCTTTTGTTTCCGTTCGACTACTAATCATATATCAGATGGCAGACGGTGTAAAATTTGAAACACTTTTTCCACAGGATTTAATTAAGTAAACAAGATATGAAATGTGAATTGAAATGAATAAGGGACCATGGTCTCCATAAGTGATTGAAAAGTTCAAATTAAACAGCTGAAATTGAAGTCAGTGAAGTAAATAAGATATCGTTAGTTAAGCCAAAAATTGGATCTATGTCCAATCTAAAGTCTTTTGTTTCGGCTCGACTACTAATCCTATATGAGATGGCAGTCAGCATAAATTTCGAAACACTTTTTCCACAGGATTTAATCAAGTAAACAAGATATAAAATGCAAATTGAAATGAACAATGGATCATGGTCTTGATTGAAAAGTTCAAATCAAACAGCAGAACTTGAAGTCAGTGATACTGTAAGAGCATGTATGACCAGCATTATATGATAAATGTTGTTGAAGGCGTTGTACAATCCTGAAGAATAGGAAATCATTTGATGAATTGCACAGTCATTTATGCTTAATGGAACGTATATAAAGCAAAATAGTATAACTTCCACTATCAAAAGGCAAACAGAGTGCGCATATCAACATGAGCCCTAGCATAAGACACACATAAACCGTACTCAATGTAGCAGATATACAGGCATACCTTGGCTTTTGATAGAGTATCTGGGGGGGACATAACTTCTGGCTGAACATAGTTCTTACCTCTGTAGAAAATTATTGTATTGTTAGGTTTTATGTCAATCACAATGCCTTTGCTAAGCCGAGCAAGCTCTTCAGCATATTCATGAATTTGTCCTGGCTTGCATGGTTTGCAGACAACCTTCACAGTTTCATGTCTTTTCCAATGGAGATGCATATTCAGGACTACACCTCCAAACACTCCTCGTCTCCCAACTGGAACATAATGTTTCTTCTTTTCACCGGTACGCTTAAGGTAATGCTTTTCTTCCTCGGTTAAGATTTCAGGATCATATGGCTCATCTGGGGCTTTTGGAATGTCAAATTTCCTCAACTTCTCAATCAACCATGCTTCTTTTCGTTTGGCCTGAGAATGCAAGGTTTAAAAAATAAGGGAATCTTCGATTTCCAATTTCTCCTGAATATTAAAACTAATTCAAAGAATTCAATTAATGGGATATCCTTCAGGTGACTACGAAAGCTCACGTCTGCTGAGAAGTATGCAAGATGGATCTCTTAATTCTAATGCAACAAGAAGAAACTGTTAGAGAGCTAAATCTAAATGGCAAAATAATGTAAGTTTTGGCTGATGTTTGACATGCACATTGACATGAAAATCAAGTATTGACGAGAGAATAAGGCAAAGGTTTATTAGTAGACAAGATAAATGAGCAATGTCAACGAAAACTTGAAAGTAGACGAGTGTTGGTGCACATTGGTAAAAATTTTCGACAATGGACAAGATCTGAATGCGAGACTAGAGATGGTCATTTCAACTAAGTTGTGTTAAGTCCAAAAGTTCATGAAGGAACTTGATTTCGATGAGAAAACCCAAAGATATGTAAATCTGCGAGGTTTGTTATACAATGGTTCATATTGTTGCTAACATAGGTTATGGAACAATTTGACAGCTTGGATAGACTATGTATAAAAATGGCTTAGAATGGTTAATCAAAAGCTCATTAAGGCATTTGTCGGTTCATGAGACAATGATATGATGACATATAACATGAACATAGAGTAGTGAGCTTAAAAAGTGGAACATTAACTTTGAAAGAGGGAGCACTTTTTCAAAATTGTGGGGGAAGTAGACGGATGACGTGACAACAAAGTGAACATCTTCCAAAACCATGTTTTTGTGTTCTAAGTGGAGTTGGTGGTCAAAAAGACATAACTCTCCACTAACTTGGTAGAGTTAGTGAAAGAAGTGGTAACTCTTTATTAACTTGATGGGTTAGTGAAAAGAATGGGTTAGTTAATTTACTTGGTTCCTAAATTCATGTAAGCTTATATAAAAGCATCTTTTATACACTCAAACATCTGCTTAGAGAAAGTTGAGATCTTTGAGAGAAAATTCTTTACAAGAGTTTCGAGGATGAAAGTTCTTGTTGCTTCGAGGAGGAAGTAACTTGAATTCTTGTTTCTTTCATGAATAGATCAATAAAAGGTTGGTTTTATTGTATTTTTCTTGTTCATTTCATTTTATTGAATTATGCTAAACACTTGTGTTATGAGAGTGAGTGAAGTACTTAAATATAAGTGACGTGAGGCATTTGAAAGAAATGGACTTATTAGTCAGGATAATAAAAGAAGGTTGAGTTAGTTGGCAGACTTAAGTTTAACTATCAAACGAGGATTTCGACAATCTTATTCAGTTTTGCTACATTCGAAGTTGTTCTAGCGACAATTGGTATTGCTCCTTGCGAGGAGTTCTTATATTGTTCATTAATAATGGTTGGTGGAAGTTGCAAAATTGGAGACAATTAGGCCAAATAGGCTGTCACGGAATGTAACAAGATTGTCGAAATCCTCGTACGATAGTCAAACTTAAGTCAGCCAAAGTCTAACTCAGCCTTCCTTCATTACATCACTGACTAACAAGTTCATTTGTTTTCAAATGCCTTACGCTACTGGTGTTTTGGTATTTTACTCACTCTCAACACACAAGTGTTTAGTACAACTCAATCAAATAAAAAAAACAATAGAGAGATATGACAAAGTTAATCTTTTATTGATCTATTCGCAAAAGAAACAATACAATGCAAAGGACTCTAAGTTACTTTCTCCTCAAAACAATCTACAGTAAACACTCCAGAACTCCCTACTCAAAGCTCTCGTAAAGAACTTTCTCTTAAAACTTTCAACTCTTTTTATGCAGATGATTAAATGTATTATATTATCAAATGAGCCACAAAAGATGTCCTTATTTAAGCTTACAAAAACTTAGAAAACAAATAAGTTAACCTATCAACTTTCTCCAGTAATCCACCAAGTTAGTAATAAGTTACCACTTCTTCCACTAACTCTGCCAATTTAGTGTAGTGCTATGCCTTTTTAACTACTAACTTCAGTTAAAACATGATCTTTAGAGATGCTCACTTCATTGCCACTTCACCGACCACTTCCTATAATTTTGAAAAAGTGCTCCCACTATCAAAGGTAGTACTCCACTTTCTAAGCTCACTTGTATCGCCACATCATTGCCTCTTAAACTGACAAATGGCTTGATAATAACCATCCCAAGTTATCTTTATGCATGTTCATCCAAGCACATTTATGGTGCAGTTACATTGCTCCATAACTTAAGTTAGCGAAAATCTGAATCACTGTACAACAAAATTCGCAGATTTTTGTCTATCATTAAAGATTTCTACCAATGCACACAAACACATTCCAACACTCACCTACTCTCAAATTATTGTCGATATTGACCATTTATATTGCCTACTCACAAGTTCTTGTCTTATTCCCTCATAAACATGTCATCTCCATATCAATTCACATATTAAACATCGACTAAAGCTTACAAACACTTACATGATTTCACTGTTTTAACTTAAGAGAAACCATGATTGTCTATTCTAGAGTTGTACAAGGTACAATTCCTACAAGGAAAATCCATCGGATAATTGAGAAGAAAAGTACCAACAATTTTATGTGCAGCTTAACACCACCTTCTTTAAGTGAGAAGACATGGCAAAGACAAGTGCTTCCACTTAATCCTGATACATAGATAGGCGAACAAATTCATACTCTTGAATCTCACCATGCTCGCAAATATCAAGACAATGAGCAAGTGAAAAATTTCAGAATTGGTAAATCTACAACAACAGCTACAATAATGTAATAGTATTATAGAAACAGGAAAAACAAAACCAGAAGAATTAATGGCTATAAGAACAAACTGCAAAAAGTGAATTCTTCAGTTCAAAAGGGATCAAACCTTTCCAAGTTTATACCTAATCCTGACCTCCGGATTAGGGGAATTCATCTTCTTCTTGGCCATAAGACGATAGAACCTAAGTTCATTTCTTTTGGCCCTTTTAGACAATTTCACCTTTTTTGTTCCTGTCTTTCCTGTTCCTGAAGAACCCTTTTCATTCGACGACTTATCAACATAAAATCTGGTAACATCACTGTCAGTCTTCAACCGGATGGATACATTACTCGAGTGTCTTTTGCAAATCCAAGAAGCAGCAAATACAAATGGTGGAGCATCTAGTAAAGCTTTTGAGACTTTGTAGCTACTCAAAGTGATGTAATTAAAAGGCTGCACACAAGAAAAGGGTACGTGAATAGCAGATGAGATATGGGGTTTTTTCTGAACTAGACAACGATACCAGAACGAAAAGTGCCTGCAAAAACAACACAGTTATTAGTTACCCATCGGATCCAAAGACCACGAAAACAGAACACAATAGAGAAACACTGAAGAATAGAAGACGAGGAAGTGAAAGGGAATTAAGGAAGAGAAACGGAGGCAAACCGCTTGAAGGTGTATCGAAATGGAAGAGTGAAGCTGGTGTTTATGGAAGGAAGACCCAACAACATTACATAACATAAGCTCCACTCCCTCCCAGACCAGTCCAGTCCCAGGTGAAGAAGACTTGTACTGATGTTTTTAGTTTGGTTGAGGAGTTTCGTCAAACAGGTATTAAGGCTACTTAAGTAGTGCTGATGGGTCTTAGTTTGTCTGAGGCACAAAGCGTGAGTGCGTTCGCGCGCGGAGTTTCGTCAAACAGGTGCTAAGGCTACTTAAGTAGTGCTGATGGGTCTTAATTTGTCTGAGGCACAAAGCGTGAGTGCGTGCCCGTGCCCGCGCGCGCGCGGGTGTGAGAGAGAGAGATAGAGAAAGAGCGGGGGAAGGCGGCTGGTACGTATACAAAGGAAATTGGTTCAATTTTTATTTAATTATTGACAAATAAATTATTTTAGTTTTTTAAAATATCCAATGTTTTAAAATTTAGGTTGGAATAACATTAGGTAGCATAAAAAGTTTAAAGTTTAAAAAATTCAACTAGTATTATATCTTCATAAAATTAGTTAATGATTGAATGAAATTAAAAAATTTGAAATATTATTAAAGGAGACTATTCTTGCCTATCGAAAAATTAAAAATTTAGTTAAAAAATATTAAATAAAAATTAAATAGTTTATTTTAGTTTATAAAAATTGATTAACTTATGAAAACTTGATCAATTAATTAATAAACTAAACAGTTTTTAACAAAAAAAAGTTATTAAAATAAATTGAACTGAAAAGTTAAAGCTGAATCGAAAAATTAACCAGTTCAAAATTTTCACAATTAAAAAGATTAAACAAATTCAAATTTTTAATCATTGATAATACCAATCATCTTTTCATTTATGTACAATATTAAAACAAACTTTAAAATGTTATTTAAAATGTTTTATTTTTTTTAATTTGAAATTGAATTCAAGGTATTTGAATTATATAATTTAATCTCTAATTAGATTAATTCAAAATTTATCTATTTGGTTTTAACTTAAATCAAAATATTAATTTTAATTATCTTATTTTACTATTAATCTTAAACTCTATTAAAAATTAAGGATAGAAATGTGATGTATGTGACTTGTAACACAACTAAAAGTGGGAATCAAATCCATAAACTAAATAAAGTTTAGTAAAATATTTAATATAAATTGACTGATAAATTCTTTTTATATATATATATAAAAACTTTTATGTATTATATCCATATCTGATATGTAAGTAATCCCAAAGAACAATGCAAGTATGTTGGGTACAAGAAAGGATACTTCGTATCTAACCCTTGCAAGTATGTTAGTGTTTAGTTCTAAACCACTAAACAGAAAAATACAAAACTGACAGATTACAAATCAACCCCATAAAGGGTTTATCTATATTTCCCAATTGCCACCTTCTTCTTGATTGCTTTTTGACCATGGTATATGAATGAATCTACAATTCCAGCCATTGTAAATATACCTAGAAGAACAGGTAAATCATGTCAAAAGTTGACATGAACATTATAATCACAACTTCTGGGAAATAACCAATCAAATGCAAAACAGAATCAACCATTGTTGTTGGTTCTTGATCTCAATATCAAATGGCAATTTTAGAACTCACAGCCGATATCTCTCGGATGTGAGTAAATCATTGGAATAATAACAACAACAATAACCAAGTGAAAATCTCGCTGATACGCAAGTAAACCATCTGAAACAGGCTATATTGTTCAGGAGTATAAAGTGATGGCAGTAACTAAGGACCTAGGCTTCTTGATCATTTAGAGAGAAGATGTCGAAGTTACCTCCAATTATTGCACAAACATTCGTCATGAAATGCAAAAATGAGATGTGCTCTTCCTTGAAGACAACCTGCATCAAGTACAGAATTCTTCAGAGATTCGTCGGTGTTGGTGGTGTTGGTACTGAAACTTACACCGAGACTATATTAATTGTCTCTTTCTTATGGTTCAATTACAAGCAAACTCTTGTGGTAAATGCAATTCAAAATATTACCAATTGCATTATCTTAGATCTTGACTAGTTTGTAGTATAGAAAATTTACAAGCTTTACTCCACTAATTCAAAACTGGAATTTTTTAGCGAGAAATTTTATAATAACAATCACAACAACATTACGAAGTTTTAAAAAAATTAATTTAGTTTGAGAAGCAAAATAAGGTCAACAATTGTACGCAACCTTTCCTTTACATTTTTACAAAAAGGTTGTTTCTGTGAAACGAACCTGTGACCTTCTGGTCACGAAGAAATAACCTTAGCAGTTATTCCAAGACTCGCCCTCTTGAAAATTCTATTCATGAGATATAAGTAATAATAATTTTAAGTTTAAAAATATTAAAAATAAATTAAAATATTGATTATTAAATAATTAAATTATATGATCGAATCGAACATTTTTATTAGTAGATAATATCATATAATTTAGTAATATATATTTAATTAATAAGAAAATCAGATTGTGATATAGAAAAATAAAAGACTTTTTGTAAAAAAGAACTTTTACGAAAATGATAACAAATTCGTAATGAAACACACAACTCTCAATAAATATGAAATCAAAACAAAAACTTAAAAAAAGAAATAGAATCAAATGAACCCTAAACTAATGAGAACAATGCTAAAACAAAGCATACCACTAAATAAATGTTACAAGCAATTAGAGCAAGAGAACTTGTTATGATCAAATAGTTGATGTACGTAAATTTCATGATATCAGATATTCCTTCAACAAGATTATCAAAAATGGATAAAAGAACACACCTTGATTGGAGAAAAGTCATAAAAGAAGTAGACTCCAGAAAGAGCGTCAGGGTTCATCCATTCCACGTCCTTGTAATGCTCTGTTACAGAGTACTGCAAAGCACCATTGCAGACATCTTTCAAGTGATAACCACATAAAAATGCATAAAATATATTAACAAAATTTTCGGTTCAATACCTGATTTGAGTTCACAGTGTGACCTTTAATCTTGGTGTATATGGTTGGGACCACCTGCAGAGTTAAACAGTAAATTTACCTTGATTTATTTATTTTATTGTCTAAACAGATGCAGTCCAATCGATTTAGACCAACGCTGCAGTGAATTAGAGAGATCAAAAACACGACGCGAATGTAGAAAACTATATTGCATAAAAATGCACATGCATCCAATTTGGTTCAAAAAAACAATATAAAAATAAATGCAAAGCCCAATCAGCTGATGCCCAGAAAAGCAAGGAAAAAAAGAGCGAAGATAGTTTGAGACTATCATATTTGATTGTCCAAGTTGTTTTCTTTTAAGCAAAAGTTAAAGATTCGTCTAATATTTAGCATAGTTCCTCATCAATAGGGTCAATAATATATCACTTTGACGAGGGAAGTTCAACAATACAGACCTTAATAAAATACTGCTGCATACCATTTGGTTTTACATGCATCATTTCCGCCCTGAAAAATGTAAGATAATGATCAAATTTCTATATGCTCATGGGACATCAAAACAAAAGAAAAGAACGCAAAACAACTATATCATATTAAGGAAGCTCGCGTTGGCAGAGGATAAATTTAAAACTCAGATGTATGACATACATATACACAAAACTCACTTCAGTCAACGTGAAAAATATGCGAAGATATTAGTCATTGGAGCACAAAATGTTCTACAAGAGAAAGGTAAAAAAGAATTACCCATCAAGAGGGTTTACAACGCCTGGAAAGTAGGCACCAAATGAAAGTCTGTTTATCCTGTGACTGACCTGTATCATTTTATTCAAATGTAAGATGATAGTCATAAAGTTCCATTTCCAAACAGGAAAATATAAAAATAAAGATCAAGGTTCAAAAGAACAAAGAGAATTGGATGTCAATATGTGCTTACATTATAGCTATCTTTTTGCAAGGCTAGCAAATCATGCATTTGAAAGTGAGAGTGATGGAAGCTTTTCCCGGGTATAAAATGGAAGTTGCCAGCCACTTTATTAACTTCCAAAGCTCCATAGATACTGCATCCCTCGCCTTCCTCTTCTTTTATCTTTTGGATAAAGCCTTCTCGTTTGCACTACTCAGTGTTACACAAGGTTCAGAAAATTTTAAATAGATACTTCTATAAAGAAGGTTCCAAAAGCATTCAACTAATAGATTTATCTACTGTACTTCCACAGATAAGGTAAAACACTTTTCTTGTAAGCCAAAAGCAAAATAGCTGATGGAGAATAACACCTAAATCAATAGCACACCCTAGGCATAATAAGATAATGGCATATAACTCCTTTGTCTGAAAAGAAATGGACCAAAAAGGAGTACGCATAGAAGGCAACAAATAGATGAGGCATTAAATATTCCAACTAAAATCATCAATAATTTGTTCGAGATATTCCCAATCCAGCACAATGTCTCACTGTAGCAAGACGGGAAAGAAAACACAAGTCTTCACTAAACTGTGCAAAGGTGCAACTTTCTTCTAAATAAGTAGGGAACTAACAGACTTCATATTATAATAAAAAAAATTCAGAGCTCACGATCAGATGATACAGGACCATGAAATAAGATATTGGTCAAAGTATAATAAGAGAAAGTCTAGGTTTTAGCTGTTTAAGATGGAGTTGAAGTCTTACTAGAGTTTCATTTACAATTCTACATGAATGAGTAGTATGGGACCTAAACAGGAATCCATCATCTCCCACTGAACTTGCAACTAGTTTTCAGATAATCTCCAACTTATTTAATCATCTAAATCACATTAACATAAGTCACATAGACCATGGCCATCTATTAAACTTTCTTAGTCTTTGATCACCAGTCATCGAAAACCGACTTGAAAACAGGAGACCCATGCTACTGTTCTCTACTGCATATGTCCAATCACTTGCACTTACTTTCCGCATAATGGTAATGAAAGATTTCAATTTCATGCGACAACAATATGACAATAAGAATCACACCATTATCATGGTAAGACTTACCACAAATCCCAAAAATATATAAAAATGAAATCCAAAAAGTTGTTTCCATGTTTTCAAAGAAAGCCCATAATAAGATGCATCCGAAACTTGTGAACAATGTATAACTTCATCTACATTCCCATTTCGCCAATACCTAGAAAGCATTTATATGAATAATAGCGACTGTCCAATACTCCTAATGACAGAAAACACAACCATTCCATGCCAAGGATCAAGAGCACCTGTACTTCAGTCTAATCAAAAAGCTCTAGTATAGGAACTTAACCAGCTTCCATGCATCACGGTTCCTGAAGAATCTTCAACATTTTAAACTGAATCTGGCACTTACACGATCAGATGTCATGGTGTTACATGGGAAAGAATTCTACTGTTTTTGCTAGGAAAATGTTGATCATGTCAAATTTTAGCCACATAAGCTTCCCAGGGAAAGGCATAAAGGTTCATGAAAGACATACTGATGTAGTTCTGACAGTATATGAAGAAAATATCTACAGTTACCACGAATATCAAAATAGCTTGACATAAGCAAGTGAAATCCAAATGACAATGTTCAGACACAGAGTCAACGTCTCTAACAGAATCAGTAAATCAACAGCAGAAATATGGTCACCAAAGTAAATTTTATCCTGTGAAATGATATCAATTATATTGAATCATAATACTTGAAAAAGTAGTGTCTAACCCCTATCAAAAACTAACCTGATCTATCAAATCAGGATATGTTAGGGCCCATCCTCTTTTCCTGTATGCTTCACGAACTTCTTCACAGGAGTTGCAGCAATCATCATCGGACTGCCAGAGAGAAAGCAACACACTCATTCACAGAAGCAAATATTACATAACAATAGGAGAAACTTGAAACGGTTTATTTTTCCATATGCTCTCAAATGCTAAAATGTTTCTTGCTGTACCTAACAGCAGTAAGGTCATGTAGCCAAATATACACAACTTTGATAGTTATACTTAATTCAGTTTAATATTTACCGAAAGGCTAAACTAAGTTAAGTGTGGCTATAGAATTCCAAACTTTTATCTCGAGTATACCTAGGTCACAATGAGAATGCAAGGAAATTCAGCCGGGTATGTTTTGCTTTCATCATAATTTACAGTAGTTATCATATAAAATTCCACAAACTATGGTTCTGCATCAGTTCATGATTTGATCATGTCAAATGGTTATGAAGCTTTCTTTCTATTACATTGAATGCAATAGGCCCTAGTAGAAAAAGTGTAAGAAATTTCAGGGGTTTAAAGCAGACTATTATTAGGTTCATCCTTTTCATGAAAACAATGTTACATGTCAAATGCAACACCTACATTTCAATTTTCAAATACCATACTAAAGATAAGTCAAAATTGGGTGTCAATTTTTAAATATCCTAAACTCAAAATACCCAAACCAATGCCAAAGTTTCATAAGCTGGCCACATATAACCTATACTTCAAAATACAGGCAGAGAAGTGAAGATGCAATCTCAATAAATGGGATATCATGCATCCAGATAACATTGTGAAAATAAATTTCCAAGTCAACAAGTAGCATAAAGAAAAAGCTCTATATCCATGTTAAGCTCCAAACCAACTAGGACAAAAACAAAAACCAAAGGATAAATCATTGGAGAAGTGGCACAAGTCAAGAAAGACGAAAAACTAAAATGTTGTTGTAGAAACTATTTGTAACCCAATAAAAATGAAAAGAACTTTTTTCAAATCTTGGTCAGTACACTAGTAATTATGTCATGTAATACTATTGCATGATTCAAAAATACATATTAACTTATCCACATAACAGATGACAAACTTCAATATACCGTTTCTGCACCAAAACATGAGCCACAATAGGTTTCCCCATGTTCAAGTCTACCTCCATGTCTCTGCAAAGGCTTCTCGATCTGTTGAAGAAAGAAAAGCAAGATGGTTGATGTTCATCCACCACACAAGGAACAGGGAAAAAAAAAAGTGATGTGCAAAGAATATTTCAAGAATTAAAAACAATTTGAGAAAGAAAAAGGATGATTTAGAGCATACATGGAAGTTCAAATAATTAGATCCATTGGATTCATATTCATTTTAACTTTGTGCGCGCTACATTACCACTTGATTAGTAAGCGGAAAGCTCTTTACTAATAAGCAAACTTTTTGTCCTGCTGTCCCTAGGAGTTAGGCAGTCTAGTTGATGGTGAAATTGGGTGCAATTAACAGAGCTTAAGAGGGAATAATAGTAACCATCTTACAAATCAAAAGTTATACAAACACATGCATTTGAGTGGCATAGAATTAACTAGATGGATAAGTATCACAAGCAGGTGTAGTGGGAAAATCAGCACAATATTTGAATAAATGATGCCATCAAATCTTAAAGCTAGGTTGTTGTCAGTTTCATGTGTTACATGACTTAGTAGGAAGGAGTGATCTCTAAAGAAAAATGTGCATGAGAGCGAGAGAGGGAGAGAGAAGCTTGTGTTCCTCCACTAACCTTTGGTGCACCAATCCCATCCTGCCTAACTTCTATTACATCGCCATGAAGATTGATTCTTTTCTTGGTTATGTTGTGTCTCTGCAAATAGAAAACATGGCTGAAGATCGTGAAAAGTAACATAATTACCAAGTGAACATGTAAATCATGGCTCTGTTAACTTGATAAGGGAATGTTTGCATACATACTATATCAAGATGCTGCTCTCCACTTATATCCACGGTATCAACACTGAGTAATGAGCATGGAACTCTTGGAAAAGTGACATCAAACTGCAAAATCATAATTTAAGAAAAATAAAGAGAAAAGGGCAAAATCAATTAAACCAAACAATTCTTAAGAAACAAAAAAGTCACTAGTTAGTATATCTAAAGGCATTGGAAAATACAAATTGTTATAAAGAAATGTTTATCTTTGGGAACAAGATGTACAACATCAATAGTGGTAAAGGGTCAAACATCCTAATCACTGAGATATATGAGGGAAAACTTAATTGTTCTCCCATATTTATAGCCAAAAAAAGGGGGAAAGAGGAACTGAGACAATTACATTGATTTGAAAAGTTTCACCCCTTGAAGTATCCACCGAAAGCTTTGTCTCGGTAACAGTGTGCAAATATAATCCTTCCAAATAAATAACAAAAAGATAAATCCAGATCCAATAATTCAAATAAAAATTGGGAGCAAGAAGACATAAATAAATCTATTTACTATCTCGTAAAAGAGTAAGAAATAGCAATGAAAGTTTAAGGCTCATGACATAAGTTAAACAAACAAAGCAATTTGAGAATCCAGTTAAGAACAACAAATCCTTAAGCATCTCTAGAGGTGTCTCCCTATGATATATTTATCATCACCTTGCACAATCCTCAATACATCATAGAACACAAACATTTTTGTCATTTCAGCAGCAAAACGATGTCCTAATGAGGGGCAACCTATATGAATCATGTAGGAACTTTGATGTGGTACACCTCCAGATGCAATTTTGAGAATCTTCAAGCTCAAGTACAAATATCACATACAAAGTAGATTTGAACAAGAAAATTAACCAAAAAAGAAACAAGCACATCCTTTACTAAAATATTCCATATAAGTAACACCGATTAAAAGAAAAAAGAACTCCTAACAAGTATGAATCAGAACATAAGAGACCCAACCAAAAAAAAAAATGAAGAACACACGAGAAGGAACATACTAAATTCAGAGAAGAAGAGGAAGAGCATAACAAGAGAAGAAACGAGGGTGATAACGCCGCCGGAGAGTGTACGGCTGAAGAAATCATCGTTGATCTTAGGGTACGCATCCAAATTCCTCAACTTGTGAATTACGCTATCCATCTCTTCTTCCTTCCTTCCTTCCTTCCCTCCTTCCCAGACACTTTCTTCCAATTAATTAATTAAACAAAAACCCAAGAAAGATCAACCCCTCCCTCTTTCTCTCCCTGGCCTTCATGATAGGCGCATTCCAAGCTTGGAGGATTTAATGTTTTTAGAGACAGCACCTGCGAAGAAGAAGATACACACTTATGTCGGAGAATTTGAGGTCTCATTTCTTTCCTATTATATTCTAATCATTGATTTCAATTTAACCATTATTTTTTAATTTTTATTATTCTTTATTATATTTTAAATAAACATTCCTTATAATTATTTATAACCATTTAAATTTTGTTATTCGTTATTTGTTATATTTATTTCAAACTTTCAAATCGTTATTTAATTTCAAGTAAATGGATTTAATTATTATTCTTTTAAATAAACAGTTATTTTATTATTTTTATATATTCTATTTAGTTTTAAAAATATTTATTTATTTTATTTCGTTCAAGAATTATAAATTATTCATTTTAGTTCTAATAAATAATTATTTCTAATTTATATTATGATAATTATTATAAGGTTGTAAACAATACTTTTAAATGCATTATTAAATCTAGTTCTACATTTTTTTCTAATTTTAACTTAAGAAATTGCATTTTTCCAGATAATTTAAAGTGGTCCAAGAACATTTTATTGTTAAAAATTGTCTACTAACTCGCTTTTATTTTCAAATTTCAAAACATCATCGTTTAATTATTTACATAATTTGAAATATGAAAATATTTTGTTGTAATGCATAAACTCTTAAAAATAATATCTCAAACCCAATTAACGGAATTTCTATTAGAAGGTTATCTTTGCTAATTTAATTATCTAACCCTAATTTAATTATCTAAAAAAATTAACTTCACTTATAAAAATAAGACTCGTTAAATTTAAATAACAATAACAATAATACCTAGTAAAAATTTTGCTGAGGTGCGGGATTTGGAGGGGTTTAATAGTATGCAACATGACTATTCACTAGTAGAGAGGTTATAGTCAGGTTGTTTCCAAATGATCTACATGAAAGAAAAAATAATAAATAATAAAAATAAAACAATAAATATCAAATTAATATCAAAAAATTAAAAGTACAAATAATAATAGTAATAATATATAATAAAATAAAGTAAAATAAAAATAATAACTAAATTTAAATACAATAAAATTGATATATATCATCTTAAGCCCTTAAAAGATAACAAAAATCTTAAAATATTTAAAGTGATTATCACTTTAATTATTTCACTTCCAATTCATAAGAGAATTAGTATTAAAAAGATAATAAATTGGGCTAAAACAAATATGTTATTGATCCAATCCAAATCAATCCTCCTACAACGCGACTCGAATCAATCCAAAGTTCAATCAAATACGAGCTACACAGCTCAAATGTGGGCCCAAACCTATTCAAATCATCGAAAATAATGTTATTTTGTCGGCGAATCCGGACCCTTTTGCTAGCCCTAATTGATACGACGTTGATATATCTAACTCAATCCAAAAAGAAAAAGGAAGAAAATCATACCCACAGGCTGGGTGATTAAAAGAATAAGTGAAGAGCCTGCAGACCCAAAAAAAAAAAAGGGGTAAATTTATTTATTTATCAGAGCATAAAAATGACAAGGTGGCCAAGGCTGTTAAGTGTTGGGGCCGTCTTTGCTTAGCACCTTAACTTCAAATACAAATACGCCCTATTAAAGTTACAGTATCACTAAGCAACTCCAACATGTAACATAAACTAGACATTGGAAGAATATGAAAAGAGTACAAAAACAAAGTGAAAAGGGAAACAAACAAAAAGCTATATGCACAATTCAAACACAAAATGGAAGGGAAGCATCATCTGGGACCAGACAATTCGTCCGGAGGTATGTGTGAAGTGGAATCAACAATCCAGGTGGTGTTGGGGTGAGGATGGCTGAATTCTTGCCGGAACATCTCCTCTTTCTGCCACTCGTCCCATCGTTCTGCCAGGCCATCACCTTCCAGCATCCTGACCACCTCCGACATCTTGGGCCGTTCCATCGGAGAACCTTGGGTGCACAGCAGAGCTACTTGGATCAGTTTCTCCACCTCATCATCAATGTAATTACCTTGCAGGTCCGCATCAACTAAGACCTCCAACTTCTTATCTTTGAGAAGACCTTTTACCTGATTTTAGGAATGGTATCACGTAGTGAAGAAAACTTTCAAGGGAATGGGTCGTTTATTAAGCAAGGTTTTGCATTAACAAGAAAAACTCATAATCTTGTGTTATCAATCTCAGATGATTTGTTGTTTCACTATATCAAATATTTCCTTGCCTAAAACCCTTAATATCAACACTTGTAAGCCTACAATCTGTTAAAATTTGCTGATGTTATCTTCAGGTGTAGTACCTGATCAAGACATTTTCTCATTTCAAAAATAACGGCAAGCACAAATAACGAACCAAGTATGTTTCAATAACCAATGCTTAAATGAACTATCAAAGCAACACGAGAAAGAGAAGGGGGGAAACTTACCCAATCAAGTAACATGACGTCATCATCATTTGCAAGTCGAGCGAGATCAAAAGCCCTCTGCCCGGTTATAAGTTCAAGAAGCATGACACCATAGCCAAAAACATCAGTCTTCTCAGAAGACTTTCCTGTTGACAAATATTCAGGTGCTATATGTCCAATGGTGCCACGTACTGCAGTTGTAACATGAGTATCTTTGTAATCCATGAGTTTCGCCAACCCAAAGTCACCGACAACTGCTTCGTATTCCTCGTCCAACAATATATTTGCAGCTTTCACATCGCGGTGAATAATTTTAGGATCACAATGATCATGCAAATAAGCCAGACCCCGAGCAGCCCCTAATGCAATTCGCTTCCTTACAGGCCAATTAAGTGGAGGTTCGGATTCTTTACGCTCTGTCATAATTTATCATATGGACAATAACCAAAGACCATCAGTTACTCATTAAGAGTTGAAGGCGATTTCAGAACTTTTTAAAGGTTTCCAGACTTCCATGAAAGCATAATTTCTCATAAATACATGTAACACATGAATTCGCCTAAAAAGTCAGCTTATAAGTTTAGCCAATTTAAACTTGATAAGAAGAAATACTTTCAGGTAGGAAACAGCTGCAAGGTAAAGATGAAATCACTGATTGATTATGTAAAACTTTGAGAAAGGCACATAAGAAGGGAAAGAACAAGGAAGTTGAAATTGATAAAAGACAGCTATTTTCAAGTTTTGAAGAGCATCTAGGTAAATATGAAATTGTTACTGGAAATTGAAATTTTGAGAGAAGAACACGAAGTGTACAAGGACACAAAATGTACCTCTTAAACATGATGCCACACTTCCATTAACCATGTACGGATACACAAGCAACCGTTCTGTAGGAGTCATGCAAAAGCCACGTAGACGGAGCAAATTCCGATGAACAGCCAGACTGATCATTTCTACCTCGGTTTGGAACTGCAGTTCCCCACCCTGCGTACGCTCCTCCTTTAGTCTTTTTACCGCCACAAGAGAGCCGTCAGCTAAGCGTCCTTTATAGACTTTTCCAAAACCTCCTCTACCCAAAATGTGTTTATTGCTAAAACTATCTGTTGCAACTTGTAGCTCACGCAGAGAAAACCTTTTAAGCTGGCCAAGATGAACTTCTGGATCCTCTTCAGCTGCAACAACAAAATGCATGCTATTAGTATGAACACTATTAATCGGAAACTTACCTTTTGTGAAAATTTTAAGGAAAAGAAACTAACCAGGCACATCAAAGAAATGATCCTGTGGTTTTCTTCGTCGCCAATATGCAACTGCAAGTGCGGGGACAGCAAATAGCAGAGCAGCACCAGCAGCAACTCCTCCAGCAATGGCTCCAGTGGCACTGTTACCTATTAAAGTGGCATTTCAGACATTTTCCACCATGTTTAAACCCTCTGTCCATAACCAGTAAAACTAGCATATCATTTAGAACAAAAGCTGATATGAGTCAATTCCAAAATTTTAATAAGAAATTTGTAATCTAGATCTTGATCATAAAGGTAGGAACTTGCCATCAACCTCAATAACGAAGAATCTGAGTGGTGTAACATATATGCTTTGCTAATTTAAGTTGTTGGTTAGTTTGGTGCTCCTACTATTTGAAGACAAGGTATGTTCTTAGTTCAGTTACCAGTTTTCAAAGATCAACAATTTCATAAGAAAAAAGTTAAACAGATATCCTACAACATCCAAATTTTCATATGGCTGTACACAAACTTTTTTCACAGTAACTTGAACCTAAACAGGACAGAAAAAGAAAATGAGGAAGAAAATAGAAATTTGCATTACATCCAACACTATTGAGATAAAGCTGTGCTTCAATAACCAAAAGAAAAGGCCCACAAGAGAATAATTCACTATCCATCACAAAAATGAGGGAAAAATGAATAAACAATTCATAAAATCAATACCAACCAGTAGAACGTGTTGGCGTTGGGATAACAGGCGGAGGTGGAGCGGGTGGTGGAGTATTAAGACGATTATTCTGAAAACTGAAAATATAATGCAATCAATCAACAAAAATTTATTGAAGACCTCCAAAACAACTCTAACGAAAAAAATTATTTGCAGCAGACCTGATGGGAGTGAATAATGAAAAGGAACCGTTGACAGGGATATCTCCAACTAGTTTGTTATTTGAAAGATCCCTGCATTCAT
>JAOQMM010000091.1:0-12839 GCA_027563515.1 Erythroxylum platyclados | reverse complement strand
AGACCCAACGCGACTCCTATGAGTCCATGGAACCCAATCTCCCATTTACGTCCATTCCTCCTCCTCCTCCTCCTCCGCCACCACCACCACTGCCACCACTCAGGATTACAGTGTCCTCCGCCATCAAAATTAGAAAGAGGGAGCAAGAATTAGGAAACAAAAAGTACGGATTGGTAATTAATGAGATGAAAATGAAGATTTCATTTTAATTTTCTGAAAAGAGTAAGGGTTTTGGTATTTCTTCAAGAAAATAGAGAGAGACAGAGAGAGAGAGCTGAGGTGGTAAGTGTAGAGAAGAGAGAGAGAGAGAGAGAGAGAGACAGGAACAATGCCTTCTGCAGATTAAGCGGATCGTTTCGCAGGTGACTGCGACTGCCAGCAGAAAACCAACCAAATTGGCACGACATAAATAATTATGAGGGATATCATTTCACTTTATACTACTTTTTTTATTAGTTTAACAAAAAACATTTTGAATTCGATTGTAAACAGTTGGGTCAAAATTTTAAACTGATTATTTTTTATTTTATTTTTTATTTTAATTTATTATCTAATGTATTTTTTCGTTCTAATATTCTATCCGAGACTTATCAATATGAATAACTTTATTTTTAAAACCTGATGAGATTATTAAATAATATGTTAGTTTTTCTAAACTAATTAATTTTTATAAATTAATTAATTTTTATTTAACAATTTTTTAAAATAAACTTTAAATTCTTGATAGATAAGTACAGTATGCTTCAATCATATTTCAAATTATTCATTATATTCAATTTTTAACCAATTTTATGATAATTTAATATCGATTGAATCTTTTAACCTTAAACCCCTTATCTTATCAGTTTAACTTCCAATCTGATTTTTAAAACATCAATAAAAGTAGTTCATGGTAGGCTTGGTAATAAGTTAGATTGTCTTCGGGTTCAACTTAGCCTAAATTATGAAATTTTTAAAATAAAAAATTTGAATTTAACTAGAAACTCGATCAAGTTTAATCGTATCCGTTGATTTCGAATTGTGCCAGGTTGGGTCGCCCTAAACAGATTTTGCTTTTCTAAGAATCGGTTGAATTAGGTATGAAATATATTAAACTCGTTTTTTTTCCAACTCAGTTTAAAATTTGGGCAGGTTTATGTTGTATATATGTCCAAATTCTAGTTGGGATCCAATTGTAAAATTCTCGTAAATTTTAAATGAAAGTTTAATTCTAAGAACTAAATGATAATGGACTGAACTAGACCCAACCAGTCCCAAGCCTAGTAGTTTATATTGAGACTTAAGTCCGACTTAAGGCTCAATCAAATCAGATACAGCTAGACTTGAGCCTAATGTTGACTCATTTTTTAAAATTAAAAATAAAAGATGACATCATTTTTTATAAAGTAATGTAATTTTCTTTATAATCGTCAAGCCTTGAATCGAACTTGATGTAGACAACTCGAGTTTAAAGTAAACTTAGGACCCAATTTTTTAAAAACATCGGGCCCAAAGCTCAGCTTGAGATCAGATCAATTCAAACATTAACCTCGAGCTAGGCTCCAACCCAATTGCCATCCCACGTAAGGCCTACCTTCAGGACCAATGTAAGAAGAAGTGGAGACGCGTTAAATTATCCAATATATGAAGATAAAGGGGATGTTGCAAAGTATGATAGGTAAAATTCTAATTAATGGTATTAAAACTTTGAAAAAAAGAACTTTTACCAAGCAACTTGTTATTTTTTTTACAGTGATAAAATTTTGTTTACAACTTGTAATTGTGAAAGTAATTATTTTATTGTTTTGTTATGTTTCTTTGTTTGAGAGCCTTTAGCTTTTGTTTAACTATAATAATTTATTCTTAAGGATTATAAAATGTTATTTGAAAATATTTTTTTATTTTTTAACTTCTTTATAATGATTATTAGGTTGTAAGAAGAAGAGAATTTATCTAATAGTAAAGATTTGTTATTTGAATCATCATAAGAAAGTTTTTTTTTTTTGGAGTTTTCATTATTTGGTGTCAATAAAATTTATAGTTTATCTAATATATTTTACTTTAATTATAAGTTTGAAAATTTTCCTAATTTAAAGAAAAAACAGTATTAGGAGTTGAGTTCAAGCGATATAAATCTTGATCAAATAAGAGTTGATAAGATGTCATTTTGGTATTATAATTAAAAAACATTTCTAAAATAATAGTTAGTTAAATTAACTTAGACCACTTATAATAGAATGGACTCTTAAAATTAAGAAGGTCAAATGTGCAAATTATTGCTAATGATTTACAAAAAGTTATAATTAAACCCTTTATTATATATGAAATCAAATTATGCTATAACATTAGAAAATAATATTCATTACATATTCAATTTTTACTTATCACATTTATATCAAATTTTATTTATATCTAATTAAATATGATACACAAGATAAATACTCTAAAACTCACCGTAATATTTATATTTTAATATTGACATATCAAAATTAGTCTTAAAGTTTATATTCATATTTAATTAGTTAATAGGACAAGGATTGAAGTTGCAATAAGTACAATTTGTTAATGTTAAAGTCTAACTTAATATTATATAAAATAAGATATGTCAAATTAGTCCTTTTGTAAAATTTTAATGGACAATTTGTTTAATCTTATAATAATAAAACCATGGATTAAAATTTGAGTTAAAAATAATTTTTAAATAGTTAAAAATTGTGTTTGAATTTATTCATTGAAATTTACATTTTGGAAATTGCAAGTCAAATATTTATTTAATTTAGTTAAGAATATAATAGTTTAATATATTAGTTCGCTGTAATTTTAAGAATTGGATAATTGAAATAAGACTCTCAAATTATTGTCGGCAGAATATTTTCAGTTTTATTACTTTATTTGTTTCCTTATTTGCTCAATAGTTTATTTCCTAAGATATCGTTTTATCTTTTCTGTTTCTGGTCCCTATTTTTGTGAGATCTTATTTTCTTCTTTATTTTCCTTTATTCTAGACAATAATTAAGAAATTTAATAGCATACTTGCTGTTGATCTTCTCTATATGTATTTCAGTCATTCATGAGAAATAATATACAGAAATTATCCTCCAATTTGTTCATAGTATCAGAGCTTTGAACGCAGAGGAGGATGGTTTCATTCAGGACGATAGGAGCGTTGCATGTTAAGTCAAGGGAAAATTTTGCCACTAGCCCGTCAGGTGTGACTCCACCAGGATCGATCCCAGAAACGCCGAACAACATTATCGACAAAGGAAACTCGTCAACTGTCGGTGGTAACCTACCATTGGCTGGATGGAAACAACTATTTACAGTGGTCTCATAACATGCTTATGTTTGTGAGAGGGAGATGGAAGGAGATATACCTCACAACCGGGCCACTAACTGCGTCTGACTCAAAATATGAGGTGTGGATGACTGAAAACAACCATGTCATGAGCTAGTTAGTTAACTCCATGACTCTCAAAGTGGGTAAGCAGCTCGTCCTTGCAACCTTTGCAGAAGAGATATGGGAGAATGCCAAAATGATGTATGTCACTATAAAAAATACTGCTGCTCTATTTCAAACCAAAGAAATTGTGACAGAAACGAAGCAAGGCGAGAAATCAGTCACAGGTTATTACACCACATTGGTAAAATTATGGCAACAGCAGAACCTTTATGACCCACACCAATGGGCTTGCAGTGAAGATATGGCGTGCTACAAGAAAATTGTGTAAAGAGAACTGGTGTATGAATTTCTTTTGGGACTAAACTCTATTTATAAGGAGGTTTATGGAAAAATCATGGCAATCCGACCACTACTAACCATTATGGAGGCAGTCAATTTGGTGAAATGTGAAGAGAGTAGAAAGCTACTGATGCAAGGCACTCCAAGCAATAAAAATCCCTGTAAACCTTCAGTCATAACTGTCAAATGGGCTAGAATCTAAGAGAAAACAGGGTAAGCCTTGGTGTGACCATTGTCGAAAAGGTGGCCATACCAATGATACATGCTGAAAGATTAATGGGAAACCTCCAAATCAAAAAAACATATCAAAGGCTGAGAACAAAAGCTGCATAGCTACTGGTGGTGACAAGACCGAGGGAGATAACATACCAGTGAGCAAAGAAGAAGTTAAATTGCTAAGGAAAATTCTTAGCAAGTATGATTTGAAGGTTGAAAAGGTTGTATCCACAGGTAACATGATCCAAACAGATAATATTGGTACTGCTTTAGGGTTCAAACCCCAAATTGTGGTCTTTGGATTGTTGATTCGGGGGCTAATGATCATATGACTTGTGATAAGTCATTGCTTGTTGATGTGCAACCTTGTCCTGTTCATCAGACTGTCAAGTTAGCTAATGGACAGGTTCTAAAAGTTCAGGGGATTGGGACTATTATAACTGCTGATAAACTGATCTTAAGTGGTGTTCTTTATATGCCTAGCTTGGATTGTAATCTGTTATATGTGACAAGGATTATTAAAGAACATAATTGCACAGCTAATTTTGGTGTTGATGGTTGTGTTTTCCAGGATTTGGAGTTGGGGAAGAGGATTGGCAGTGTTTAGGGAGTTTGATGGATTATATTACATTTGCAACTCAAGAAGGAATAAAGTTCGTGCTATTTTATCATCTAATGAAGAAATTGCACTTTGGCACTATAGGATAGGCCAACCTATTTTATCTTACAAGAAGCAGTTATATCTAACTTTTTTCAATAAAAAGGGAATTTCTTTTTAGTGTGAGTTATGTCAACTCTCTAAACACACCAGAAATTCTTATACACCCTAATCCTCCACTTAGCCTTTTTCCATCATTCATAGTGATGTCTGGGGGCTATCAAGGGTCAAGACCAAAAACAGTGTTAAATAGTTTGTAACCTTTATTGATGATCATATAAGTTTAACTTAGGTATATCTTTTAAAAGAAAGGCAGAAGTTTTTCAGGTATTTAAGGAATTTTATTCCTTTATACCAAACCAATTTCACACAAAAATCTAGATTTTACGAAGTGATAATGGTAAAGAATATCTAAGTCAATCCTTTGATCAATTTTTAACCAGCAATGGTATTATACATCAGACCTCGTGTGCTAATACACCGCAACATAATGGTTTTTAAGAAAGAAAAAATGGACATTTACTTGAGGTTGCTAAATCTATTATGCTTATAACGAATGTTCCAAATTATTTTTTGGGGCATGCTATTCTCACTTCTGCTTATTTAATAAATAGAATGTCATCAAAAGTTTTAGGGTTTCATACACCATTACAAAAATTGCTTGAGATTTATCCTTTGTTTTCCTTTATCAATACTCCACCCCAAAAGATTTTTGGTTGTGTTGCCTTTGTGCATAATTACCATTATGGCAAACTTGAACCTAGGGCTCATAAGTGTATTTTCTTGGGTTATTCTTCTACTAAAAAAGGTTACAAGTGTTTCTCTCCTACTCTAAAGCATTACTTTGTTACTTTGGATGTGACTTTCTTTGAAACGCAAGCTTATTATCCAAAAACACCCATTTAGGGGGAGATTAGTGAGAGTGAATGGTTCTTTTTGGGAAGTGATGGCTCACCGGATACATTACACCAAGAAATTATGCTTTCTGCACTTAGCCATGACTTAACCAAACTTGAAAGGGACTCTGATTCTCTTAACCAAACTTAAAAGGGACTCTGATTCTCCTAAAAACACCTCTGTTTTGCCTACTTTTGAACAAATCAGACCTGATTCTTATGAAACCATCTCTGAAACACACAATTTTAATAACGCCAGACCTGAGATACTAGATCCTGAGACCACCATTCCCATTGAAGCTATTGATATAGCTAGTTCCAATCACAAACCTGATCAGAATTACACAAAAAAACAATGAATGAGATAAAGAGAAGGATACTAAAATTCGAGGGAGGAAAGACAGGAAGACAAAAATCCTGAGGTGCAACCATGACTGTACTCAAGGAGGAAGGGCAAACAAGAGGCAAAATGTGAAGTAGAACCAGAAAAATCCATCATAATTCCATAACAAGGCCATGAATCAGAACCTACCGTAAATTCTGAGGAGTTAGGATGGCTAATAGCTCTCACGAAGGGAGTAAGATCTTGTACAAAGCATCCAATCAACAATTTTGTTTCTTATAACAGGTTATCACTACATTTTAAGGCTTTTGTGACTCAGTTATCTACTAAAAAATTACCTGAAAGTTTTCAGGAAGCAGTGAATGAACCTAAGTGGAGAGAACTATAAACGATGAGCTGAATGCACTCAAGAAAAACAAACCTAGGTAGTAACATATTTACCATAGGGAAAAATAGTAGTTGGTTGTAAATGGGTATTTACCAACAAATATAGTCCTAATGGAAGCATTAACAGGTACAAAGCAAGACTTGTAACTAGAGATTTCACACAGATGCATGGGATTAACTACCAGGAGACTTTTGTACCTGTAGCCAAACTCAATACTATTAAGATTCTATTATCATTAGCTGCAAATATTAACTAGCCATTATATCAATTAAATGTAAAAAATGCCTTCCTCAATGGTAATCTTGAAGAAGAGGTATAGATGAAAATGCCTCAAGGACTAGAAGAAGTTACACATCCTCAGAGGGTATGCAAGCTCAGAAAATCACTCTACGACCTGAAACAATCAACTCAAGCCTGGTTTGATAGATTTGCAAAGGCAATGAAGAAAATTGACTACTACCAATGTCAAACTAATCAAACTTTGCTTGTTCGATGGTTGACTAGTGGTAAAATGACTATTCTTATAGTTTATGTTGACGATATTATTATTACAGGTGATGATTGGGAAGACATGAAAGAGCTAAAAAGTGCTTTGGCCTGAGAATTCGAAGTTAAGGATATCGGCTATTTGAGATATTTTTTAGGGATGGAGGTGACCAGATCTAGTAAGGGCATTTCAGTGTCCTAAAGGAAGTATACACCTAACCTTTTACAGGAAACTGAGATGATGAGGTTAAAGCTTGCTGAGACATCCATGGAATCAACTTATAAATTGAGTCTTAAAGAAGAAGGCACACTAGTGGATACAAGGAGATATCAAAGATTAGTTGGAGATTTGTCTCACACTCGATTAGACATTAGTTTTCCTATGAGTGTGGTTAGTCAGTTTATGAGCAATCCTCAACAGGAACATATGGATGTAGTATTCAGAATCTTGAAGTATTTGAAAATGACTCCTGGAAAAGGATTATTCTTCAAGAAAGGTGAGACAAGGAGTATTGAAGTATTCACAGATGTTGATTGGGCTAGATCAGTGACTGATAGGATGTCTACAACGAGTTATTGTAACTTTGTGTGGGGCAACTTGGTAACTTGAAGAAGTAAAAAACAACCAGTGGTTGCCAGTAGCAGTGCAGAGGTTGAGTATAGAGCATTAGCATTGGGAATTTGTGACGGAATATGGATTAAAAGATTCTTGGCATAACTTCATATCAAAGTAAAGCGTCAGATGAGGGTGTGGTGTGACAACCTAGCAACTATTGGGATTGCAAAGAATCTTATTTATCATGATAGGACTAAACATGTGGAGATATATCGTCATTTCATAAAGGAGAAAGTAGATTATGGTTTAATTGATCTAGCTCACATTCCCACTAGTAAACAAGTTGCAGATGTTTTCACAAAAGCACTTTCTAGAGTCAGATTTGAAGAGTTAAGCAGCAAGCTGGGAATAATCAACATCTATTCATCAACTTGGGGGAGAGTGTTGGCATAATATTTTTAGTTTTATTACTTTATTTGTTTCATTATTTGCTCAATAGTTTATTTCCTAAGATATTGTTGTATCTTTTCCATTTCTGGTCCCTATTTTCAGGGGAACTTATTTACTTCTTTATTTTTTTTATTCTCGGCAATAATCAAGGAATTGAATAGTAGATCTGTTGCTTATCTTTCCTATATTTATTTCAGTCATTCATGAGAAATAATATACAAAAATTATCCTCCAATTTGATCAATAATAATAATAATTGAAAAGATGAGGAATACACTGAAGTAAAAATCCACTAAAATTATAAAATATCATATTTATAGGCTTAATTTATTTTTATAAATTATAATTAATATTATACACAAGTTATAATATAAAAAGATAATTTTATTGTAAACAATGCATATACGTTGTTTAATAATTTTTATGAGCTAATATTATTTTTTCAAAAAATGAGCTAATTTAATTATGAAGCTTTTATAATTTATTCAAATTAAGCTTAAAAATATATTTCTTATAATATAAATTTAGTACCTTTTAAACACCTAAATCTCATATATTTCCCTGTCTAAGTTAGAATTTTCTCCTGCTTAACGTATAATTGAGAGGAAAAAATGTAGGTATTTTAAATGGCATAATATACATGCATATGAAGTTATCTTAAAACATTATTTAATAAAACATTTCTTCCTAAATCAGAATATATTCTTATTCATATTTATATTTTTGAATAATATATATTAAAAAATTTTTCCTTTTTATTTTTATTGTGCATTACAGTCATTTTTATTAAATAATATATAATTTAGGGATTTCAATCACAAAAGAACGTAGTTTAGTTAAATTAATTAAATATGACGTATATAAGTGTTTAAGATTTCTGTTTTATGTGGTAAGTTGCGTCAGTAATATTAACAAAATATTAATATCGGGTTAGAATGAAAAAAATTAAAAAATTAATTTTTATTTTTTAAAGTTCGATTATAATTATAAAATTAGGTAAAATCTAATATTCTTTTATTTAATCAATAAAAAAAGAGAAAATAGGAGACAACCATTTCCCCATAAATTATTAAAAAAAACAGATGGCCCAATTCTCTGGAAAGTTCAGTGGCAATAACGAAATTGGAATCTTTGTTATGTCTAATTCTCTATATAGTTCACCAAACCCTAGTCACAGTACGGGGACAGGATAAATTGGTAGTGGAACTTCAGGAAGCTTCTTAATCAAAATCGTCAATAACCCGTTGAAACCCTAATTCCCGAATTTCTTATCGCAAGCAGCTATGTCTCATTTCGGGAGGTCAGGCCCTCCGGATATCACCGATACATACTCTCTTCTCGTCCTCAACATCACTTTCCGTAAGCACACCTCTCTCTCATACTCTGTGTGTATGTTTCTGCGATTACATATGTAAATGTGCGTATAAACACATGTATATATGGATTGGGTTTGCTGACTGTGAATTATGTTGTCTTTGGTAACAATTTTTGCTTAGGTACAACCGCTGATGATCTTTTTCCGCTTTTTGACAAGTACGGGAAGGTTGTCGACATTTTCATTCCTAGAGATCGAAGGTTCTTCTTCCTTCTGTGTACCCTTTCTTGTCTTTGTGAAGATTTTGTGCTTTATTGACTTTGTCACTGCTTTAAGAGTCTTGGAACTGTGTACTTATTATAAGACGTGATACAAGGTGTTCTTGAAAGATGAAGTAATGGGTATTTGGTTTCAACTTATTGTCGGTTGGATTAGAAAGTGAAATCATTAATCCTCGTTTGAACCTTTTCCCACAAATTCAAGTTCCGGTCATTGTGGTTGTTGAAGTGGTATAACAATTAAATGCAAGATCGTTATCTTCTTCTAATGTTGGTCACTTAGTGGGGGTATGAATGGTGATAAGTTGGTCAAGGTATGCGTTTTCAGAGTGAGATTTATCATTTATTCATTAAATAACAGTTGACATTGGTCCCTGGGAGTTTGATGTGTCTGAGTTCCTTGTACTGCATACTAAAATGATTTTGGGTTCATTTTATTACTTAGGACTGGTGACTCTCGGGGGTTTGCCTTTGTACGTTACAAGTATGCAGATGAGGCACAAAAGGCTGTTGATAGGCTAGATGGTATGATATTTTCCTCACATTTGAACGGTATTTGCATTCCTATGTTATCAGCTGCTAATATGTGAATGTTTTCTTCAGGCCGTGTAGTGGATGGCCGGGAAATAACAGTCCAATTTGCCAAGTATGGACCAAATGCAGAGAGGATGTAAGTTTTAAGATTGTGCTTAATTATAGCTTGTGACAGGCTGTGTTCTGATGCAGTCCCAACAAAGGTTTTTACTAAGTTGTGATAATTTAATTTTTCTCAGTCATAAAGGTAGGATCATTGAGCCGGTTCCAAGATCAAGGAACAGATCTAGAAGTCGCAGTCCTAGAAGGAGGTATGCATATGTTATTTTGTATTGGCAGTTCTGCCAGTTGTTTATTTCTTTTTTTCCCCTGAGGGGGGAACCATTCTATTTAATTTTTCAGAAGAAATTATTATCATTTTAGTTTGTGTGGGTTGGCCAGTTTTTGTGATGCATAATGTTGACCACTTTGTGCCTTTTGTATATAATTCTTTTAAAGTGCTTGCTGGTAATGTGAAGTCAGAGTATTGGATTTTGGGTAGAATACTGTTGTGCCTTATTGTGTTGGTTGGTTTTGTTCATACCTGTCTTTGAAGACATTAATTTGTTCTCCTTACTTCTTAAAAAATTAAGGTTATTTTTCATTTGACTTATCAAAATTATTTGTCTTTTTATTTCGCAGATGCTTGAGTTGTTGTCTGGAAAAAAAACCCATGCTTTTGTTTTTAACTTAACAATAAGTATCAATAGATATATAGTTTGTCATTATCCGCTTGTTCCTTTATGTGCTTTGTAATTGCATATGCTGTTGCTAGGCATCGGGATGATCACTACAGAGATAGGGACTACAGGAAGCGAAGTCGCAGCAGAAGTGTTGATAGGTATGAGCGTGAGAGATATCGCGGGAGGGAAAGAGACTCACGTCGGCGGAGTAGGACTTACAGTGTAAGTCCTGAATACTCCAAAGACCGTGGCAGAGGCCGTTATGATGATGAGAGGCGAAGCCGCAGTCGATCTGTTGATAGGTATGGTAGTTTGTGAATAAATCATGCCATGTTGATTTATTTTGGACTTAAATTTTTGTATCAAGATGTTCTCTTTGGTATCGACTCTTTCATTTTGTTGTAACTTTCACTATGGCTTTTGTTCTTGCTTTTGTATTGAAGTGCCTCCCCTGTCCGACGTAGCCCTAGTCCACGCCGGAGTCCTTCCCCAGCCAAGGATTCTCCTTTAAGGGGTGAAAGTCCAGGTAGACGCAGCCGTGACGGACGATCTCCAACTCCTCGAAGTGCTTCTCCACAAGGTCGGCGTGCACCATCAAATAGCCAATCCCCACGAAATTCAGATGTTGATGTAAGTAGTATCCCTAAGACTTGCAGTCCTACATCATGAACTAGTTGCTTATCTGTATACTTGTTAATTTTGTAGGCCTAAAATCAAGGTTTTCTGGGGGTATCAGAAGGCATGACTAGAGCGTGGCCATGTTGCTTTCTTTGATTTTGATCAGCATAGGCATGTCCTTCAGAATTTAAGCACTAGTTTGGTAGGACTGGAATTTGTTGGTCTTAAACATAATATTTGAACTTTATGCATGTTTGTGTAGATTGGACTGCTGTCTAAGGACTATGCTGGTCACATTTTCCTTAAAAAGATTTTGAGATTGTAACCTGCATTTGGCTAAATTTACCTTTTCCTTTTATATTATCTGATTCTCCATTTCTTAACTTGCATTGTTATCGATGAGGTTTATGGTATGCTGTCCCTGATTATAATGAAATGATTTATTGGGTTTTATAGCTGTGCTCCTGAAAAGATTGGCATGGGGCAGAAGGCCAAGATGTTGATATTGTTGATATTGTAGCTGTCAATGCTGTTTGTAAATTGTAGATCCATGATGGTGGTTTAGATCTGATCGTGATTATGATTTATCTAAATTAGCTGACTATTGGTAAGAAAAAAGTCAACTCTTGATTTCTGAAACACTTTTGAGATTCAGGTGTCTGGTTTTTGACATATCTTCTGGCAATTGTTTACTTTGAAGATATTGATCCTCAAAAGGGATTGTAGTTGCTGTTTGGTATTAAGGTGGAGATGAGGTGAATGAGTTTTATCCCGTAGCTGATGCTGTGCATGAAGTGGACCTGTTACACAATGGTTGTCATGCTGATAGTTTAGATGATACATAATATCCTGTTTCTGAATTTCGCACCTGCAGTGTTCATTGGGTAAAAGGTTCCTTTAAATAATTAATTTGGGCCATTGATTAAACTGCTCAACACATGAAGTTTGATTTATGTTGCTTAAATGTAGTGGATAGCATTACAAGGTCGTGATTGTGGCTGTAAGGCGGTAGCCGATGCCTGTTGTTTGTATGATTCATGGGTTCGTGGGTAACTTGTGCAAAGTTGGTAGTGAGTAATCACCTGTAGCTGGTTGTTGCTGCCTTTCTTGATGGGGTCAGATTGGTAGTTGTATTGACCAACGATCTTGATACTGATGATAGCTGCCAAGCAGTGTTGCTGGCTTGCAGTCAAATTTCCAAGAGGTGCACGTTGAGTTGCATGATTACAATATGGATTGATGTATGCGTTTTTTTTTCTTGGGTTCTCATCCGTATGATGTGTTGCTTATCGACTTGTGAATATTTCATGCATTGTTCGGGTATCAACTCTCGATTTTACGCTCCAGTCTGCAATTTTCTTGGCGTTGATCTTTGAAAATGAACTGCATTTGAGTCTTGACTTATGGTGGGTAGAGCATATAAACTGATATAAGTCAGGTTCAGTCAGCTGAAAAATTGGAAGTGGTAATTGTTTATCGTCTGGCAGCTGTTTGTTGAAATTCCTAGGACGAAAGCAAGGTCTCAAAATCCTCCTATTGGCTTTGCTTTTGTGGGGTTCGTATTGTATTGTATGTGTGTGTCTAATGTCACGTTCCGCATGTTTCAAAGCCCACAAGATGAGGTTTGGGGCCTAAAAGAGTCTTCTAAAGTATGTTGGAAC
>JAOQMM010000090.1:0-18888 GCA_027563515.1 Erythroxylum platyclados | reverse complement strand
ATTCTTGATAGATTTTTAATCCGATTTAATGTTAGAAATGAAAATAATGAATATTAAAGATGTAAAAAAATCTAATATCAAAAAGTGATAGAAATTTTTCCATAGATTTACAGAAAATACTAATTATTTTTAATTAGAAAATGTTTGTAAGTTGCAACTTGTCAATTGGATCCAACAACTACAACGTATTTACAAGTTGTGCTTGATTTCTAAATGTTGTTGAGAAAGATCTTTTTCTCGTTTTATTTGACAAGTGTTAAATTTCATATTAAAAAAGAAGAAAAGTGAAATAATTTATATAGTAAGAACTTTGTCATTTAATACGAGTGCTAAATTATATATATATATATAAATATTTTAAAGAGAAGTGAAATTTATAATCTTAAATTTAAAATTAGGCTTAGCAATTTTAGCTTGGCCAAGTCTAATCAAATCTTGATAATTATAAAATGATATCATTTTTATCAAAAATAACATCATTTTAAAATTCCTTTAAAAAAATAAATCGACTCACGTTATTCCTAGTGTAGTCGGCCCCAAGAGAGGATTATGACCTAGCCTAACCATTGTCATCCTTGTTAAAAATAGAGTTATTATTGAATTAATCATGTGAGATCAATAGCTAAGTGAAGTCCAAGTTAATATCGTGAATAATGAGCGACTTATTAATAAGTTTTTAATTTGATTTAATATAAAAATAAAAAGCTAGCCATAATTGGAAGTGGAACGGCTCATCAATATCCGATTGGAAACGTGCTGCTGCGATGTGCGACTGCGCACGTGATACGCAAGATCGATCCGCTACTCCGCGTAACTTATTATTAAAGTTTCAATTCCTCTTTTGGGAGTCAACACTTGGACCAAAACCCAAATAATTGTACACCAATGAACCCACCTTCCATGTTGGCGCACATGCATCATCATTTGGTATGCACATTCGTGTAACAAAAAATGATATGAGTCATTACGTGGAAAGCCTTCTCATTCTCTTCTTCCTTTTTATTTTATTAATTTGATAAAAAAGAATTTAAATACTACATATTCAATAACATTTTCATAAATTAATAATAGTAAGAGTTTATAAATTATTTTAATTTATTCGAAACTAATTTAGTCTATTAAATCAATTTCAACTTATATAAATTATTTTATAATATAATTATTAATTTATAAAAATTTACATGTCATAAGTATAGTAATTAATTAAGTGATGGTAATATTTGGTGAAAAATATAAAGAGAGATTGAAAAAAAATTATTATTAGAGATAACGTATTTAAAGTATTTATTTTGTGATTTTTAAAATTTAATATCAAACTTTATAAAATTTTTATTTAATAATTAAAATATTTTTTAATACTGTAACTAATAGATAAATATCTATATAATATTTAGTAGACATAACATTAACGAAAATAACATTTTATTATTATATTATTTATTTTTAGAAAAGATATTGTCATTTGTCAAGTCCCAATTTTTCTAATTCAAATTCTTATTTACTTTAAATATTTTATTACAATAACTTATTTGATTTATTTATCTACTTATATTTTTATAATATTTATTATATTACTTATTTTATATATTTTTATTTAAAAGTACTTAATTATTTAGTTATATTTATTTTATTATTATTATTGTTGTTGTTGTTATTATTATTACTATCTTCTTTTATATCTATTTTGTTTTTATTTTATTTTTAAACTATTACTAATTTATTATTTCAATATGCATATGTATGTTAATTTTTTCATATAAATTTATCAAAAATAATATTTATATTAATAAAAAATAAGATTGCATATTTCTAAATATCTCGAAAAAATTACGAGTATTACTGAGACATTCACCGGATATTATTATTGTGCAAATTTCCCATCACTGTGGGAGCTAGATCACGTGCAATGTCGTCTTCTTCTTCTCTCTTTAAATGATTGTACCCTAAGAGTGTAAAAACTAGCCATTTCTTCTTCTACGGTTCTACCTACCAGAACACCATAGTCTTGCATTCATCTATTGGCTTTGTCTGCCTTCTGAACCAAGAGTGCCCATTTTACTAATGTAATGTACTTTGTCCTCTTTCATAATAATTTTTATGATTATATATATTTAGCTTCTCTTTTTTAAATAAATATTATAATATATATAATGGGTAATACGTGAGATTACTTTTTTTATTTTAATTATTATGTTTTAGAAATTATCACCTCCAATAGTATTCAGTCATATTTTGTTATTAAATGATTGAACAATTGTTGAGTTGAAGTTGAATGGATGAAAAATTAATGGAATATGATAGGTAGAATTGTATAATAATTAAAGTATATTAAAATTAATTATTTTTAAAATATGATAATTAAAATAAAAAATCAGTTATTATAAGAGAATATAATGTAATTAATCATAAATTTTATTATTATTTTTAACTCACAGCAAAAGTAATTTTTTTTAGCCTTACAAAAAGAGAAATACAGATACATAAATATGAATTATTACAGATTATACCAATACGATAGAAGAAATTGTTTATTAATTAAATTACCTTATAAAAAATCAAATTATGATAAAATCCAATGTAATTAACTTTATACTTTATTAATAAGGACTCAAAACAAATATATACTTTGATGATTTATGGTAGGAAACGAGAGTTGCAATAACATAAATTGTCATTGATTTATTACAAACTATATAAGCATCCTTTTTTTTTTAAGAAAGTAAGTATATTAATAAGAAAATGGAAGGTTCAATACTGAAAATCAAAGAGGCCAAAGGAGGCACTCAAAACAAAATAAATATATACAAAGTAAAAAAACAAATATACCACAGAAGGCTCTCAATAGAAAAGAAACAAGCTAAATAGAGAGTTTCCAGATATGTCGCTGAAGAACTGGTATCTGAAAACGAGACTCAAGACTTAGAAGTCAAAAATGGATAAGCTCTGTGATGTCCTCTATAATGTCCGGTGGTGATTTGTGGCATCTGCTGAAGATGCGGTTATTCCTCTCATACCAAAGGAAATAAACAGTGACAGAGAGGACTAACCGTGCTAGTATATGGCTGAAATCCTTCCGCCGAGGAAGTTCGGTGGAAGCCCATTGGAGGAGGAGAAACCAAAAAGTCGAAGGCCAAGTGAGGGAGGTCTTTGTCGAGAGAGATCCCCAAACTAGTAAAGAGAACTTGCACTAGAAAAATAAATAGTCATGTGTCTCTGGAGAAGAGCCGCATAATACACATGTCGATGAAGGGAGAACACAAAACATTTGGAGCCTGTCCATATATGATATTAAAATTAATTGTTTTTAAAATATGATAATTAACATAAAAAAATCAGTTATTATAAGAGAATACAATGTAATTAATCATAAATTTTATTATTATTTTTAACTCACAGCAAAAGTATTTTTTAGTTTTACAAAAAGAGAAATACAGATAAATAAATATGATTTATTACAGATTATACAATATGATAGAAGAAATTGTTTAATAATTAAATTAGCTTATAAAAATAAAAAATCAAATTATGATAAAATCCAATGTAATTAACTTTGTACTTTATTAACAAGGACTCAAAACAAAGATATACTTTGATGATTTATGGTAGGAAATGAGAGATGCAATAACATTATTTGTCATTGATTTATTACAAATTATATATGCATCCATTCATATAAACTATGTATCTACATTTATTGGAAGGAAAGAAGATACAATCTTAGTGTCAATGTGTCAATATTAGCTGGAGTGTTAAAATAATGTAACAACTAGAAGACCTAAGTTGATTGGAGTTCGAGCCGAGATTGAAACTTTTCTAAAAATTTTTAAAATCATAACTTTTTAAGTAAATAATGTTGTTTTGAGTAAAATAACATCGTTTTTAAATTTTAAAAATTAAAAATATATTTAATCAAATTTAGCCTAGATTTGATCGAGTTACAATCTAAAATCTCGAGCCTAATCAGACTTCAAACTAAATTCAAGTCTGAACATAGATTTTTAAAACTTACCGGACCGTTTCCAACCATGTGGATTAAAGTGGAAATTCGTGTTATACCTACTTTCTTAGATAATCAACTTTAAAGACTTCAGAGTCAAACTCGTCGGGTATAGTATGGGTACTCATTAATGACTTTTGTTTGGTTCTTATTCTTTGCAATTTAAGGCTATGTGATAACGAATGGAATGGGATCCCATATCCATCTTCGCTACCTTACCTATGGAACTCCAGAACTCAATACTACACGCAAAAGCAAGCAGCCTCCTACGTTTCCTTTTTAAGTCTCTTTGACAATTAGCAAATTGCAATAACCGTTAATTGATTCTATCAATATTTAATAATAATATGAAATAATTTGACTAACAGATAATATTAGTTATTTATTTAAAGATATTTGATAAAATTAGTTGTTTATTTAAATTTTAAATATTTAATTTCACAAAAATTAAGTTTATAACTCTAATAAAAATCATATAACATATAATAATAATAATAATAATAATAATAATAATAATAATAATAATACAACAATAACAATACTCAGTATAAATTTCGCTGAAGCGAGAGGTCTAAAGTGGTCTAATAATACATAGTCTTACCCATAATTAATAAACAGGCTATATTATTATTATTATTATTACTACTATCACTGCTACTACTTTCTTTCTCCATATTAATTAAGTTAAAGTTTATTTTTCTAGTATAGTATTATGGTTCTGGTATTTGATAAAGGGAAAGCAATAATAAAAAATGACAACTTGAGTAATTTGTATTAAATTTTAAACACAATTGTCTTTTCATCCCTATTATTTTCAGCTGCTGGAGCAAAACGTTCCTCGTATAAGTATTTTCAAAAACAGTAGATCAGGTTCAATCTGTCAACCCAATCAACTGATTACCAATCATAATCATCAATGGTTTGACATGATTAAACAACCAAATACCTTTGAATTCGCCAAA
This sequence comes from Erythroxylum platyclados, assembly GCA_027563515.1. NCBI lineage: Eukaryota > Viridiplantae > Streptophyta > Magnoliopsida > Malpighiales > Erythroxylaceae > Erythroxylum > Erythroxylum platyclados. Next base: position 13,929 of record JAOQMM010000090.1, on the reverse strand, counting down.
AAATAGTTGATCAGCCATTTACCAAAAAATCCTAAGTCTATCAAATACTTCTTAGGCAAAAATGTTAAATATATAGTTCTTGCTATTAAATAAGTAATATTCTGTAAAAATAATATTTTTATTATTCTATATATATATATATTTAAGACTTTATAACAATTTATGGATTAAGTTTACTCAGTTTAATTTTGTTGAATAAATTATCTAATAAATAATAACTTCAAAAACTAGGATTGAAATAAAAATCAAATATTAAAGAGATATATGATAATTTTTGAAAAATAAGAATTAAATTTAAATGGTGCAAATAATGCAAATTTTAATGTAATTAATTAGACTTTATATTATTCTAAATAAATTAAGTGATGAGTTTAAAGTTAGAAGATGAGTTTGATTTTTTAAATATAAATTCACATATTTTACAAGCACTAGCTCCAATTAAGTTGAAAATTTTTAAAAAGTGATATTATGAATAATTTCAATCTTAAAAACTCGAATTAAAAATACTAATTGGATCATCTCCAAGGGACCCTCTTCTTTTCTTTTTTCAATTCACCTTTTTAAGTTCCCATTATTTTCTTGGTCATCATCATTTGTTAATCACATTAAGTTAATACTTTTTCATTTTGCTTGCTCATCATTTCATGAATCCAATCCAAAGATAACCTTCTGCCTATTTCTACTTATCCTTTTTCTGTTTAAGAAAATATTAAAATTTTGATATCCCTACCTTTTTCCCCCAATTTAAGTTGTTCTAAACCTCAATATAAAAGTAAATAACAATAACATCAATACTTAGTCAGACTTCTGCAGAAATATAATAGTACTTAATATTACCCTTATATAATAAAGAGATTGTTTTCAATAGACTTAAATGTAGTGCAACTACAGGCACGTGCTCGTATGCAAATTAAAATGAATTATACTCAATTTCTGAATTAGTTCCTTTTTGTAAGTCTATAAAATGTTTGCCTTTTTATTTTTTGAAAAATAATGGATTAATTAAAATAAAAATTGTCCAATACATCGCTAATTAATTACAGTAATTCACTAAAATTTATTCAAAATTTTGTTTTTTTAATGGATACATAATATACTTCTTAAAGTTTATTAAATAAATGCAATATCAATAATAAACTAAACTGAATTCAATTTGTAAATTTTTAAATAAAATTTTGAAATGCATATTTTTTAAAAATTTATATTCAAATTCAACTTAATTTCACATCTAACCTAAATCAAAACTTTTAAAATAAAAAGAATTGAAGGCCACAAAATTTTGTTCTAAATTTTTTTATTTTTAATAGATACATAATATACTTTCAAAAGTTTGTTCAATGGACATAATATCAGTGATCAATCATATTTGATTCTATTAAAAAAAATTTAAATAAATTTTATAAAATATAATTTTTTTAAATTTATATTCAACAACTCAGACTATTTCTATTAAATTCATGTCTGACCCGAATCAAAATTTCTGTTAAATTCATATCTAATCGGAATCAAAATACCGACTACAAATAAACAATCGAAAGGGCTGTTGTAAGAAAATTAAAAAAAAAAACAGAAACTATTAATTATTGAATTAGATTAGGGATGGGCACGATCTAGTTGCTCTCTGATTCATTTATCAACTAACAACTACCCAATTCTGATAGGAAAATGAACACAAAAAGTATGGATACTGCCAACCCCCCGGTCCCCGACAGTTGATATATAGTATTTGATTATTACGTGGATAGATCCTATATAGGATAAGTGCTCCTTTTAGTTACCGTAAGCAAGCTGTCTTTTAAAAATCGGATTAAATTTTAAATTAATAAGATAAAAAATTAAAGTTTAAAATATTTAATTAATCTTAAACTGTTATAAAATTAATTAAAGATTAAATAAAATTAAAAAACAATTATTCTTATATGTCAAAAATTTTGAAGTTTAATTAAAAAATAGATTGTAAGATAAAATTAATTAATTTATTTTAGTTTATAAGAATTTATTAGTTTATAAAAAATCTATTGATTAATTAATAAAAAGTCGATTTTTAAAAATAAGAATTATTAAAATAAAACGAATTAAAAAGTTAAATTAAAAATTTGACTGATTCAAAATTTTATAATACACCGATCGAATCGATTAAATTTTTAATGATTAGTTGTAAGGAATTAAATATGGTATTGTTTGTTTGATTTCATCCAACTTGTTAATAGACATTTTATTACATATCCATTTGCAGATAAGTGAAAAAAGACGTTTGGATGTTGCAACTTGTAAATTGGGTACAACTTGTAAATTATATAATCAAGTTGTTCTTGATTTCCAAATGTTGTTGTGCAAGACCTTTCTTCATTTTCTATGACAAGTGTTAAATTTTATATAAAAAGAAGATGAGAAATAAAATTATTTATATAAACTTATTAAAAAATATTAATTTCTGAAAAGCTATTTTTAGATAAAGGGTATTTCTAGTTTTTAAATAAAATTATTATCAGTTTAATCAAATATTGGAAACAATAAAGAATAATCCTCTACAAAATTTTAATTAATAACTGATTTTTAATGGATTTTTAATTCGATTAATATTTAAAAATGAAAATGAATTTATATTAAAGATGTCAAAAGTCTTATATTAAAAAGAGAAAAAAGGATAGAAATTTTTACATAAATTTACAGAAAATACTAATCATTTTTAATTAGAAAATGTTTGTAAGTTGCAACTTGTCAATTGGATCCAACAACTATATTGTATTACCGAGTTGTGCTTGATTTCTAAATATTGTTGAGTACGACCTTTTATCATTTTATATGACAACTGTCAAATTTCATATGTAAAAAAGAAGAAAAGTGAAATCACTTATATAGTCAGAACTTTTTCAGATAATATCAGTATTAAATAGGAATTACAATAGGATAGGTGGGATCACGTTCAAGTATTTTTAGTAAGTTTGAATTTGAGCAACTCATTCTCGGACATAATTAAAAAAATATATTATTTTATAATTTTAATTTTTAAAAATTATTTTAAAAAAATTGACAGAACTGACCCATAGGTCGATTTATTGTCATACCTAATGTTAAATTTTATATTCAAAAACAGAAGAAAAATGAAATTACTTACATAGATTTATGTGAATTTTTATTAATTGTTTTTGAACTTATGATATTCTTAAATTTGAAATAGAGTTATTGTTGAATTAATCATATGTTAGATCAAGGGTTAAGGAGTAATGTCCACACCAATATGGTGAATATGAGCGACTTTTAATGAGTTTTTAATTTGATTTAATATAAAAAATAAAAAGCTATGAATTATAAAATATTTTTTATGAAGACATAAAATATTATATCGAAAAAGGAAATAAAAGGTTAAACATACATAAATTTATAAAAAAGGAATACTAAATTATTTTATTAATTTAGTATAAAATTAAGATGTGACATTTTATTTTATGCCAACTAATTTATACATTTAACATTTTCTTAAAATTTTATCTTTTAATTCGTGAAATCGTTTTAAAATTCTTAAAATATTTTGTGGTTAATTGATATGAGTTAATCTCAAATTGTTTATGAGTTATAAAAAAGTTTGATAGTAGACAAGAGAGGTTTCATTTTCAATATGTATTACATTTTAAAGATAAAAGTTATAAATTTTCGCTTTTAGAAAAATAATAAACTATTTTTATGGAAATATTTTGATGTTATAAATTACATAATTTGATTGACTTGTTACCGAGTGTAGCGTGCGTGTAATGGAAATTGGGGTGCGCTACAAAATGGAGGCGGAAGCGGAAATTTCAATTACGGCTCATCGTATATATACAACTGGAAGCGTGCGCTGCGGCTGCGCACGTGACACGCAAGTTCGATCCGCTACTCCGCGTATCTTAAGAGTCAACACTTAACCAAGACTCAATTAATTATATTTATACACCAAAGATCTCATTTCCCATGTTGCGCACATGCATCATCATTCGTGTACCAAAAAGATGATATGAGTCATCATTGGAAAGCCTTCTCGTTCTCTCTCTCTCTCTCTTTAATTATATATAAAAAAGAATTTAAAAAATGATAGACATTCAACAACATTTTCATAAATTAAAAATAGTAAGAGTTTATAAATTATCTTAATTTAATCGAAACTAATTTAGTCTATTAAATCAATTTCAAATTATACAAATTATTGAATAATATAATTATTAATTTATAAAAATTACCAGAAATCACATGTAATAAATATAGTAATTAATTAAATGATGCTAATATGTGGTGAAAAATATAAAGAGAGATTGCAAAAAAGGTTAGCAATGTAATTATTTCAATTAATAAACAGAGTTTAATAGGTATTATTATTAGAGATAACATATTTAAAAAATATTTATTTTATAATTTTTAAATTTAATATCAAATTTTATAAATATTTTATTTAATAATTAAAATATTAATTTTGTCAGTGTAATTAATAGATCAATATTTATGTAGTATTTCATAAATACAGTAACAATAAAAATAACATTTTAATATGATATATATAATTTTTAAAATATTAATCACTAAATTTAAAAATTTTAAAAACTTGATATTAATTTTAAAAATCTTAAAAATAGATCATATTTAATTTATTATCCCTTATTATTATTAATGATTAAGGAAAGTGAGTAAAATTGGCTGAAAAAAGAGGAAGAAGGTTACACGTAGATACTAGATGATGGAACACGGCATGATTCCGGTCCAGAAAAGTCAAAGGATCCTATCCTCAATTTCTTCTTTCCTTTATCACAAGTTATTTTGAGTACTTCTCCTCTAGTCATTTACTTTCATAATATTCAACAGAATATACTCAATTAAATCTCTATAGTATTTAGTATAACATATCATATATTATGCTAATACTAACTATAATAAAGACATTTTAATTATTAAAGTTGACAGTTTTATTAAATATAACGAAAATTTTAATGATATAATCCAACTTTATTTTAAGTTATTAAAATTTTATTCTTTTTAATAAATTGGATTTTTGAACATGTTTATATTCTAAAATTTTTTTAATCTTTTAAGTACTATCTTAACATTTATCTCAATTATTTTATTTTAAACAATTATAATATGTAATTATTACAAAAATATTAAAATTTATTTTACTCAAAATAAATTGCAAAATTAATATAACAAGACTAAAAGAATAATATTACAGGTAAATAAAACTACAAGAATAATTGACAATTTTTAAAAAATAAAAAATAGAAGAATCTGATGGACTAAGTCTTTACAATTACTATTAATATATAATTACTACAGTCAAATACTTGATCCAGCCTTGAAGCTACCTATTGTTTGAAGTTTGACCTTTGATGCAAACAAATAGAATTGAATAATTTAATTATAAAAATTTTAAATTGGTTAATTTTTTAATTTAATTTAATTTTATTATTATTATTATTAATTAATTAATCAATTTTTAAACTAGCTAATTTTATATCAAAATTAATTAACTAATTTTTATTTAAATCTTTAATGTAAATTAAATTTTAAAAATTTTTAAAAAATTAGTTTTATTCTGTTATTTAATTTTTAAAATGTTAATGGTAACATGTCTACGTGTAATGAACCATCGATATCCGAGCCTGACAGAGAAAGGTACTAGGACAACAAATCAGCTTTAAAATAAAAGTTAAAAGCCTCCCTCCAGCCCAACACAACTCATTTACAACTTCTCCTTCTTCTTCTTCTTCTTCTTCACCATCATCATTTCTGCGAAAGGCAATATATATATATAGAGAGAGAGAGAGAGAAAGGGAAGGGAGAGAAGAGACGATCTCTTGAGGGTTGCAAATCAAATATCTGAAGCATTTTCTTGACTTGTCGTGGAATCGAGGCACGGAAGTCAAGCAGGGGCCATCAGGTGTTTGGGGGGAACAGTGAATGGTGGGGAGGAATAATTGGAAGGAGATCGAAGAAGGAGGAGAAGAAGGAGGAGGAAGGTTTCAAAATCTGAAGAAGTCGGGAATGCGACTGGGTAAATACGAGCTTGGGAGGACACTTGGAGAAGGGAATTTCGGGAAAGTGAAGTTGGCTAAGAACATCGACTCTGGTTTTCCTTTTGCTGTCAAGATCCTTGAGAAGAAAAGGATCATCGACCTTAAGACTACACATCAGGCAAATTTCCCTTCTTCTTCTTCTTCTTCTTCTTCTTAATCGCTTATGTATTTAGTAATTAGTAAAAAAGGAACGGAAATTAATTGATTGCAGATAAAGAGAGAGATTGCCACCTTGAAGCTCCTCAAACATCCCAACATCGTCAGGCTACACGAGGTTGGTTCCACTTCCCTCCCTCCCTCTGCTCATTCGTGTTTCGTTTAACGACGTCGTTTATTTTTCCAAATTTCAAATAATAATTAAAGGCATTAAATTCTATCCACTCATATATTTTTACCTAAAAAATTATTTTTTCTTCAATTATAACACAATTTTCCGTTATATCTCGTATTTTTTAATTTATAATAGTATATTTTTTAATTAACCTTAACTAAAAGTAAAATCCAAGTATAAACTTATAGGAATGGTTTATTTTCTCTTTTTTTTGTTGGTAAAATGTTAGTTAAAAGAGTTATAAATATTCATATCTTAATGATCAGTTGGATAGGAGGTGTTCCTTGTGATCTGAAACGTGATTGGTGGTGCCTGTGGACTGATTGATCAATTTAGAAGCATTCAATACGTTATATGGTCAACTTGCTTCAGTAATATTAATAATATATGATGTGATAATAAATAAACAGGTCAAGACAAGTATATAAAAACTAAGTCGGCTGGCTGGTTTAACAGTAAAATTTTGAGTTGGGTAAATTTTCAGTTTTTATTTAGTTTATTGATTAATTTTTATTTGATAATTTCTTTTAATTAAAATTTAAAATTTTCAATAGAAAAAGATATTTTTTTCAATTATTTTTTAAATCTTTAATGTTATTTAATCTTTTATTAATTTTATGATAATTTAACACTAATTAAATTTTTTAAACCTTAAATTTCTTATATTATCGGTATAACTTTCGGCCTTTTTTTTTTTAATATTGGTATGTATAGTTTGAGATTCTTGAAAAGTTCCTTATAATTTAATATTTCAAAAAGGTACTCTTGCTTCTGTTTATAACAGGAGCAGTAGAATTATTGTGTTAATGATTTTTAATGATTAATATCAATTTAAACTAAGTAATGTCTTTTTTGATAAAAATATTTTTTTTATAAATCGTATTACTTTTCGTCCTGATTGAAACAGACAATACATTTATACAAATAAAAACAATTAGTTTAGGGCCACACAACTTGGTGGGGTTGTGGGGTTGCCTAATTGGAATCAGTCTTTGTGAGATGTCTTTATGGCTTTCATTTCCTGACTTTGCTTTTGTCTCATCTTTGGAATTGCGCGGTATTCAAGGAATCATAGTATGTGAAGGAAAATTCAAAGTCTAATGGGGATTTCTCCGTGGCTGTTGTTCGTTTCTTGTCTCTAATTTATTACAAGAAAATACAAAGACGAATTTAGATATTTTTATAACGATACCTGGTCCTGAATAAGTTATGATATTATTTATTTATTTATAAATATTATAGGAATGATATTGGACCAGATGACTCCGACCCTTTGCTCGGATTTCTTTATGCGCTTAATTTGACTTGATGCTAGCTCGAGTTTGAGTTTGAGTCTATATAAGTTTTGGGTTGGAATGAAAAGCCTTGAACTTGTTCAAATTAAATTCGGGTTGGATTAAGTTTGAATCGGTTTGGACTGATTTGAAGCAAGTTCAAGTTGGATGTCCCTTGAGTTCTGAACCTGAAGCCCAAAATTGTTTTATTAAACCCAGATCCATCTTTAAAGTCAATTAAATTAAAATTTGTCTATTGTCTTTGGATAATATCTAGTCCGATTATAAAACAATGTCATTTTTACTTAAAATTTTTGGGCGTTGCGTCTGGTTAAGCTCGGCAGTCTAAGCTCGAATCTTGAAAATTAGGGGGGAAAAAAGTTTGAGCCCTGTTCGAACTCCATTAATTCTGGTCGAATCTGTTGACTTTGGGTCAGACCGGGCCTGGATTTAAATGTTATCTCTAATTATTTAGTACTATCACCGCTTTAATTTTCACTAATTTTGAACCAGCAGAACCAGAACAATAATCTAAAGGTTCTAACCAAAAGCCTATTTCTCTGTTTTTCTATTTCTGGTCAACTGCTAATGATGTATTGATAATTTGCAGGTGTTGGCAAGCAAATCAAGAATTTATATGGTACTAGAGTATGTAACTGGAGGCGAATTGTTCGATAGAATTGTAAGGAGTCATTACTACTTTTCTCAATCTCCTGTAATATTTTAACAACTAATCACCAGAATGCATTACTTGTTTCTTCGTCCCATTTCCAGGCATCAAACGGAAGGCTTTCAGAAGCTGAAGGCCGAAAGCTTTTTCAGCAGTTGATTGATGGTGTTAGCTACTGTCACAACAAAGGTGTTTTCCACAGGGATCTCAAGGTATTACTCTGCTATTACATCCTTTTTTTTTTAAGGTTTCATTTGTATCGGTAAAACTCGTAGTTGCTACCGTTTGGATGTGTAATATTCGTAATTATGTGTGTGTTACAACAGCTAGAGAACGTTCTTGTAGATACCAAAGGGAACATTAAGATCACTGACTTTGGACTCAGTGCATTGCCTCAACATTTTAGGGTATGCATCCCATCAATATTTTGGTTTAATCGTTGAATGATTCCTTTCATTATATGACACTTGTCTTCTCAAAAATCCAAGGATGATGGTCTACTGCATACTACTTGTGGAAGTCCCAACTATGTTGCACCTGAGATCCTTATGAATAGAGGCTACAATGGTGCCACTTCAGATATTTGGTCATGTGGTGTTATCTTATACGTAATTCTCACCGGATATCTTCCTTTTGACGATAGAAATCTTGCTGTTCTTTACCAAAAGGTATTTGAATTTCATTACTGTTCTTCTCAATGTCAATGCTTGGCAAGCATGTGATGTTTGATTCTTTTCAATGGTTTCTCAGATCTTCAAGGGGGATTGCCAAATACCTAAATGGTTGACACCTGGTGCAAAAAACTTGATCAGGAGAATTCTTGATCCAAACCCAGGCACCAGAATTACAATTGAAGGTATTAAAGCAAATGAGTGGTTCAAGGAAGGCTATACGCCTGCTGATCCTGCAGATGAAGATGAAGATGTGTATGTTGATGAAGAAGCATTGGCAGTGCATGAAGTGGTACTTGTGAACTTGAGTGTTCTAACTTTTAAGCCAATGGAAGTCCCTTTTGTTTCTCACTAACCTCTAACTGGAATCGTTGGTTTTTTGTTGTAGCTATCTGAAGGGGAAAGGTGTCCAGAATCACCTGCACTCATCAATGCTTTTCAATTAATCGGAATGTCTTCCTGTCTTGACCTCTCTGGTTTTTTTGAGAAAGAGGTGACATAGACATTGCACCAGTACCTTATCTAACGTTCTTTACTTCCAGAATTCCAAATTCTGAATATTTTTTGTTAATAATGCAGGATGTTTCTGACAGAAAGATCAGATTTACTTCCAATAATCATTCCCTGAAAGATTTGCTTGTAAAGATAGAGGGTATCGTGAATGAAATGGGATATCGTGTCCTGAAGAAAAATGGAAAGGTATCTAAAATACTTGCTCATATTTCCTGAAAAAGCTGGAATTTGGCAAGTTGTTCATACTTATAACTACAGTTTGATCGCAATGTTCGTGTTTGTAGTTAAAAGTGTTGCAAGAGCAAAAGGGGCAGAGAAGTTCAGGTAGCCTCTCTGTTGCTGCTGAGGTAAGTTCCATTGAATCAAAAACCTGTGCTTCACTCTTCTGGAGCCAAGCTTATAGTCTTAAATCTCCAAAACTTTGTCAGGTATTCGAGATAAGCCCATCTTTGTATGTAGTTGAACTGAGAAAGTCTCATGGAGATACTTCAGCTTATCGACAGGTACATCTCTCATCTTATCTCCATATAAAATAATCTCTGACAACTCTTTTATTTATTTAAGGTTACAAAATAGTATTTTTTATTAAATTGATTAGGCTAAAATTACATTTTGATCCTCAATGTTTATAATAGAATACAAAACAGACCTTAATGTTTTAAAACATTCAAATTAAACTTTAATGTTAAATCAATATTGACGTGACATTTAACTAACGAAAAGTTAACTCCGTTATATTTTTCATCTATCTGAGGTTTATTTTGAACGTTTTGAAAACGTTTTAACACTTTGAAACATTGGGATTCAAGTTTTATTTTGTTGTAATTGGTTAGGTTCAAAATGTATTTTTGACGTAACTGATAAAATAACATCATTTTGATCAATTATATTCTCATATCCGAGATTGGCCCAAAATTCAAACAATTAAAACTTAATCTATTGACTTTAGATCAGACCATCCGAGCTCATTTTGCCAACCTTATCAGTTTATCTCAAATTTCTAACATTTCATTTGCATCATGTGGTGCTTGCAGTTGTGTAAAAAGCTATCAAATGATCTAGGCGTTCCTCCAAGCCCAGGATTGTTGAGTACGGAAGTGTGAATACTGTAGTTCCCAAAGGAGAGATTAGAGGCACATTGTACTTGAGTCCCTTTTTATGCGTTTGAGTCTAGAGTAGATGCCAACATATGCCAATGCTCTGTTAAGCTTCATGCATGCCGATGCGATAAATGTTCAAGCTCGTAATATGTTGATAAAAAAAAAAGAAATCGATATGAGAAGAATTGTGTAAATTCTTTAATCTCCTAATTATTTTTGTTTATTTCAAATAATTAAAAATTGAACTCTGAAAAGGTAAATATTGAAATATAAACTTAGGGTGATAATAGCTCGAGTGTGACACGGGCTTCTTAAGGCGCGAACTTGTATTTAGAAAAAAATTAAGCCTAACCTTAATCAAAAGTCGAATGCTTAGGTTTAGGTCAACTATTCTGATTTCTTTTAGTTGAACGGATCCAAAAATATTTGTCTACTTTGAAATTGAGCTCGATCTTGAACTTGATTAAGATTGAATACTCGAGTTTAAAATTGGTCATACCATATTTGACTCATTTATTTTAAATTAAACTCAAAATTTTAAAGACATAAAGCGAAACTCTAAAGATTATTAAGAAGATTATGATAAAGACGATAGTTAACAAATTCCGGAAGAATTTTGAATCATATGAATGTTTCTTTTGCTTACACTTCGTTTACTTAATTTGAATTTTTGATATAAAATTTGATTATTATTTGTAAATACTAAATTAATTGTCAGAGATTATATTTTTGTAAAATAAAATTGTTGATTTTAATTTTTATAAAGATAAATATTAAATATTTTAAATTATAGAATTTATTATATTTTATCCATAGTTAAATAAGTTATTGTTAAATAATTACTAAAAATTTAAAAAGGAAGACGTGTTTACAAGTTGACCGAGCCAACTCTTGCACAATTATAACTACAAAAATATATTTTATTAAATCTAATATGATATCAAAGTAAGTCCTAATTCAATTATAGTTACAAAAGCATATAGTACTTTCTGATTTTAGAATTATTACTGGGAACTTGTGAGGTTACCAGAGAAAGAGCTATGGATTTTTAAAGTTAAGAAATCAGAGATTTATAAAGTATTAAAATAAATATCTATTTACACTTTAACATCTTAAAATATATTTAAATAAATATCTATTTTTATTTTTATTTTTTATTTTTTTATCTTAATATTATAAAAGGCGGTACTCATTAAACCTTGAATAGAATGTAGAAGTACCAATCTCTCTACTAGTTAAGAGTAAAGTTATATACATTAGACCTCTACAAATTCCGTGATTGGTGGGATTTTTTACTGAGACGTTGTTGTTATTATTGTAGAATATAAAAGTACTATGAGATGCTAGTTTGTTATTAAAAATAATATTTTTAACTCTCGTGTAATCTTATTTGAAGTTAATAGATCAGGTTAAAATTGATCGAACTTTCAACTTCTCAATCTGACTTGAATAAATAAAACAATATCATTTTAATATAATTAACTGAAATAATATCATATTAATAAATAATAGTTTGAGATTACAGTTTCATTTTGTTTGCATAATAACTCGTAATTGATTGAAAGAAAATTTTTAAGAGATTCATTACTTAATTTTGTCCCGTTAAATATGAATATTAAGAATTAATTTGTAAAAATCGTATCATTAGAAAATTTTAAGAAAATATTTTCAATGAAGTTTAAAAATTACAAAAAAAATCGAAGTTATACTTAAATCTAAGTAGGCTAGTTGGATAGAACAAGATCCTTTGTTCCAATAATCCTGTTTCAACCATATTCTGTACTTAATATGACGTCGTTTTAACTACAAAACGATGTTGTATTATGTATGGAACATGGTTAAAATAAAATAACGAAACATAAGATCTGAACTGAGGGTTAAAATAAAATAACATAAACATAGGATCTGAACTCTAGTAGGATTTATCCGATTTATCCGAAATATAATTAAAAAATTCAATCAAGAGCGTCACTTCAAATAATATATATTATTAATTAATCATTTCACTTAGTCTGTGAAGTGGTGAAATGAACATGACAAACATGTTCTGTGCCTGTGGCTGATTTACCATTTTAAATATTCCAATAATTGGACCGTTTTTTAATTGTTTATTTCAAAATAAAAAATAAAAAGAAATCGTGTTGCGCATTAACGAGACTTTCTATATTGTATTAATTTTATTTGGAGAGCATACGGACAACGTGTGTTGTGAATCATATATATAATACATTCTTATCTATAGATTAGTGCAAGTATAAGATAATTCTTAATTAAAGATGATTAATTTGTTTGATCTAGCTGTACTCAATTTGGCTTAATATGATATCTAACATGTTAAGTTTAATTTAACTAAATTTAATAATTTTTTGAAATTGATTAATCATGATAAATTTGAATTGATTTGAAGTAAATAAATCAAAATTAAATTTGATTGAAATTAAACTATAATTTTCCCCGCTCAACTAAATTTAGATTCAAAATCTAAAGCTTTTAAACTTAGATATTCAAATATAATTAAATCCAATCGTTAAAAAAAAAAGGTTTAAATTGAGTTCTCAAAGTTGAAAAGACCCTTTCTCAATTCATTTATCACTAACAATATGTAACATCCGAAAAGATTTAAAATTATACAATTTTATTCTTAATTGGTAGAAAGGTTGAAGTATTATATATTATATTAATAATGTATTATTATATTTTATTTTTATACTTCAATTAAATATGTATTTCTAAATATTTCAAATTGTATATTTTTATTTATATTTATTGCTAATTGATACCAAACTTCTTAAAATATATTCAAATAATAAAATTCACCCTACATATAAAAACATTATAAAGGATTATTTCTCTCTTTTTAATAAGATACAATTTTAAATTACAATTTATTAAATATTTTATTTAATAGTTAAATTTTTCTTAAATTATATTTAAAAAGCGTATATATATATAATATCTAAGAAAATAACGTGGATGTCTAATCTTTCTCAACTAAAATCCTAAGCGGTGATGATTATGAAGAAAGTGGCGGAAATTTTTGGAAAGAAAAATGGAATCTTGGAGTTTCCAGGAAACATAAATTGACACCAGACACTCCAAAATTTCATATCAGTCAGGCAAGTAAAAAGGGTCAATTAGATAATTATTTATTACAAAGTGGAATTTAGCATGGCTTGTCACCTTTCAAGCACACCTAATCTGATAATAATGTCCGCTCTTAAATCTGATTATTCTAAGTCAAGTTTCCCCGTAAACTTCCAATTATATCAAGCTTTGAATCGTCAAACCTTTAATTAGTAGAGAAGCCGATAGACCTTCATAATAATATA
>JAOQMM010000086.1:57747-70877 GCA_027563515.1 Erythroxylum platyclados | reverse complement strand
TTTGTTGAGATTGTTGTGAATGGACTTTTAGTCCAAATTTTGTAGTGGGGATTTTGAGATGATTATAGAAGTGTTTTGCACTTTTGGTTTTTTAAAATTTTGGGTAGGTCAAAATACAGCCGTTGTGCTGTCGAAATTTTTTTAAAATAAAAAAAAACTCCACTACTTATATCTTTTAAATGTTAAGTTAAGACTTTTCGATTAAAAAAGACAACAGGCTTAGCTCCACGGGAACTTTCCAGCTGGATCAGATATCAACTGGGGGGTCACCGTAGAGTGCCGGGTAGGCCGCCTAGTCATTTTAGGATAGGGGCCTGTCACTTATTTTGTATGATTACATCATACATAACTCAATTTTATCAAATACAGTTTACCTATAAGTTAAAACCAACAATTCAACTATTCAACATACACAATTATACAATTCACATATACATCTTATATAATATAACTCATTTTGTATAATTACATCATACAAAATTCAATTTCATCCAACACAATTCACCAATAAGTTAAAAACCAATAATTCAAGTATTCATCATACACAATTATACAATACACATATACATCTTATATAATATAACTCATTTTAGATTATTACATCATACAAAATTCAATTTCATCCAACATAATTCACCAATAAGTTAAAAACCAACAATTCAAGTATTCAACATACACAGTTACATAATACACATATACATCTTATATAATATAATTTATTTTGTATGATTATATCATTCAATTATAAACTAAAGGCATAAACTCACAATTATAATATATTCAACTTTAACCATAACTCACAACTATAAGTTTACAACTTACTTTATGTAATCTCATAATTCAATTAATCAACTTTAAACTAATATATTTTGATATGCAGTTGGGAAGCTAGCAGCTGGGAGAGGAGAGACAGATACGAGAGATGAGAGAGAGGGAGAGTGTTTTGCAATCTGCAGATGCGGGGCGTGGGGGCTTGTTTTAATAATTTTTTTTTGTCGAATAGTCCCCCAATTTTTCAAAGTTTACAGTATCAACTGGTACCATGTGAAATCGTTGCTATTGACTTGTGCCTTCGAACACTGTTTAGTATCATTTTTTGGCTGGTACGGTACAAAACCCATATCATTGATATCAAGCATGAAAACATTGTTGGACATATATTATTAGTAATTTTGAAGTAAATCATTGATCTCTTGATTAATTTGAAGTCTTAGAGTTTAGTATGTTAACCAAATTTTATTTTAAAATTTATTTAATGTTTTGATATAATAATTATTTATTATACGATGAAATTATAATGTTTTAAATTATATTGTTCTTAATTTTATATTTATATAATGATTAAATGATTTTTTCATATTAATTATAGTTGTTATTTATATGTGAAAATGTGAAAAGTAATGCTAATAAAAATAAATAAATTGTTATTATTTTAAATTTTCATTATTATAATTTTTGAGACAAAATTAATATAAAATTATAAATTATAAAATACAATGCATTAAAAAATTATTTTATAATTTTATAAAATTTATAAACTATTTTGTGAATTTAAAAAATTACCTTATATCGATCCGTACAGTACTACGTCTGAACCACATCTGATGCTGGGAACGATAGGGTATTTATAACTATTGTCTCGGCCGTAACCTAACCAGACGGTCAAATTTATTTTTGTCTCATTATGTCTCTCGTTATCATCCAATTGTTTGCGACTTGATGTTGCTGTGTCTCAAGTTTAGGAGCTGGAGTCAAAGCTTGGAACTTTGTACATTATTGTTCGTGGTAGTTCGCTAGTCCAATCGAGTTATGCGAAAGAAGAGTTATTGGAGATGAGAGGCGATCAGGAGGCTTTGGACTTGATTTCTTCTGATTGGAAAGACTTTACCTTTGCTGCTAAGAAACTGGCAAATCATGCTATAAAGCTTGGTGGGTTGGGATTTGGGGCAGCTTTTCTTCAATGGGTCGCTGCTGTTGTTGCTATGTATGCATTTACTTCTATATTCCTTTGCATTTGTATAATAGGATCTGTACTTCTTTCAGAGTTGTCTCAGTTCTGATATCTGAAAAACCATATTCATTTTCATATGATAATTGAGTTTTAATCTGTTTCGAAAGGATAAGAAGTTCAGAACTGTCTTTCTCACGAATTTTTAGTTATTTGTTGCGGATATGGACTAATGTATTCAATCTTAAAACGGTCCTTACTTTTTCTACTCTAGTTACTCTTTGTTTTAATTTACTATACGAACAGAACTATCCAGTCTTCAGTTTATAGTTTTGACAGAAGAATCATGTTATGGTCTTAATCTCATCACTTGGATCTGTGATCTATCTCCTTTCCCATTTCATTTTAGTTGACATGGTTTCGGGTGAATATATCTTCAATTGTATTCTTTTAGAGCTTAGCCTAAACCACTTCTTATCCATTCCTGCAGCTATTTATTGATCTTGGACAGAACAAATGTTCTTACCGGCTTATTGATTCCTTATATTGTCCTTAGTCTTCCTTCGGTTCTGTTCAACCTATTCAGGTGAATGTTCATTCTCTCAGTAACACTCAGGTTTACCTTCTTCCCACCCTCTCTCAGTATTGAGTTTTTCTTTTTCTTGTCAACTTTTTGCAGGGGAGAGATTGGAAAATGGATTACTTTGATTGCTGTTGTATTGCGTCTTTTCTTCCCAAGACGTTTCCCAGGTAAAATGATAGATTCTTCTATCTTAAGAGGTTGAGTTGTAGTTAAATAGTGCCTCATGGCCCTGGATTCATCTTAAAGGCATAAGGAAAGGAAAAAAGAAAAGCTCCAGTCTTTTACATTGACTTGAAGTTTGTCAACTTATGACCTTTGCATTGCCATCAACATTTGAACAATAGTAACATTCATTTTCACCTTCTTTATTCTGGTATCCAAACAAGTATGTTGTTAGGTATATAACTAAGCAATTAGAACAAGATCTTTAAAGCCCCTACGCTTCATCTTATAAAGCCCCTATGCTTCATCTTACTTCATCTTACTATTCGACCTTTATCACAGATTGGCTGGAAATGCCAGGTGCTTTGATACTCCTAATAGTGGTGACTCCAGCATTTTTCACAAGTACGATGAGGAATAGCTGGGTTGGTGTGGCAATATGTCTGTTCATTGCTTGTTACTTATTACAAGAGCACATCCAGGCCTCCGGCGGATTCAGAAATGCCTTCACTAAAGCTCATGGCATATCCAATACTATTGGCATAGTCCTTCTATTTGTTTGCCCTGCTTGGGCATTGATACTTTATATCCCTTAAGGAGACTCAATAAATTGTTTATTGTGCTCATTTACACAAAATTGTTAACTTTTACTATTCATCTTAAGCTTGGTGTGACTCAAAACTGAATTTGATCATTTGCTGTCGAGACTAAAAGGCATCATTTAGTAAATTTATTGCATTACCTTACGAGGAAGAAGAAGTTTGCAGGATAGCTCCATGTCATGGAAACTTCACATTGATGATTGCTCATTGTTTCATTTTAGAACTGGCAAGATCTGTTATACAAATGTCAAATGCCTATAACCTGATGGTGATCCTGCCAATTGCTTGTTTCCTCAATAGGTTGAACATTTCTGGTTATTTACTATTTGTACTTCTATGACAGAACTTTATACTGTACTAACTGATTCCATGAAAACAACTTTCATTTGCCACTTAAAATTGTTGATGATCTCATTGGAAATATAATAATATAAAATCAGTACTCTTGATTGATATAATCCGTACAAGTCAGATCGAGATTTTAGATACACCTTTCCATTATTGGAAATATGATTGGTACGAACATATTGCTATAGTTATCACAGTTGCTTCTTCTTAGATTTCTTAAAGAAGAATTGTCTGTGATTCATAATATATGGTTGTATATTCACTGGAAACTTTCTTTCCAGTTGGATATGTGCTCTAGCTTCCACACTGGAAGTTGCTCTCACAGCTTCAAGTCTTTTGCTTCTCTGTACAGTTGATCCACTACGTCCTGCACACATGTTCAGCACAAGAAAACATGAGATTGAAGTTATCTTTCAGACCTAGCTTGTGCAAAATTTTATCACGAGAAGGAAAAAAAGCTGTGAATTATAGCAATGTGTTCATCTTTTCCTTGTTATAGTGGCAAGATACAGGTAAGAGCTACCTTGTAGTATCCGAGCAACTGTGGTCTTTTTAGTTTGAATGTTGGGGTTACCAAATCCCTCTCCATGTCAAATGGATGTGGTTCCAGATAAACTGCTTTCAGCATCTCAAACCCTTTAAACTGAGTAAACCATTCACATCAGTTATGGAAGCATAAGACTAAGAATGTAATAAGAGACAATAAGTAAGGATATAATCCCCTTACTTGGTGTTTCTGACCAGTGCTATTAAGCTCATCTAAAACATATTTCCTTGCCCTTGGATTCTTGCAGAGTGATTTATAATCATCTTTCTCATTACTGTTTGCTGCCCAATTTTCAAGTGCCTGCTTCTCAGGGACCACCACAGCAACAAGAAATGACTCAAAACTGTTGCCATAGACCCAAATCTGTGCACCAGAAGAAAGTTTAACCAATTGTGCTAGCTAGAGAGAATATTAGAAAGCTTTGGCAAGTGATTACTGGTTTATACTTCAATAATCTTAATCAGAAAGAAATGGTTTCTGGGTAGAAATACAAGAATCTGATGCTTTAAGATGAAATTTCACTTACTGATGTTACCAGTGGGCATCGAGAGTAGGCATTTTCAAGGTTTTCCACTGCTACATATTCACCCTGAGAGAGCTTGAATATGTTCTTTTTCCTGTCAATGATCTTCATCGCTCCATTTGGCTGCCATTCACCAATGTCACCTGCAATTATATCTTAGATCATGCTTATGCCAGCATAACATTTGTCAGCAGCCACAGATGAGCTTCAGAAGCAGTTTTCTGTTCCTGAATAGCTCAAGGTGAAGTGTGAAAGATGTCTATTTTTACCTGTATGAAACCACCCATCAACAAGAACTTCATTTGTCAGATCTTCTCTCTTGTGGTAACCAGAGAATAAGGTGTTGCCCCTCAGACAAATCTCTCCTCGTGGAGTATCGGACAATGCATCATATCCCATCTCTGGCACTGATTCAAGCCTTGCTTCAATGGTTGTCATAGGTACTCCAACAGTCCCAATCATAGGGTACACATCTCCTATGGATGTAAAACACCCACCACAGCTTTCAGTGAGACCTAAAAGAGCAGACAAATGGGGAATGCTTGAAGATACATTAAACTTGGGAACAAATGGACAAGGTCATTAACTTCTCAAAACCATAAAAGGACTAATCTAGCAATCCTGATACAAAGAACCATGATATTGTGCATACCATATCCTTGTGATAAAGTGGAACAGGAAGTGACCCTCATGAACTCCTCCACATGCCTAGCCAAAGGAGCTGCACCTGATGTCATGATACGAACTCGACCTCCTAATGCTTGTTTTGTCTGTAAAAACCAAGGCAGTTTAGACAACAACACAGGAACTTCTCGAGACAAGAGTTTTAAGTGTGGAACCACGAACCTTTTCGAAGATGAGCTTGTCGAAAAGGGGTGCTGCCTTTGCTTGTGGCAATCCCTTCTCAAGATTGCTCAACTTGCTGTCAGGAGCTTCTTGATTAGTGATGCTCTATGTTCTAAGAAGAAAGTGCATGATGAAGAAGAAAGTAGCATCTGGACTTACTAGTAATAAGCAAAATCGAAGAGTTTCTTCCTTATAATACCACCAGCTGATATTTTACTCATTGTGCCTTCATTAACAGATCAATAGAGTCAATTGCTTGGAATGAAAACGACCAGCAGGATGGTCTTTAGAATTGTGCTGAACCATACCATTGTAGATACGATCAAAAACTCTGGGTACGCCACAGAATATACTTGGTTTCAACTCCTGAATATCCTCTATCAAGTATCGAACATCCTGTGATTGTACTTAAGAGCAATAAAATCAGAAACAAGAAATCAGAAGTACAGAAATCATCAGAAAGTTTGATGTTTGATCATTACCCCTCTCCAGAATCCTATTTTGGCTCCTTTATAGATGCAGTAAGTCTCTATAATTTGATCATATACATGGGCCAAAGGTAGGAAAGAGAAGTACGCATCATCTTCTCCAGCCTGTCGCAAAGACAACTTAGTTACAACTTTCTGGTAATTCAGAAGAAACCAGCAAAAGAACATGATCTGTCCTTGGTACTTTACCGGTATGTCTGTCAGGAAAATTATTTGATCCACAGACAAAACTTCTGCTATGATAGCTTCATTTCTAAGAACAGCACCTTTAGGTTCTCCTGTTGTTCCACTCGTATACATAATAGTGCAGATGTCAGTTTTTCTCTTTGGAGGTAGCTCACAATCCGAACTTCCCTGCAGAAGAATGCCATCGTAGGATAAGTCACAGTCAGATGGTTCGGTAGAATAAATCATTATCAAGATGTTACCAGCTGAGAGAATTCATCCCATGAAAAGCAAGAAACTCCCTGTTCTTCAGCATCCTTCTTTTGCTGGCTAGTAATATTTCCAAAGCTAACAATAGCTGAACAAAATGGCAACACTCTGTCATCTTAAACCATCTATGAACTTTCCAAAGTAGACAAAAATTTGAGCCTTTTGGCACCTACTCTTTAGATTGGGCGAGCATTTTGGGAGGCAGGATAAGATCTGCAGAAGAAATTTCCCACTTGCGTGAAACAACTGGGGCCTCAAGTCAAGTACTTTTAAGTGCCGTAACTGAAGGCAAAACGATACTTACTGCAGAGAGCTTGTTCTCTTGGACGAAGGCTATTGAAACTTCAGCGTGATTGATGATGAACTCCACTGCAGTAGGACCTGTTAAGGTTCAACCGACTAAAGATACTAAGTTGTACCGTTCCAAGTATACCACATTGAGGATCAGGACAAGAGTAGCATACCAAGAGTGTCATAAAGTGGTACATAAGTTACAGCCTGGCTATTACAAGCCTGAGAAGAACAGAAACCAATCAGTAGGTCACCAAGAACACACCTTCCAAAACACCAACTTCTTCAAATCTTGTCAATTATTTGCAGAAGCGGAGCATTTAGTGTAGGAAAATCTTTAAATGCTGGTGTTTCACTGGTGAACATGAAGGGTGCATAACCTATAAATAATGGTATACTGTGCGCAGATCATACCTCCATTGCAGTAATCCACTGGGGGCAGTTGGAACCATATATGCCACAACGATCTCCCTGTACCCATCATATAGTTTCCATGTTGATCACTTGAATTTAGAGATTTAAGGAACAAACTAAGAATTAAAAACCAAAACAATTTACTAGAGATATTTTCTTACAGGATTAACTCCACGGTTCCTCATTGCAGAACCTAATTTTGTGGCAGAATCATAGACTTCTTTATAAGTTAGCCACACATATGGGCCAACCTGCAAACGTGGTAAGATCATTTCAATTTTTTTCCAGTTAAATATACCAAGTTAAATGGATAGTTCTGAAATACAATATACCTTGGAATCAGTCACTTGACGTCGACCAAGCATCGGACTATTGGGAATTCTTTTTGCAGTATCACTACATGTAAAAGAAATGGCTTATCAGTTCATTCTGGTTAGAGGGTCGCTCTCAGTTTTCACGTTTTTCATCTTCTTGTTGATTGTTTCCCTCGACTCGAACGTTTTCTTTGCTAATGAAACAACAAATCTTGCAGTTTAAGACATTCACAAAACTTTAACTGACCAACGTTTCAGTTCTCCTTCCACAACGTACAACGTATGGAAAAGGACTAACAGAAGCTAATTTCAGGAACTCGTTTCTGTCAGTACTCAACTCACGTTTTTGCAAGAAAAAATGGCATCTCAACTCACAATGTATGGTTAATTATGAAAGAAAAGAGACTTCAAACGATTACTAGGTCTTGAAAAAAGAAGTGTTTGAAGTGAAACAAAACAAGAAATCAACCAACATTATTGACACAAATGGAGATAAACGAAAAAAAAACATTATCTGATGATCTGTACCTGAAGAACTGCCAAGGAGACTCTAGACTTGATGGAACCTGCAACAAGCCATCTTTAGCATAAATGGACCTGTAAACAGGTCCTGCTGATGGTTGTCCATCACTTGCAGGCCTTGATTCTTCAACCTTCACTATATAACTCATTGCCATTGTCAAAAAACTCCAAGAAAGAACTCGGTTTCAGGACCAACCAGAGATGCTAAACCTGAGAATTGTGGGAAACTACAGAGATATGCAATGATTCTAGGAGATAGAGAGAGAGAGAGAGATGAGTGGAAGAGTTGGAGAAATGGTGGAGGAGTTAGTTGAGCTGAAGCAATAAATTTAAAGCACTACCACTGAGCAAGTTTTTATAACCATGTTAATGAGTCTTGAACTGTTTTTTCCTTCTCTCTTGAGTATCCAAAGCAACATAATTGCCACCTTATTTATTGTGGTAGCTGACTCTTGTTGTGCTTCTATACCAGTTTTTAGATGTATTAATTGTTGCTTCTCTGCAATTTGTAATTTAGCTTATTCAGTTTCTTCCTGATTATATGACCGATCTACAGATTTGGGTTTTTACAGGTAACATCAACTTCTCTTTAAAGTCTTTTCTTCATGTAGATGGTCTTATCCACCATAGAAACTCTGTCCAATTCCTTGAAGTCTTACAAGTAAAGAACAACCATTGAAGAGGATAGTGTTGGTATTAGGCAAAGTAGACAGGAAAATGGGGTGGTGCAGTTGGGGTTTAAGGCCATGCATTGGCCAATAACCATTAAGAGATGGCGGAATTAATGCTTACTGCTCACCAAACATAAGAAGAGGGTATTCCAAAACTTGACTTCAGACTAAATGGTTGGATGGTTCTGTAACCAAATCAGTCCAAAGTATGCATTTTTTTTTCTTTTGGGTCATGTAATTTATAATATGGTCTAAATCCCAGAACGATATTTGGGAAAGATTGCATCTTTTTGACTCTATTGAAGGTAGGCACTTTTATGAGAGTAGAAGAAACATTAATGAGCGCTGGAGGTGGGGTTCACCTTTTGAAAGCATTCTTGAGTCTGTATGGACATGCCATAAGAGCTAATTCAGAAGAGATATGGATGCCCATTTATTCATTTATGTGTTTATATAAAATAAATATTTTATTTAATAGCAACAGTATTATTAATAATAATTACATATTTAACGTACAATTAATCATTTGTTTATTACACTCGTAACCAAAATGATTTTATTTTTTAATCAAATTTTTTATAAAAATTAATACAACATAAGAATAAATACTCAGATATTTTTAAAAATTTTAAATTTTATAAATATGTAAGAAATATAAAAAATTACAAAAAAATTGCTTTTTATTTATCTTTTATTTTGAGATAACAATGAGTCAGATTAAGCTTAAGTTTAAGTGTTCGAGCTTGAACCTAACCTTAAAAAAAAATCTTAATCCAAAATTTAGTCAATTCAACCAGATCCGCTAATTTCGGATTGAATCGGACTGAATTGAGTTGAACTAATTTATCCGGGCCTACTTTTATTTAATGGGCAAGCAATGCCATTCTCCTTTATTGAAAAGGAAAATATCGAAGCTTCCATGTCTCTAAACTCATGTCCTATCCCATCCAAAGCACAATAAATTTATAGGCTTAGTCCATTGGGCCTATCGTCGAGTTTGCTCAGGTTTAGACAGAAATTGAAAGGAAAAATGATCCAAACAATCGAACACACAAAACTTGTGTGGATGATACCTGTGATCTAAAACCCTCACTATTTCCTAGCATCAGAGATTCAGAGGAAGGAACATTAGGGTTTTAAAGCTACAATCATGTTTCCTGGGATGTTTTTGCGTAAGCCTGACAAAGCAGAGGCTTTGAAGCAGCTAAAGGCACATGCAGCGATGTTCGGCATCTGGGTCGCCGCCATCCGCGTCACTCCTTATATTCTTCACTATCTTTCCGACAACAAAGATGAGCTTAAGCTTGAACTCTAGATTCCTACTCTCCTTCTCTACTTTCCAAGGTACATTCAAAGATCCAATCTTTCTTTTCTTTTCCTTTCGGTTAGTTTTATGCTTTCAATTTATTGGGTTGTTATCTTCCTTTTTTATATTTTTCCCGGATTTTTCGATTAAGGGGATGGGGGTTTTTGTTGGGTATATGATCGGATGTGAGTATTCATGTGATTTGGTATTTTGTTTGGTTTCGTTGAATTACGAGGTTGATGCTCTTTTTTTGCCTGTTTTATGTTGTGGCAAGAAATTGATGTTTAACATAGATGTGCTTGGATTGATCAATCGAAAGAAAATATGTAACTGTGGCGTGTGACAATTGACCATGTAATAGAAAAATCGATTCTTTCGACAAACGAATTTAGGGAGGCGATATTTTCTGGAGGATGTCATGATGCTAATGAGGGGTGTGTTAAGGATAAGGCTCAGAAAAACAATGTGGGTCTTTTTCGGTTGTACAAAAGTACTTCTGTTCAAGTGATAAGAGGAGCACAAGAGGAGTGATTGAGTGCCCGCAAAGTTAAATCTTCTTGCTGTTTGCTTCATAGTTTTAAGAGATTCTGTAAAATTTGTTTTCAGTTCCACATTTCATGCCTCCTTCCTTCTGCGTCCTTTCACCTCTCTCACTTTCCCTCCAAAATCATGGTGGTAGGAAATCTCTCGAAAGAACTTGTTATTGGAGGTTTAGTGCTTTTACGATGCATACACAATGTATTCACCTATTGCCTATATTCTTAGTTGGGGTTTTAGCAAGTCCTCTTCTCTGCAATGCTTGTTTGTGACTGATGGGCTTTTGGTTCTTCAGCAGGAAGTGCCGATATTGTTATATGCTGGAACATTTCTTTGTATAGACCAAAAAGAAAAAGAAAAGAAAAACTTGGACTTTCTGGCTTCAATAAAATTTCAAATATTTTCCAAGTGGGTGCAAATATTTGTGGACAGGATTGAATTTTGGAGTCCGATTAGGGTTTGGTGATAGTGAATGCCTAAATGATATGCTATGGTGAATAACTTGTAAATGGAACTACATTGCCAGATTTTTGAATCACTTGTGGACACACACACACACACTCATTTCACTTACTTGACATGTCTAAATTCTCATGCATCATGAGATCTTTAAATGGATTATAATTAGGATTAGAAATGGTAAGGAATTATCAGTTCATTTTAGTTTCCAGATTGAATCACTATGTCATGTTATTTACAGTGCAAACTTGTCTAGCTATTAATTTAATCCATTCTGGTGCTACAGTGGTCCATGTGGAGAAGAATTGAGTTGGTATGATGTTAACTGAAGGACCTTTTTTCTCTCTTTTCCCCTTTCACCTTGTAGCAGCGAGGCATTGGATGTACCGTTGTAACCTTTTACACATTTGATACTACATGTTCTGCAATTTGCTAGCATAGGATATTGTTTCGTGGATGGACTGCTGCTTTCATTCTATAATCAGAGTGATTACTTTTCATTAGTTTCAACCTTGTTGGTTCAACTGCAGTAGTGTTAACATTCTCTAGGATTATTCAGAATGGTACACTGTTACAGCCAATTCAAATTGAATTGATGAGGGTACCACCATAGAGGTGAGTTTATCAGTAGTGATGACAATGAGATGGTCAATTTCTGAGCCTGAATCTTTATTTGTTGGCCTGAGTTTGGTTAGAAGCCCGATTGGGCTCAGAAGTTCCTGAAAAGCCGAAGTCCAATTGGGCTGCCTGAATGCCCATCAAGATCCTGCACTTGACAGATATGCTTCATTAGATGGTATTTGTGAATTTGAAATGCTTTAAAATTTTCGCAGGGAAATAGAATAACCCTTGGTTTTATAACCTCCCTAACCCTCCAATGAAATGGCATAAATGCTGGAAGTCTTTAACAAAGTGATATTATAACAAGAAACATGGTTTATGCAAAATATGATATCTCTAGTTTGCTGCTTTGTGGATACACATCTTACAGAATTCATAGTTTACCTATTGAAAGTATTGTAACTAACCATTTCAAGCGAAGGATGAAGTATGAATTGCATATTTCTCCATGGCCCAAAGGTCATTGTAACAGGTGTTATCTGATGCAGTAGATGCTATAAGCACTCTCTTCAAGGCGTCGGTTCACCTTAAACCATTGAATTGTACCATCACTGTAAAATTTTATCCACAAATCCTTAATGACCCGCTAGAATTGCTTGACGTTTCCTATTACAGCAACTTTTTAACTTTCTCTACCCTCGGTGATTCTCAAAGTTTCTTCCTTAATCCATCATCAAATGCAGAGAATTCTGTATCCCATTTTAACTGATGGGTTGGGAGGAGGTTGACCAAGTGTTGATTGACAAAGAAGAGAAAAAAGATTCGATGATGGGTTCGTTAGGGACAAGTATAAGCTTCTCTTTAAGGTTGGTTTAGACCATTTTTGCTTCTGTCTCTTTTCTCTTTATGTCTTAGGGTGTTAAGAGTTCTGCAGCTACACTGCTTTCTGGTAAATGTTTCAGTTTTTCATTGGTGACATCTTACATCTCGCAAGTTTTGGCCAAATTGAACTGTGATCAGGAACCTGAAGTTTGGCAAGTCGCTATCTGTTCTTGTTTTTTGATGATCCGGTTCGGAGGCTTGGCATGTTTTTCTAAGTCAGAGATAATGACACAGCGAAGGCAGGCTTACCAAGGCAATGCAGAAAAATGTTTGAGAGAATCAGCATGCTCGTTGCTCCTTAAAGCATGAACATGAAAATTGATCCATGTTTAACATCAACTTCAAGCTAACAGAACTATAAAAGGGATTGAGATCCTGCAATAGAATCTCATTTTGAGAGAACTAGTTCGTGGATTGTGTGCCTTCTTCCGTAGTTACATATAGCCAACATGCATTTCTCATAAATGAACATGATCAAAGTACTAATAAGTTTAAGGTGATTCATAAGCAATTCAGCATTAAGGTAAATTATTTCAAGGTATATCTTTTTAAATTTTATTAAATATATGCACTGTCGTGAATCCTTTTTACACTTCAAATCTTTAATTTCTACCGTGATCTTGTTCGAATTCTTCTCCTTTTAGTCCATGAAGGCAATTATCACCTAAGAAAGAACTTAGAGCGAATTAAG
>JAOQMM010000086.1:45835-57647 GCA_027563515.1 Erythroxylum platyclados | reverse complement strand
CTATAACACTGACAATCATAAAATTTAATAATTTTTCAAATAGAATTTACCATTTAAAGTGACAACATACAAATCTCTTTTTTTTATTATTATTTTCAAATTGTTTATTTAAAAATTATAAAAAATGATTTTCTAATTTCGAAATTTTACTCATGGCTTTAAATTATTATGAACACTTATACAAATTTTTAAATGAAATTTGTGTTAATTTTTTTTAGAAAAATAACTGTATAATAAAATTAAGTTTTATGATTAATTAAAATATATAAATATACGTTTTATATCTAGGGTTACATAATAAATGTTAGAATATATTTAATATTTTTCTCATCGCTTGGTATAATTGACATAAATAAGACTAATAATAAGTTTAAGATTATTTGTAAACAAATCTGTATTATTCCGTTGGAAAGAATAATTGTCAAATCGAATTTGCTTATCATTGCACAAATGATATCATTTTCATAGTAACATTGAAGTTAAGCGCATCAAATTCACCAACATGCGTGGAAGCAAAGTTCACAATTAGATTGTCACATCTTGGCCTGTCGACTTTGGATCAACAGTTGTAATTTAGGTATGTATGGAGTAATGGTTTCAGATAGCTATTACACACAAGCAACGATTGTTGTTTAAGGAAAGGATATCTCATCAATTACATAATCCAAGCAGGAATTTAAGGAATTGATGATTGCCCGTGGATAAAAAGAATCTTATTCTTGTGTATCTCTTCTCAAGTTATTGCATGTACAAATGTCTAACAACTAGCTTCTGATAATTACCTTACAAGTTCATCAGTTCAACAACAATTCAGTAAAATTCTATTGATACACGAGATTTGGAGAGGTTCAACAGTACGCAGCCTTACTTCTAATTAGTAAAGAGGTTGTTTCTAAACTTTAACTTTAAGAGATATTCCAGTTAATTGAATAATTTCAATATTTTAATTTAAAAGATCTTGATTTGTTCTCTCTATTGTTAATTTTAGAAATTTAGCTTGATTGAACTTTTTCATAATACTTTGAAAGAGTTCTACAAATAGAAAATTTTAATTCTTATACAGAAAACAGTCTGTTTGATTAGATAATGTTGAATCAATCCCTTTGTGTAACATCCTACCTGAATAATTGACAGAAAGATTCCAACTAACTGTTCTTTAACTCCTGAGTACTTGAAGAAACAATCACAAAAATGGACAGTACATTAACTTCAGGAATTTATTTCGGGTTTCAGGCAGAACCAAAGTCCTAGCTAGTACAGGAATCTGTTCTTCCAAGAGGCCAACAAGTACATGTAAGTATTTATTCTCCATCTTCTTCCATGTCAAAAACACATCAATCTGCACACTTTAACATGACATTATGCATTATTTTATTCTTTAATACCTTAGATTTGATGACCTTGGTCATATCAAATGATGCTATCTTTTATAAGAAAGATTAAGGTGATGCCTAATTATTAATTAACGACCTAAACTTTATGGTTTAGATGCTTTACCTGTGATTAAAGAACAATATTTCAGAATATTATTAAATCAGCAATCACTAGCTAAGTTCAATTATGTCAAAATACTACTTTTTTAGGTACCAAATTCTGGTTCTTATGAAACTTGTAGGTTCTTCTTGATCCCTCTAAATTTAATTAAACTTACATTCCATAATATGAGATTACATGTATCAATTATAAGCTAGAGGCAAGTGAAAAGGTATGACCCAACTTCCAAATTAAGCTAGCTTGCTTGCAGCTGCTCTTGTGGATATTAGTTCCTGATTTGTTAAGCATGTAAGCAACTGTAGATTAGAATCAAGAAGACAAGGAAGAGAGAAATAAGCATATATTCTTAAGTAGAATTTGGTCCAATTATAATATGCTTGAATCGCCAAATATATGCCTTATGTCTAGGATTCCAATGCTCCATTACCACCATCAGCAATACTGTGAAGCATAATTCCTTACTTGGCTTCAATATCAAGCTAAAGAATTCAGAAACCTGATTACAAAGCTTAATTTCAACTATCTCTCTTTCCCTAATCACATCAAAACCTCTTCCATTTTCCCTCTTTTCTCAATCCATTACCATAACCATCCCTATATATAAATGTTCACTTCTCTGAGTTGCGTAATATTCTCCTTTGTTGCAGAGGTCATCGAAGGAGATGAAATACAGTGAAATATCACACTTCTACCATCCACAGCACACACTCAAGTTCGAGTACTCAGAATTCCCTTTCAAGTGTGATGGTTGCAAGCAAGTAGGTATAGGTTCTCGGTACAGATGTTCCATCTGCGACTTTGATCTTCATATGCACTGTGCCATCCCATCTTCTTCAATCTACCACCCTTTTTACACCAAATGCTCCTTTCAATTCTTCTCCAAACCACCAGGAGACAAGCCCCGATTCTGCAATGCCTGCGAAAGGGATGTTACCGGTTTCGTTTACCATTGCAAGGACTGTGGATTTGATCTTCACCCATGTTGTGCAAAGTTGCCTATGGTGCTTGATGATGGTGATATAAAGCTATACCTGTACAGGAAGGTGAGTGCTTCATGTCAAAAGTGTGGACGTAAAGGGAGGAGTTGGAGTTACAGGTCTAGTTGCAAGAAGTATAATCTGCACGTAGCATGTGTTAAGGACATGTTGGTTGAGAACTGGGATCAATTCTACTCTGCACGTTCTGATCTCGGGAAGAACATGAACTCGACCACAAGCAGGAGATTGGATAATAGAATTCCCAGCCTGAAAAGTACCCTCCAAGCTCCTCCAAACAAGAGCAAAGGTAAGGTGAAAAAATGTGCAGAAGTGGCTGGAGTGGCTATGCAGTTTGTTGTATCAGCTGTTCTAGGAGATCCAACAGCTCTTGTTGCAGGGTTTGTTGCATCTTTGTTTTCAAAAGCCTGATAAGAAGATCAGTAGGTATCCAGGGGATTGGATTCGAGAGACCCCTTTTGTTATATATTCTTAATTTGAGGGGATTGTTAAACTAATTAGTTGTATGGATCCATGTACTCCTGATGTGAATAAATTTCGTAACAACTAGCCTAAATTTAACTTTTGTGTTCGTACATGTTTTTACTTTTCAGTTTTGGAGAAGTTGATTAGAGCTTAACCTATCTGATGTAATCTTGGTTTGCTTACGAGAAGGGTATATTTACGCCTCTTTAGGTCTAGTTCAACAACAGTAACAATTCAGTAAAAATTTACCGACACACAAAATTTAGAGAAATTCAGAAATTTACGATCTTACTCTTACTAATAGTGTAACTATTTCTAATAAATCATAAAATGACTAAAAGTTTGCAAAAGCAAAACCTATCAAGCCCATCAGCATAGAATGACTTGGGCCATGGGTCTTGGTACTTCCAAGCTGATTTTTTATCCAAATTTTGAAGTTAATTAAATGTTTTTAACGGAGTTGAGACGGGAAGCAACTAGGTCATGGTGACTATTTACGGTGACTATTTAAGGTATGGCCGTCAATCAATTATTAATTATTTCTGAAAAATAAGGATTCTAACAAATAAAAAATGCTATAACAGCTTATTCTTTGAATCAATCTCCTTAGTCAAAATTATGGTTAAATACATTAGTATTTATGTGATTTGAATTTTTCTATTTCAATTTTCATATTATTATTTAATTATAGCATAATCATTTTTATCTTATTTCTTTAAATTTTTATCTTTTTTTACCAAATGATAGAGTATTAATTTTTTTCAATACATCGTCCTTTTGAAATTATGAATGAAAATAAAACTAATAAAATATATTCACAAAAATTATATAGTAATTACATAATAATACAAATACTCAAATGATAATTTTTAAAATACAAAGATTAAAATAAAAAAGATAAACCATAGATCCACCTTGTATTATCTTTGTATAGTTGTTCAACAAAGAAAAGGTGGAAATTCTTCCATTATGATCAAACCCTAGTAATTGGAAAGAATTATATAATAATTAAATAATACTAAATAATTAAATGATAATTTTTAAAATACAAGGATTAAAATGAAAAAGAAAAGATAAACCATAGAAGTTAATGTAATTAACCCCTAAAAATATAATTTCCATAAGCAAAAAAGTCCATACCCACCTTATCTTATCTTGCTTGGTCAAGACTCAAGAGGATACTATATCTGTGGGCAGCATACAGACATCTCCAAACCACCAAGGTCCCAATTCACTTGTTTATGAGACGAATAATGGGACCCTTATTTACATGTAAATGCAAGTCTGTGACAATGGCCAAACTAAGTTGATCTCTTTGACTTTGACCCTTTTTTTTATCAACAAATAACAATAACACTCAGTAAAAATTTCGCTAAGACGCAGAGTGTGGAGAACTCTAGTAGTACGTATTCTTACTCCTAATTAGTAGGAAGACTATTTCCAAATGACCCACATGATAAAAAATAAAAATAAATAAATAAATAAAGGAAAAAACCAAAAAAAGAAATTAAAATGATAAACATAATAATAATAATAATAATAACAACAACAAAAACAACAACAATAATAACGATAATAAGGAAAAAATAAAATGCGTTTTTGGTTGATAACATGACAATTTATTATCAGGATGATATAGAATATCTATGTAAGCTTTTAAACTCTCTAAATAGACATCTATAAAATGACTATAAGAAAAACCCCTAAATTTAAAGGATTTGCATTTTAAGGATTAACTGATGAATTATATTTGAATTTTAAATTAAGTTCAAAATTTTAAAAGTCAAACTCGATTGAACCCTTATAACAATGACCTTAATATATAATTATCCTATGATATTTTTTAAAATAGTTAGTGTTCATATAAATACCAATGTTTAGATTATACTAAAAATTAAAATTACTAAAAATATTTATATAGTTTAATTCTGATATAGAACTTTATTATTGTGCATTGTTATAAAATTATTTATATATTGCGGGTATCTTTAAATTTATCTTAATGTAATTTAACGATTTTTATAAAATTAAAAGATAGAGATTTATAGGCTTAAATTAAATTTAAAAATGTTATAAATAATTATGATTAATTAAAAAATATTAATTTTATAAGTGAGATCAGTTGTGAGTCAAAAAAAATTTATAACTTTTGAACTAAACCTTAATTAAATCCAAGATATATTATGAGTTAAAAATTTTAATACCTTTTGAACCAAATCTCAATTAAATTCAACTTTTGACTCAATTCATACTACAAATAATGTCTGCTTAGTTAGTTTTCAAATAAGTAGACTCTTTACAATATTCAAAATGCATCTTTTTCTTTGTCAATAAAATAGTGCGTCCAATTTGATTATGAAATTGTGACTCACACGACGGTCAGATTTGTTAAACATCTATTTATTTCAATTGTCAATAAACATAGCCATCCGGTTATTATTTAAAAACATTAACGAGATAAATAACTTCTTCCTTAATAAGTGAGATTATTACTTATTTACTTTGATTACACGTAAAATCTATCCCAAGTATTGGATCTAATTAAAGCGTCAAAGCGGCCATTTGATCGGATTGCGTAATCTTCATATGCTTAAAAAAATCCAATGATTGGAATAATCAAATTAAAGTAGTGTCTCGTACGTTGCTATTTATAATCCTTAAATGTATGTTTGAATACGACATTTAAGGGTTAAGGATTAACTAAACACATATAGATATTGCAACTTATTTGTTGGTACTTGCAAAGCAGTTGGACGGAATTTCCAAGAAAGAATGAGTCCAAAATAATGAAACAATAATGACTCTTTAAGTTGTAGCATAGGAATATTGTTATTATTTAATGTCAACAAAAAAGATAAAGATAATTCATTTTGGATGAGTGTATTGTCATGTGGCCTTTTGTTGGCTAAAATTAAGGGTAAACCTTAATTTTAGGCTTTTATTCCATTTTGTATATACTGTTGTAAAAATCTTCAAATAGGACTTTTTACACTTCAAGTTTCAAAAACAAACATGTTTTAATATAAGGATTAAAAAGTAAAGATAAAAATAAGTATTAAATTATATAACTTAGCAATCGGTAAAAGTTGTTCTTTTGTGATCATCAGGTCACAGGTTCGAATAACGGAAACAACCTTTTTGTAAAAATTATAAAAAGAAGGTTGCGTACATTAATGAACCTCCTCCAATCTTCCCAAAGTGAAAAGTCTTGTACATATTGACTTTTATCTTTTATGAACTAATTAAAAAAAAGAGAGATCAGAAAAAAAAAGGATTATAATAGAAATTTTAATCGAAGTTTAAACTTCAGAGGTACTAAAATGATGAATTAATGGACTAGTTAAATAATATATAAGTATCAAGTAGTCAGTTCCAAGAACAAAACTTGATAATCATTTCACTCGAAACATGGGAATTTGCAGTTCATGTGGATCTACCTCGGTGGCCTCAGCTATGTTGATCATGGAAAACGGCAAGCTACAAGAATTCACGAACCCAGTTAGGGTTTCGCTGATATTACAGAGAAATCCTAAAAACTTTGTCTGCAACGCAGCTGACATGGAGTTTGATGACTGTGTTAAGGCCATGGGTGAAACCGAGGACCTTCAGATAGGTCAGCTCTATTTTGCACTCCCTTTGAGTTGGTTAAACACTAGGCTTAGAGCTCAAGATATGGCTTCTTTGGCAGTCAAGGCAAGTCTGGCTTTACGCCGCCACGGCGGCGATTGGTGGTCGAATGTCGAGAAAAGGGTTGCCGCTGATTCGACTGAACTTCGTGACAAGAGGGGTTTGGAGGGACGTCCATTGTTGTCATGTACTTGTGGCTGTGCCCATGTTAATGGCAATGAAGGATGTGTTGTGAAGAGAAAACTGCAATCCAAGAAAGAAGTGAGATTTGCAATGACACTGAATGCTATTGTAGAGGAGCAATGATTGAGGCCATTAAAGAATATGGAAGAGTTTTTCTCTCGTATAAGCTTTGATGATATCGAATCCTCACCTCAAGTATTCCATAAACCGTCTGTAATTATCGCAGTAGCTTTGAATTGTAATGTAAGTGCAATGTATAATTTAAAACCTTAATTAGAATATGTTAATGAAAAATTTGTGAATAGTTTTCTTTGTTTCTTCTATTATAATCCTTAAATTAAAGGGTAGTGTTGAACTGAGATAGATGTTAGTAATTAGTATGAACGTTTTTATTTCCTTTACATGTTTCTATTCATGGTGGTGCAGAGGTTGATGGCGGATAAACAGAGCAAATAAGAGAGCAATTTGTGGTGGTTGATAGGAGGAAGATGCTAAAATTGGCAAAATCTTCTTTATTTTGTCATGGAGATTTTTGAAAAAGTAATAGAGGGAGGAATTATAATATTTTGAATACAACACCATTTGAACCTATGCATCACTAAGATTTAAGCTCTACTTCAATACAGACAATTTTCTACAAAGGTTATAATAATCAATATTTTAAAAAATAAACCAGAAGTTAAACTAGTAAAACAAGATATTTAAGATTTAAAAGATTTAACCGGTATTAGACTATCATAAAAATTAAATAAAATTAAAGAATTTTAAATATAATTAAAAGATATTATCCTTATTTATCTAAAAATTTAAAGTTTAATTGAAAAAAGAGACTGTGAAATGAACATTAATTAATTTATTTTGATTTATAAGAACTTATCAGTTTACAAAAAATAATCATTAACTAATAAATTGATCAGTTTTTTAACAACAAAAATTATTAAAGTAAATTGAACCGAAAAAGTTGAAAATTGAATTAAAAATTAGACGGTTCAAAATTTTTGGGGTTTAATCAGTCAAACCAGTTGAGATTTTTAATCATTAATAATAATAGAAAGAGAACATAATATTAAAAATTATTCATGCTAAATACACGCAATAGATTGAACTAAATCATGATATACCGTGATAGAAGTCAAGAGTGCATAAATACTAACAAAATTTGGAAAATATGGTCAATTTTTGGACATAAGAAATATATATGGTCAATATAAAAATATTACCGGTATAGTTTGGATGCTTTCTAGTCAATCAATAAAAGCTTTCATGGGCTTAAACATATGGAAAAATCGTGCTTATATATACGTACCAGTATATTCTAAGACATCGTAACTTGTAAGGCACGTTAGCAATGAGAAACTATAGAGTAAAGTTTTGTTTTGGAATATAAAAAAAAAACTATACTTGAAGAACGAAATTATTCTACATTTTTTAAAACATGAAAAATTATAAATAATAAATATATAAGCTTGAAAAACATAAGATAACAAAAATAAGTTACGGTAAAAATATTTCTACATTGATTCTTTATAAAGAAAAAGGATTCGTATTTTTTACATAAAAGTGTTATATCACCTAATTAATCATATTCGTTTTTAGCTTTTCTTATATGGAGATTATTGAAATTATGTCCTCCAAGTTTTTTTTAATATTATAGTATATAGCAATATTTTAAAAATCGAACTAGTTCGGTCGATTTTATAATAAAAAACTTGAACTAGTTAATTTTTTGGTTTGATTTACTTTAATAAAAAACTTGAACTAGTTAATTTAATTAATCAGTCAATTTTCGTTAACTAATTAGTTTTTGCAAATCAAAATAAACTAATTAATTTTTATTTAATAGTCTCTTTTTTAATTAAACTTTATTTTTTATAATTAAGGATATTCTTATTTAATCATTTTTTAAATTCTTTAATTTTATTTAATTTTTAATCGATTTTATGACAATCTAATATCAGTTGAACTTCCTTAAACTTCTTATTTTATTAATTTAACTTTCTGTCCGGTTTTAAAATATTGGTATATAGTTGACTGATCTCCTTAGTTATGTCAAATCCTATAAGATATTTTCCAATAGGATCACAAAGTATATCAACTCCATATAGATGTAATCTAAATTCAATACATTTTTCAAAACTTCAAATTGTATTGAAATTTACAATATTAGTTATAAATATAAATAATTAATTAAATAGAAAATTTAAGTTATTATAAATATAGTTTAAAGTTAACTTTATTAACGTAAATCATTATATAAATTCAGTTTATGGATAAGAAATAACACTTTAATCTAAAAATCTTTAAAGTCATTGTGACACTTCCATCCATCTAAATCCATTCTAACTCTGCCCTAAAGCCCTTTAAAATCCCATCTAAAGTCTTTCTAACAATACTCAAGAGGTTCCATTCTCAAATTTCGCAAAACTCTAAATATTTATACACTAAAAAATTTAATCAATTTAATTTTTTTGAGAGAATTATTTGACTATGAGAATACAGGTAAAAATTAAATTTCATTTTATTTTTCTGATTGTATTTACTTGTTGATTTAATTATATCTTAGTATTCGGTTTTCATGCATACTAATATGAATTTTTGTTTTTGTAGGTGTTAGATTTTCTATTTCTAATTCAATCTCAAGAGGAATAGGGAAAATTAGGGTTTTGTCGTACCAATCTTGACACCAAATCAAAGATTTTATATATGTGTATATATATACATATATTTTTAGAAGTTAGTTTTTTTTTTGGAACAAAGTGAAATAAAATCTATTGCATCAAAAAACGTTGCAGAACAATTACACTCAGGCATACCTAGGGAAATCAACTAGCAATCATTCTAGGAGAGATATTTAAACACTTACACCAACTCCTAATTTTCCTATTACATAGCAAAATCAACATACTAAATCTAAGCTTCAGCTGGTTAATAATAAATTCATCACATCTATCAACAAAAGCCTCTTCTTATTTCCGAAATCACCAAATATAATAAACAATAGCAGAAAAGTCAGCTGCTCTCATCATACAAATATAGGACTTCTTTTTAGTTCCTGTATTAAGTTATTTCAACCAAGACATTAGATTATCATCAATATAAGAAACTCTAAGTCAGTTCGTTACTCTTTGTAGAACAAACTGGGAAAAACACATTTGAAGAACAAGTGATCCACATTTTCAATGTATTGCCTACAAAATCTACAATCGAAAGGATAACCATGAGTCATGCCTAACCTTTGCATTCTAGCATATGTATACAACCTGTCTTTTTCAACAAGCTACAAAAGAAAAGAGCATATTAGGATATGAAAACCATGCCATATATTCTAAGTGATTGGGAAAATTAGACCCTTCTTTCGAAACATATCATAAGCAGTACCAACATTCAGTCTACCATTTTTTCCTCTCATATTATCAAACAAACTTGCATAAGTCTAAGGATATAACTGCAATAATTCATCTCTGACTTTTAGCAAACTTTTCCAGTACCACACATCACCAGTTTGACTATTAGTAAACCAAATGAAGTGATGTTTGAGAATATTTGTATGATCCCATGTATGCCAGATTAAAGCAGAATCTAAACATAGCTTAGTTAAATGTTGAATCATTGCACCTTTATTCCAAGCAAGCAATTCTTTAAATGAAGCCCACCTTCCTCTCTTGGAAGGGTAACAGTTTGCCAACTCACAGGACTTTTCCTACTAGCACCAACACTGCTCCACAAGTAAGATCTACAAATAGATTGAATCTTGGCAATCACAAACTTAGGAATGGGAAAGACAAAATACCAGAAATTATGAATATCATAAAGCAAAAATCTAATCAATTCCATTCTACCAGCTTAAGATAAGAAACAAGCACCCCAACTCCTAACTCTAGTTGTCATTTTATCGATTAGTAGAACATAGTCAAAAATTCCAAGTATGTTGGAACTAAAAGGAATACCCAAGTATCGAACAGGCAATCTTCCCTCTTCAAAGCTGAGCAGAATAAGAATTTGATTTTTCAAATCATCAATGACAACCCTAAAGAAAATTTGGCCTTTTGTTATATTAGCATGAAGGCCAGATTGGGCAGCAAATTGATCTAACAAAGTCTTCAGCCTAGTAACAGGATAAATACGAGCCTTACAAAAGACCAAAATAGGATGATAATGAAATTCCTTATCACTCTCAACCGCCTTAAAAGTTCTCATCAATACTCCATATTCTAGAAGTTAGTATTATGTTCAAAGATTGTTGTTGATAAACTAAATGTGGCTTAGGAAGATTAGCTTTGGATGTGGTTAAAGTGATATTCTAATTCTTTAATTTAGGATGGACATTTGATAACCATGGTGATTCCTTGACCGTGTTTTCATTTGTGACTCTGCTACATGTCACTGAATTTGTTGATTGGATCAATTTGTAGACATTTTTAAATGAAATGTTCAACAAATTATTTGATTTACTATTTTTATTGGTTTTTTTTATGAGCTTTTCTTATCTACTAATTTATAATATGTTAATTGTAACTCCTAGTTAGATCAATCTTGATAGACAAATCTTATAATTTTCAAATCATAATTGTTGTTATTATAATAATTAATAACAACTTATTTAGATAATTGTTGCTACTATAATAATAAACAATTAAAAAACTCAAGTTTAACCGTCCAACTTTCTAGTTTGCTTTTTAACTTTTATGTTCGATTTACTTTAATAACTCTTATTGTTAAAAATCAAATAGTTCATTAATTAATTTGTTAGTTTTTGTAAATTAATAACTTCTTATAAACTAAAATAAATCGATTAAAATCTTTTTTTTCAATTAGACTTCAAATTCTTTGATGGATAAGGATAATCTCTTTCAATCATATTTTAAATTCTTTAATTTTATTTAATATTTAGCCAATTTTATTACGATCTACTACAAGTTGAATCTTTTAAACCTTAAACCTCTTATCTTACCAGTTTAACTTCCGGTCTGATTTTTAAAACATGATAATAACAACTTTATTTAGACAATATTGTGAAAGAAATTAGAAATTAATATGGAAATCATCGT
>JAOQMM010000086.1:0-22860 GCA_027563515.1 Erythroxylum platyclados | reverse complement strand
CCTAATGTTTTAAAAATTGAACCTGTTCGATTGATTTAATAATAAAAATTTTGAATCGGTTAATTTTTCGGTTCCTTTTTTGAATTTCCAGTTTGATTTAGTTTAATAATCTTTGTTATTAAAAGCTGATCAGTTTATTGATTAAATATCGATCAATTTTTATAAACTAAATAAATATATTAACTTTCATTTAACAGTCTCCTTTTTTAACCGATTTTATGATGATTTAATACTTACTGAACCTTTAAAACCTTAAACTTCTTGTTTTTTTTAAAATATTGGTTTTTTAAAATTCTGCTTACAGTTTTTATTAGTATTCTAATTTATTATTTTAATTTTTTAGAATTTTTGAAAATATTTAAAAATTTGAAAATATTTAAAAATTTAGAATTTGTTATATAAAATCAAATAAAAACATTTTTTTCTATTTTTCATATATTTTCACGTAAGCTGTTTCAATATTAATCAAAACTATAAGCTTAGACCCGCTTAGCAGTACAAGGCTTATAATTAACTTTGTAAGTCTTGGGCCTATCAAGTATAGGGTCCAGATCCCACGAGAGCAAAATCAAATGGCCATCCATCATTGCTTCGTGAGTTCAAAGTAAATTTACGACATTTATTAGGCTAAAGTGTTTCTAATTTTTCATCAACTTGATTATTTTGTTAACACATTGTTTTTTTTTCCTTTAACCAATCTCATCACTATTAAAATAAGAGTCTAATAAATAAGAGTGACATGATTCAAAAGTAATCTTCTTCTTCCACTAGTGTTAATGAGGAATCCTAATAGTGCTGATCAAATTCATTATCAAGCTGCTGTAGTGTTGGTAATTAAAGTCTTCTTCAGTTTGGTGTAATTCAACTTGAAACTAATGAAATAAATATAAACTGATTGTATTTTGGACTATAATTTAAAGACCGGATTCAAAGTTTGGTCCAATTCATTTAAACTTTTTTTATAAAATTATGTAGGCTCTAGCTTGAAACAAGATTGTTTCATCATTTACATTGGTTCATCATCTTCTTTACTAAATGAAGAGGCTTCATAATCAATAGATTTATATTTAGGTAGTGCGAATAATGTGTCTTCATCTTCACTAGACTGTTCTTCAAAAAGAGGTTCGATGTCCTCGACATCTTTTATAGGCATCATAACTTCAATGAACTGTAAGATTTTTATATTCTTTTTGGATTTTTAGGCCACCTTTTTGCATAATGACCTGCTTATCCACAACATACTTTTTAGTTTTAGAAGTACGCCGCTTGAAGAATCTTTTTTTTTTCCTTCTGTTGAAAGGGTGAACTCTTAACGATAGTGTTTCTCCTTTTTTGTGTTGCATGCACATTTCTCCATGTCTTAGCATTTGATCTTTAAGCATGACTTCTTACACGCTGGTTGGAGTTGAGATCCTCCTTTAAGCATATCTTTGAAGAGCTTATGTTGTTCACATAATTTGTCCAATGTCATCAAAGCTAATTGGTAGATTTCTCCAAAATAGATCTCAGATATGTCTTTGTGAAGAGAATTAGTTATCATTTGCAATTCAGATCTATGATATTTTCTTGTCCAATAGGAATGTCTTGAAACTCGAAGATTTTGACTCCATCCCAATAAGTCAATGTCAAGACTAAGAAGATTACTTCCTAATATTTTTGTCAAAACGATACAGCTTGGGAAGAACTTTATCCCAGTCCTTCTTTTCGGGATAAGATCTAATTTGAAGGATTTACTGTCAGTTGTAGTAAAGTATTCCTCATAAGGTTGTTGTTCTTTTGTAGGAAGAATATGTAGTTTCATCATACTTCTACCATATCCTGTATCTATGTAACCAATAGCTAATATTGGTCTGTGATACTTTTCTAGAAGCAATTGGAGTTTGATTTTCATTTGCAGTTGACACTTAGATTTTAACTTTATGTTCTCTTTCTATTGAGAGACATAAATTTTGTTATCACTATCAAAATCTTCATTCATCCAACAATAATAGTCTGAATCGCACATAGATGGATCTATATTCCAAATGAAATGTCCATTGACATGATTGACACACACCTCATGTCTATCGGTGCCACCAATGACGGTTTCTTCACGAGAAAATGTTAGAGTAATCATTATTGTTGGCTCATAAGAGGCTTGAGATGATTTTTGTTCTCTTATTATTTTATGACAATTTATATAAATTAAAATTAAATTTAGATATTAAAGGATCAATTCAAAACTTGATTCTAACAATTTGACATTATTTAAATTAATTACACTAAAATAAAATTAAGTTATGACAATTTAGATTAGATTTCAACCGTAAATAATATATCCCAAACTAATAGTATTTTTTAGCTTTTAGAGTTAGAACGGTAGTATCTATCAACTTAATCAAGTTTTTTTTTCTTTTAATAATTGGAAAATCGTTAAAAATCCTAACTGTACTGTTATTGGTAAAAAATTTAATTCTAGTAAGTACCATACCGATATAAGGTAATGTTCAGGTAACGTTTCAGATAATTTTTTAAATTTATAAAATAATTTTTAACTTTTTTTAAAATTACAAAATAATTTATCATCCCCACAAACGCTAATTCTAATCCATAATCCCATAAACGTAGAAACACATTACAAGACAAATTTTTATTAACTCAACATCAATATCTTTATTTCGATCATTCAAATACAAACAAGTTAAGAACAATCAAAGTGTCCCAAGTCCAACACAATGAAGTGCCGAATATACGGCAAGCCAGTGAGAGTGAGACACGATTCAGCGACAGAGGACGATGGTGGACTAACAGAGGACAAATCGACGAAAGCAGAGGTTGACAGTGGCAGTGAGCGACGACTGTGGGTGACGACAGTAAGCTATAAGCGACGACAGGCAATGTGAGTGTGCGACTGTGTAAGAGGCGACCGGGCGAGGGCTATGTTGTGGTGTTGTGAGTCCTTTGAGCGACAAAACATATGCATCTGTGCCACCAGTGACAGCGAAGGATATGATGGTGTAAAGGTGTAATTGGAGTGCTGACACTGCTGAGAGAGGCGCGAATCTGGGGGGCGGGGAGAGTGAGGAAGACAAATTTGAGTGAGTTTTGAATCTTCTGAGTTCTTATTCATTTGAAGCAAGTCAGGACTGGGGTTGGTTTTAGGGTCAATAAGTTTTACTTTTGTTAGGTTAACATTTTTTTTTTAATTTAATCCTTCGATTTTTTTTTCTTTACAGTTTTAGTCCTATACCAAATTGTCGGTATCGACTGGCATTAATAGGGATGGTAACAGGCAAACCTGGCCCGGCCCGTGGCCCTTGCGGGTTGGCCTGCCTAGCGGTTGATCGGCTCGTCTATATTTTTTTTTTTAAAATTTGTCAAAACGATATCGTTTTTGATATTAAAGACGGATTGAGCCCGCAGACACACCAAACTCGGGTCAAACGCGAGCTAGGTCAGGCTAAAAATACAACCCTAGGTATTAATGATCAATTTAAAACAACAAAATTTTGTACCTTTTTTTAATTGGTACGGTACCAAATTCAAAACTTTGGTCATTATCAAGTTTTTTTTCTCTTTAATGTTACGGGAACGGTTCACTTGCTTATGAAACATGTACAAGGTTGTTTTAAATTAAAGTATATTATTACTTCATTTAACAATATAAATTTCTTTATATCTCCATTCCTTTTTTTAATTAGTAAATATAGAATTGTGGCAAAGAATAAATAATTTTTTAAGTAAAAGACAAAACTTTTTTATAATTTTATAATTTTTATATATTTTATAAATTTTAAATTCTCAAAAAATTATTTTTCCATGTGTGCTTTACAGAATATAAAAATCATATGTAAACTAATTAAATATCATTAATATAGCTCTTACATATGACGCATATTAATTAAATTTGACTTAAAACTAATAATTTATTGTAATTATTTTAAATTATTAGTTTGAGTCTGATTTAATTAGTTTATATTGACTTTAAAAATTGGGTTGGATTATCATGTAAATAATATTTGATTAATTCATATATAATATTTATATTACATATAATTCGTAATTATATCTTCAAGAAATTTAATAAAAGGAAATTTTTAAAAGTAAAAAACTATAAAAATAAAAATTTTAAAAATCAAATAATTTTTTAAAATTTGTAAAAGTTGATGTATTTTATCATTATGTTTTAAAGAAAATTCTTTTCACAGTCGATCTCCAAATTCCCAAACTAGCCTGTCAGTTTAACCAAGAGATAACAAAATGAGAGGTGGCAAAGTAACGTAATTTCAAACAACAGTAAGTCTTTATTGATAACCGTACTATCATCCTCCAACTTTACCACCACATTTTTTCCCACATTTTTCTGTGTCTGAAACGCAACGATATCCCGCAGGAGCAGTGTCGTTTCGGGAATTCTCCGGCGCCGACTTGTCGTTCTGAGGATCGCCGGAAGATAAACACTTATGTAACTTCTATGGTTTCTTCTTTCCTTTCTTTTTTTCTCCTTCTTGTTTGAAATGTTTGTATCTGTTTGGTAGCCTAGAAAATTAAAGAAACAGCTGATTTTGCAGATCAAGTAGAATTTGAAGTTTTTAAGTAAGTAGTGTTCAGATGAACTTGTTAATGTTGAGTTGAGCATTTGTCTTTCTTTTTCTTTTTCTTTTTCTATAGCTCACTTTGAATATTCCTTGGCAAGTAAAAACAACATTTGACCTATTTGCCCTTTACATTAAGGAAATATGCAGTTCATGAGATCTATAAATCAGATTCAGTATCTATGTAGTCACTGTATTAGTAAAAAATGAGTCAGATTCAGTATCTATGTAGTCAATGTATGTGTGAAAAATGAGTTATTTTGTTATATGTTTTGGATTGATAATGGAACTTAGACTTAGTTGACTTGAGGATTATTTTTATTCGGAAATGGGGTTTGAACTAGTTTTTTTTCTCTAAACTAATGGTGCCTCTGTGAATTCTTTTTTTTTTAGTTTTTGGTTAAGCCAATGGTGTTTTGTTTAACTTGTTTTCTGGTCTGCAGTCTGTGTCAATATCTTATTCTGACATCTTCATGGTAAACATTTTCCACATGATCAAACTACTGTTCTCTTCACAGAGCTTTTCTCCTCCGATGTTTCAAGAGTTGAGCTAGTGGTTGGTGTCTAATGACTTTGATGTATACATAAAAGCATAAATTAATGATGATGCACTTCCAGATTTGGGCGTCCAGCTAGGTTCAGTTTTTAGCAGTTAACTGTCTACATCAGTGAAGCTACTTGTTATTGAGAGCTCACTCGCCAAGTTTATGAACATATGGAAATTCGGGCGACCCAAAATCCAGATGATGGAACTAAGCGTCGTTCTTTGACCCCATTAAGGGCAATCAGGGGTGTGGTGTGCTTAGTGGTCTTAGTATTAACGGCATTTATGATGTTAGTGTATGGTGGATTCTTGAGTGCAGTCTTCATCAGATTTTTCAGCATACATTACAGCAGGAAAGTAGTGTCCTTTTTCTTTGGTGCTTGGTTAGCATTGTGGCCTTCCCTCTTTGAAAAAATAAACAGAACCAAAGTTATTTTTTCTGGTGAAACTATCCCACCTAGGGAACGTGTTTTGCTTATTGCAAACCACAGGACTGAAGTTGACTGGATGTACTTATGGGATCTTGCATGGCGGAAAGGATGTTTGGGATACATAAAGTATGTGCTTAAGAGCAGTTTAATGAAATTGCCTGTATTTGG
The DNA here is from genome assembly GCA_027563515.1 of Erythroxylum platyclados. Taxonomy (NCBI): domain Eukaryota; kingdom Viridiplantae; phylum Streptophyta; class Magnoliopsida; order Malpighiales; family Erythroxylaceae; genus Erythroxylum; species Erythroxylum platyclados. The sequence goes on along the minus strand of JAOQMM010000086.1, from coordinate 17,143 downwards.
GTGGGCGTTCCATATTTTAGAGTTCATCCCAGTTGAGAGGAGGTGGGAGGTTGATGAATCAAACATGCGCCAAATGCTTGCAAGTTTTAAGGATAGGCAGGACCTTCTCTGGCTTGCTCTTTTCCCAGAAGGAACAGATTTCACGTAAGAATCTTCTCTTGAAAATTTCCTTTATCTCTTTTTTCTTTTCTCAAGTTGCTTTACATCTTATTCTCTGCATTTCAAAGGATCTTTCCATCTTATGAAATGAAGTAACACATGCAAATATTTTATTCTTCTTTTTGTGATGCAGTGAACAGAAATGCGTACGGAGCCAAAAATATGCTGCTGAGAGTGGTTTACCGATTCTGAAAAATGTGTTGCTTCCAAAGACCAAGGGATTTTGTGCCTGCTTGGAGGATTTGAGGGCCTCTTTGGATGCAGGTTGATGTCTGTACTTTTCTGCTTTGCTGCTTAAATTAAATTCTTTGTCGGTCTTCATGCTTTTTGCTATTAAAATTTGGCTACTGCTAATTCCAAGTAGGAAATATCAATAAATCTGTTAGCAGTAAGGGTGAAAAATAGACGTAAGGAAATTAGAATCTAGGGATCAACAATCTTTTTTCCTTTATCAACGTAACAGAGTATTTCTGTGGCACAAAAATGCTGCTAGGTTCTAAATTTTGTGATAAGAATAATACTTAGCAGCAATTCATGCTTAAGTTCCATCCTTCCAATAGGATAGAAATAATGCAAGATTGCCAAGTAACACTTTTCAACATATGATTAATCAGTCAGGGGAAATGTATCATGAAGAAAATGAGAATCCTCTTAAAATCTGAAGTGTGTTCTTCGAATTGTGGGAAATTTCTTTTACTAGAGAACTAGTATCGGTCCTTGTTTGCATTTCTGAACTAGTTTGTCACACGAGACATTCAGCAGATTCTGGTATTCTAGAATACAATGAGAAATGATGTGACATACATGTTTGATTACAGGGTTATGCTCTAATTAAATCCGGTTTAGGAATCCCCGCGTATAGTTGCTTATCATTTATTCTTCTGATGATCTGTTTCTAATGTTGTTTATATTGCAGTTTATGATGTGACTATTGGCTACAAACCTCGGTGCCCATCTTTGTTGGACAATGTCTTTGGTATAGACCCTTCTGAAGTTCACATTCATGTGAGGCGCATTATGCTTGATGACATCCCAATTTCTGAGGAGGAGCTTTCAGGATGGTTGATGGATACATTCCAACTCAAGGACCAACTCCTCTCAAATTTTTATTCCCATGGTCATTTCCCTAATGAAGGAACAGAAGGGGACCTCTCAACAGTGAAGTGCCTTGTAAATTTTTCCGCTGTCATATTATTGATTGGCATATTGACATATCTTACCATTTTCTCTTCAATTTGGTTCAAAATTTATGTGTCCTTAGTATGCTGCTACCTCTCCGCTGCAACCTATCTCAATGTTCGTCCAATGCCACTTCTAAGCTTTCTGAGAGCTCTTTTCAGGTTTTAAATTTTGTATGCATATTCGCCTGCGGCTGAGCTGAACATTATTTTATGCAGAATTTTGATCTTCAAACAGCTTTTTCTGTTCGTTTTTAGTCAAATATTGTCTTCCTTAGGAGAGCTATGCACAATTATAGGACATCCATCTCTATATTTTTGTAAGGTTACATTTTTCACTGTTGTAATACGGCATTGGATTAAAAAAAAAAAATCCCCACTTGCCTGCTGAAGATGAGAAAGAAATTATATTTTTCTCTTGACCAACTTCGAGTTTTTCATAGATGTATGAAACATTTTACTAAAGAATCCAAAATCTTGCTAAATATTTCACTAATAACACTCTTAAATTGACTTTCTTTCAATCCAATGTGATGAATATGTATGATACAAAACAGAAAGAATCGTTGAGGTATAACTTAAATGGTAATTATGATAAAATTAAAACAGGAAATTGTACAATCTTGAATATGAACATCTACCAGTTTTGCAGCAGGAATTGTTTCTGTGATCCATTTAGTTGTTACTGTGCTTGATGATCCTTTGCAGGACCACAGTCCTTGCCCTTCGAATATCTCTGCTACATGTGTCAGCCTGTGCTCCCAAATCCTCCACATTCTTCATGAACACTTCAAGCCTTTTCTTGATCTCTTGTATAGCGAATTTCACTGCGTCGTGTTCAATTGCAAACTCTACATTTTGCATCAGAGCTTCAATCTCAATTTCAAGCCTGTCAATAAGAACCCTGATACTGTCCAAGTCCTTTATAGCAACGTAAGTACCAACTTGCATTGTGCTTATTAGCTCCTTTTGACCCTTGAGTGCATTCTCATAATTCTTCCATAAAGAATCAATCCACTTCCCCATGGAGCCTAACGGGATTGATGTCGCAGCTGCAAGGGCTGCCGCGACAGGAGGAGCTGCCATGGCAGCCGCCACGACAGAACAAATGAGCACAGCAGCAAAAGTAGCAGCAAATATCATACTTGATACCTTTCTCCAGGCATGGATGCATTTGAGTTTCTTGTCAAGCTTGTTCTTTTTAAGTTGCAGCTTTTCAAGCATCAGTATCTGTTGCTTGTAAACAGATTGGAAGATCTGAAAGAACTCCTCCGTAAAAGGGTCACCGGCTGCTTTGAAGTTCTTCAGCTCCTCCAAGGTTTTCACGAATCTGTTACCTCCGGCTTCACTTTCTTCTTCGAACTGTTGAAGGGCAACAAGTATAAGCAACTGGCTATCGCGGGCACGCTTCAGACACTTCTCTAAGGCTGTGCAGAAATCTAGAGTTTGCAAACTATTCTCAAAGTACTCCTCCACAAGTTCGAACAATTCTTGGTTCTTCCAAATGTCTTTCTTGCACTCTAAGATCACCTTTACAACCTCCTGATTCATCTCCAAAAGACATTCAGTGACTTCCTTCAATGAATCGAATGAAAGTGCTCTAACTTCCACGCCAACAGCTAGGGTATTGATAACATTTTTGGTGCGAGCATGGAGTGTGGTATCAAAGGACTGCAAGTCCTCGTCGATCCTGCAAGCTGCTTCGTAGGAGCTCAATTCTGTTGTGTACTGTAAATTATTGTCGTTGATATGGATTGCAGAGGACGCTTCTGTTGACTTGTTCTTGCTCACATGACCTCCCATCCTAGAGAACAAGAAAACCAGATTCAATTCTGAGTCTTTTCTCAATCCTCGGACACTTTGGACCCTTTTAATCCTCAAAAACCCAGAAAACAAGAAGTTGGTTTCAGGATAACAACTTCCAAGCAGATCCTATACCAGAACACCAATCAGATAAAAAAAGACAGAAGCTTTAACACAAGTTATTGATGATCAGTTTAAACAACTGCGAGAGATGATGATCACCACAACACAAGAGGAAAGCTGGATTTTCAAGGAATTAAACCTGACCACAAACAACAAAGACCCGATAGAGATTTGCAAGTTAAGACTTTGAAACCTATAGAAAAAATGGATATAAACTCTTATATTGTTCAACAAATGAACTCAATGATTAAAGGCAGAGGCTGGTAGCTTGGTGGAGTGTTCTTTGCAAAGAAGGAAAGTGATGTAATGCAAATATATAAATAAATAAATAGATAAATATATAGATAGAGAGAGAGAGAGAAAACTTGAGGTCATTCAAGAATGAAGAAGCTTAAAGAGACTCAAAACCGTTAAGAACCAAGAAAATGAAGCGAAAGGGTGGTGGTGGAGGTGGCGGTGGTGGCTAAAGTTTCGAGACTTTTAAGCATTAGCTTGCACGCATGAGTTTAATGAGATTTGGGACATGGAAAACACGGGAAGCAATGGTTTTTCCACTGTCTCTCTTATCTTCTCCTTCTTTAAAAGCTTCGTGTGTGTGTGTATGTGTATGTGGCTTCACAGTTTTAACGCGCAAAGCAAACTGTTGCCATACAAAACGGACGAACGAACTACATAGAGCTACACACATAATTATATACAGATACTTGAGCTCCAAGATTACAGAAAGTTAAATTCTGCAGCTGAAACCGTGTGAAAATAAGTTTTTAAGGAAGTGGGTTCTGCACTAACTTACCTCAAGCTTTTTCCGAGGGATTTTAACTAAGAAACTGAAACCAAAGACGCAGATTTTCTTGCCTTTTCTTTTTGGTTTTCACTTTGCTTTGAGGTTCAAGGAATGTAATTCATCTGTTCGAGTGGTTGTTCATGTTTGCATTAGTTGGTGTTGTCTGGCAGTCCTTAATGCTACTTTAAATGATCACGTGTTTGTTTTTGAATGTGACGGTAAACCTGTGTTCTAAGTTTTGGATGGCTACCATGTGACCAAATCATCTATAATAATTTAATAATTTATAATAAATAATAAGTTCGGCTTAATTAGTATTTATAAATTTTAACATGTTTTAATTATTTTTTGGTAATTTTAAGTATGTTAAAATTTTTCTTCGTGTGATTCGAATTTGAATTCTTAAATTCATAGCCTTATTTTTAATTAATTGAGAGAGTGTTTATGAATAAGCTGATTATTAAATAACTATTATTGTGACTTAAGTGATACATTTTCCAAATTTCAAGAAATAAAGAGTATATGAGAACAGGAATAGTTTAATTATCATTGTGACTATGGTGTTTTATTTTTCTAATCAAACTTTTAATAAATAAAATTTTAGGATAAATTATACAAACATGTCAAAGACAAAATACTCCAATACTAAATCAAATTATTGTTAAGAAAAATATATTTTAAAATGTGAAAAATATAATTTTGTATTGCCTTAACTATTTTAAATTCTACTAATCATGATGAAAATAATAACAATCACAAACTTTTAAAACTAACTCTTATGGATCTACCAATAGATATTAAAAAAAAACAAAGAAGAAGCAAATTTAAGAATTTAATTTAAGCAAGCACCATACCAGCTGCTTCTTTCTCTTTGCTACCTTGCTAAGTAGATGTATCTACTCCTTATTGCATATTTATAATGAACCTTGAAATCATGACTTGTGACCCAAGAAATTGCAAGATTTCAAGAAAGAACATTCACTTTTTCAGAACAAAAATGAAAAGTTATCATTGAAATGTACACAACAAGATTAGTTGTTATTGGTAATTAAATCACCTCCAAGTTCTTCTCTCACTTCTATCCCTTTTCCTTCTGAATTATTGATCAAATTATATTAATTGTCATTTAGTAATTTTTGATACCCCTCAGAATCTGGCTAGAGGGTTACGGGGATAACAGGAAATCACGAATGATATAATAGAGTAGATCTCTATGAGAGTTCTAAAATAAACAAAGAAAATTGAAGCTAAAATCTCAAATATGCTAGCCGAAACACAAACTCTTATTTTTTAATGTTGTTAATTATCAAAATCTGTCTTTCATGAATCTAAGTTAATCAATATGATATAACAGTAGTTATTAAAAATTTTCTTATAAATATCTGATAATATTAATACTTTAAAAACTCCAAATTTATTGGATTGTATCAAAATTTTGTATTTAATTGTATCCCACGCTAAAAGAACAATATTTACTTTTTGTTCTAACTCCGCTTCTTTTCATGTTTCTTTTCTTCCTGAGAAAGAGAATGAAATCAATGGCTAAACCGTAATATATTTTAAAATCAGGGTTCCTTATTAGTCGTCATTACTAAAAGCCGAATTTCAAGCTAAGTTAGTTCTCCAATGACACCACCTGTTGGACACGTGTAGATAAGTGAGTGGTTGCCGTCGGTGAAATCTTGAAAATGATTACACGCTACGTCACAGCGGGATTCTCCCTGTCACGTGCTTTGTAACGCCTCCGCTTCTTGCTTTTCTTAACAAGACACGTGATGTTATTAGTTATTTAATACCCGATCTTTTCCTCTAAAACCGCTGGTTTTAGTCACAGCTTTTCTCATAAAAATGATTAGTTATTAACAAACAATTGTTCTGAAGAAGCTTCACATTAAAAAAAAAGAAATATATCTTTTTTTTGGGATAGACGCACGAGATGTCCGAACGATTGGTGGCACCTTTAAGCCAGTACCATACTCAGACTATTCTCCGCTCGTGCCCGGTAGGACCCTGAAGGGCAGCAAAGCACTACCACCAAGTATTTAACACTGCTACATTCACAAGTGGAAGTCGAACCCCCGACCTTGCTTAAGCGTAAATCACATCAACAAGCAAAGTTTTGGTTTGGTTTGATCTAACTAGTTATATCAACAAGAAAGAAAAAGAATGTATTAAGCCTTTGAAAGCAAACTAGTAACATTACAAGTGGAAGCAAGCTGAAATACTATCAGCTTTGCCTTATATACAAAACGAGCCAAATTAATGGCTTGATCTAATAGTTATAATGCACATTATATCTTATAAAATGGACCAGCTACAGATGATATTATCACTGAATTTGTGCTTATCCTTGTAAGCAAGAATGTGATATCTGATTCTTCTGTTTATTAACCTGAAAAGGGCTTCTTTGTTCATGCTTATATTGAAGAAACTCCTCTTGTTTCTCTCATCTCAAACACTCCTCACCATATAGGATAATGCCACCTTGTATATCCATTTCTCTTCTTCTAACCGTTGGCTTTAATGCAATGCTACAATCCACTATGTCACTACATTTTTGAGGTTCATTGTCCAGATTATATAATCTTAATGTCTCATTCCGGATAGGAGTTGTGTATTGACATTGAAAAAACAAGTGTTCAATGGATTAAAACTTCTCTTAGTTTAACAATAAAAAAGAATTATAAGTGATAAAAAGTAATAGATTTCTTACCAAAAAATGATTTACGATGTCATACTCTCTTATAATTGTATCTTTATTGGAATCTTCGACTACTACTCTGATGATGTCGAACTACTGTTGTAATATCATATTGGTTCTAATAAGATTTTTCAGGTTCAGATCACCTGTTTTCATTACCCTATTCATACTCTATTTCATGAACATCTATCTTTTCATTTTTTGTAGGTCTCATTTATTAGATGGATGGATGAATGCTTATGGATCAAGATAAGAACAGAGTAATGAAAACAGGTGATCTGTTCCCAAATTTTTCAAGTACTGCACTCGTACCAAAATATTTTAACTTTCTCTATGTTATGATTAGTGTTTTTGAAAAAAAATATCTATTAGTTTCTTATATCAGTATGAGAGTCATGTAGGTTTCATATGATCAACAAACACATACCAGGGAACATGTTTTTTTTGTTTCACTTTATTTTATTACCTTTTAATTATTTAATCAAATTACAAAAGTTTTATTAATTCTATTATATTTTACGCGTCAATTGATGTAAAATGAGACTTGATTACGCAATGTTTTACATAAGTAATATTAATGATTGAGTAAATATTATATTATATTTACAACAAATTGAAATTTTATATATTTTTAATTAATATAATTTATAGTTCTAATTAATATCAAAAAATTGATTAAAGTTTAAAATTATATGTAGTGATAGGTGTCAATAATAGGAGTAATAGCGATATTTATAAAGTTTCATTGAGAGTAACTAAATTAGCTATATTTATGCATTATTTTCAACATCATCATACTGAAATGTGAACTTGGTAAGGAAGGAGCTTTAGTGAATTGAATTATTGACATGGTTCTTATGCTATTATTGACACATAATTGTACAACAAAAGTAAATACTAAATAGTGAATAGGATATGCGGAACATTATGAAGTCAAGAATTCGACTGACGTCTCAAGAACATTTTGATTATTGTTGTGTTACATAACTGTTTTATTCATAGTAATTGATCTGATAATCATTGGAAATTGAAATAAGGCAATCTGAAGAACAAAAATTGTAATAAAAAATTACATTTTCTGTGTCAATTTTGAAACAATGATGTCTGAAACCTTTCTACCAGAAGTCGATGCTGTAGAAACAGATGAAGGAGGGCAAGTTTTACGACATTTTTCAGGACAACCAGGGGCTTTGAAGCACAGCCTAATACACTTGTTGTAACATTCACTGCTGTCCAGAGAAAGAGCAGAACTCATTCTGGAGTTGGAGACAAACCCTAATAGTAAGACCACCAAAATAGTGCTCATCAGAACCCTAACACTCTTTCCTTCCATTGCGAATTTGTTTTGTGCAAGTATACACTCACTCACTTGTGCTAGTGGATCGTATGTCTTCTTTGCACAATTCCTCTACATATTAGTCCCTTTTTATAGACTCTGTCTAGGATTAATATTTTTCAGAAAAGGAAAGAAAAATTGTTTGAAGTAAGTTCTTCATTTGCATTAACAAGGTTTCATTTTTTCCTCAATGATTGTATGCTAAATACGACAAGTGTATAAGGGTGCACTTAAGTTTTTTCTTATGAGATTACCATTCTGTAAATAAATCTCTAGCAATGTTATTATAAATATTTCTATTTATACGATGCTATAAAATCGCAAGGCTATTTCTCTTGGTACATATTTCAAGATTATTCTTGCATTACCAAGTATATGTGGAAAATTCTAATAGTAGGCGATGTCAATTGAAATCGTTGTTATCCTCAAATCTATAAAGAAGTTATGTAAAATGAATGACATCTTTGAGGTAACTTATTATTGCATGCCATGGTTTTCGAAGTGTTTCTTAAATGAATATTGATTAATTCATTATATACTAGTTTACAAAGAAGGATCAAATCAAACCAATGGTTTATATTTTGTATCAATTACAAACTAACAATTTAGTTGTTTAACGATTTTAATGAATTAGTATAATCCAACTTCATAATTTAGACAATTTATGCTTAGCCCTACACAAAGAAATTAAAATGCATTTGGAAGCATATAAAACCTGTAAATATTTGCAAATTTATTTTTGTACAATCATTCAAATGAAGGATATTTAAGAAAAAAACATCCTATATGAAATGAAATAAATGATAATTTCTGCACCCTTCAAATTTAAAAAATGAGGATTGATTGAAATAATGGTCAGAAAGTCATTTCATATTATAGATGAGTTAAATCTCTATAAAGTAAAAGAATTAATTTAATTTAATTTAATATTGTTAGTGTTGGTCATTACCTTAAGTTGGATCAAATTCATAAATTTCTATTAGCTTTTGTCTTTTGATAAGCATTTTATCGTGGCCTGTTTGAATTGGATTCTTTTGTGTATACTCACTACATGATTTGTAAGAGTGTTTGAGTCCATAAGAAGTTCAGTTTTTTGGCCTGCTAATGAGCATAAAGAAATTTATCCTTCGGCTAAGAAAGTATATATGAGTACACAAAGACAAAATGCTAACAACATTATTGTATTTGTTAGATAAGAGAATATGTGCTAATGTTAGGGGTCATTTTTTTTCATAAAAACTTATTTATATTAATTATGATAAAAAATGTTAGTGGTGAATTTATATATTTTTCTTTAATAAAAATTACACAATTCTATTATTAATAATTTATAAATGTTTTACTTTATATGTCTCTTATAAAATTGTTTTAAGAGTCATATAAGTAAAAGGTAAATCATATTTTAAATATAAAACTTTAATCAATATAAGTAAAAGGTAAATCATATTTTAAATATAAAACTTTAATCAATTTTGTAATACTAATTAAAATTATAAATTATATCAAACAAAAAAATAAAGTTTTAACTTATTGTAAATATAAGTTATCGTTAATTCTATTGTGAATATTGTTGACATCAAGTCAAATTTCATTTTACATTAGTAGAAACATAATATATAATAAAATAAAAATATTTTTAAATTTAATTAAATAATTAAAGGAAACTAAAACTAATAAAAATAAATTTTTTTATCCAAAAATGATGTACAATGTCACTCTCTTGCAAGTATACCTTTATCAGAATCATCGACACCAACGATATCACACTACGGTGGTAGTGACAATTAAATTATTATCAAATGAGATTGTTAAAAATTAATCTAGAAATCCTAGGAAAGTGTATAGAAAATTAATCTAAAAAAGTCTATGCAATTAACTACACAAAAATATCCCTCCTAATCAATTATGAACTCTAAAATGATAAAAATTTGGAGGTCAAATAAATACTAGGAAAATATTCTAAATATCTAGAATATTTTGGAATTCACTCTCGACTTCCTAAGGCTATAAAGAAGCCTAAAATGTAAGCCACTAAAGTGAAGGAAAAACATTATAACCAATAGCAAGCTAAAGCAATAAAAGCTCTTTTTTGTGCAAACTTTTCTCTTCCCCTCCAATGTCCCAAAAATTTAACTGTGCTATTAGAGCAGTGATGATCATTCTTGGGCTTCCTTCGATTTCTTCTAAAACAAAGTCTATGAAGGGTGAATTTATGGTAAAATACATAGGAAGCGATTTTCAAAAATATTTTGAACAGCCAAGACTCCTCTTTAGTTAGTGCATGTTGACATTTGGGGTCCATCAAGGATTACTAGTGTTAGAAGAAAAGATATTTTATTCTCTTTGTTGATGATTATACCCGAATAAAGTGAGTGTATTTCATTTAATAAAAATTTGATGAATTCTCGTGCTTAACGGAGTTTGAGGCCCTAGTAGAAAAATAATGTAAGCATTCTCTCAAAATCATAAGAACTGATCATAAGAGATAATTCAATGATTATAGGTTCATCAATTTTTGCAAGTAACAAGGCATTAAAAAAGAGCTAATTGCTCAACATACACCACGAAAATGGTGTCACGGAAAGGTAGAATAGAACCATTGTTGAGATGATTCGATCAATGCTAAAGGTAAGAATATTCCAAAGAATATGTGGGTAGAAGTAGTTAATAATACAATATAAATTCTAAATAATTCTCTCACTAAGGCAGTCCTAAATATGACTCTTTATAAAGCATAGTTCAAAAGAAATCCAACTATTGACCATTTTAAAGTTTTTAGATGTGTAGCATATTCGTACATTCCACAGGAGAATTGAGAAAAGCTAGATGAAAAAGGAGAAAAGTGCATCCTTATTGAGTATAGTGAGCAATCAAAAGGCTATTGATTATACAAGTTAGAAAAAAAAAACACATAATCATTTCAAGAGATGTATCTTTGACAAAAGAGTAAGCTAACAATGGAACACCGAAGTCACAAAAGGAGTCGAGCTTTATCATCATCAAGCTGTATGGAGTAAGTGATCCAAGCCTAAGGACACCATCACCGTCATCAACATAACATAATCAGCAATATCAAGAAGAAGAAAATCAAGTAGAGGAAGAAGTGCCTCAACTCTCAACGTTAGTAAGGTAACAAAAACCAAAGCCAAGGTGTGCAAATGAATCATTCTTCATCAAAGAACCCCAAAAATATGAAGAAGCTTCTATAGAAGAAGTTTGGAGGAAAGTTATGGATAAGGAAATCAAAATTGTTGAGAAAAATGGTATATGAGAACTTATGTAAAAGTCAAAAGAAAAAGAAGTTCCAGGGCTAAAATGGATCTACAAAATCAAACATAATGAGAATGGATCCATTTAGAAACAAAAAGCTCTACTTGTTATTAAAGGCTACTTACAACAGCCAGGTATTGAATTCAATGAGACATTTACTCCAATTGTCCGTATGGAAACAATAAGAGTAGTGTTAGATTTAGTTGCACAACTAAAGCTTCAAGTATATCAATTAGATGTGAGATCAACCTTCCTAAATGGAAAAATTGAAGAAGTCTAGAATATCTAGAATAGTTTGGAAGTCACCACCAGCTGTCTAAAGCTATAAATAGGCTTGAAATGCAAACCACTAAAGTGAAGAAAAAATTATTGTAACAAATAGCAAGTAAAAGCAATATTTTTTTTGGCGCAAATCCTTCTCTTCCGTTTCACATCTCCAAAATCTAACAAAGTTCTTCTAAGAGTTTCAAGAAGTGCACTAATATCAAAGTATTTTAACTTCTCCTTTGACAAGATTCTATGTTTTCTTTTATTTTATACTGTTTTTTACTAATCGAGTTTTTATTCTTTTGAATCATGTTTATGTTATGATTAATATTCTTAAAAAATGTCTAGAGTCATGTGGATTTCCATGAGCAAGGACAAATTAGGAACATGTTTTTTTTCATTATTTTCATTATTTTTTAGTTATGTAATTAAATTAAGAATTTTGATTTTAATTACGTGATACTCTATATTAATAACATACATGGTAGAAAAAATAATAAGTTATATTTATAATAAATTTAATTTTTTATACATTTAATTAATGTAATTTATAGCCGTAAATATGAGAAAATTGATTATAATTTTGAATTTAAAATCTAATTTATCTTGTAAAAACTATTGCTTGTAGTGGTAAGAGTCAACAATAGAAGTTATACTAATATTTATGAAGTTTCCTTGAGAGTAACTAAATTGGCTGTGTTCATACATCATTTTCAAACTTTATCATATTGAAATGTGAATTTATGAAGGAGGCTTAATGAATTGAATTATCGACAATTTTATTATGCCATTAGTATTAGGGCAATTGAACGTAAGTGTTGAACATTGATTATTTGTTTGTTTTCTTCATTTTATCAAGAAAGAAAGCATCATAACTAATTGTACGAGAAAAGGGAAAGCTAAATAAGATATGCGGAACGTTACGAAGTCATGCATTCGATTGACGTCACAAGAACATTTCGATTATTGTTGTGTTACATAACTGTTTTATTCATCATAAATAATCTGAAGAACAAAAATTGTAATAAAAAATTACATTTTCTGTGTCAATTCTGGAATGTCGATGTCTGAAAGCTTTCGACCAGAAATTGATGCTGTGTGAACGGTTGAAGGAGGGCAACTTTTACGACATTTTTCAGGACAACCAGGGTTTTTGAAGCACAGTCTAATACACTTATTGTAACATTCACTGGCGTCCAGAGAAAGAGCATAACTCATTCTGGAGTTGGAGACAAACCCTAATAGTAAGACCACCAAAATCGTGCTCATCAGAATCCTAACACTCTTTCTTTCCATTGCAAATTTGTTTTATGCAAGTATACACTCACTCACTTGTGCTAGTGGATCGTATGTCTTCTGTGCACAATTCCTCTAACATTAGTGCCTTTTTATAGACTCTGTCTAGGATTTTTGTTTTCAGAAAAGGAAAGCAAAACATATAGTATATCTATCATGTTTGAAGTAAGTTCTTCATCTGCATTAACAAGGGTTCCATTTTTTCCTTAATGATTGTATACTAATTATGACAAGTGTATAAGGGTGCACTTATGTTTTTCTTATGAGATTACCATTCTGTAAATAAAATAAATCTCTAGTAATGTTATATAAATACTTCCATTTATACCACATGCCACTATGTAATCACAACTATATTTCTCTCTGTACATATCTTGACATTGTTCTTGCATTACCAAGTATGTGTAGAAAATTCTAATAGTAGACAATGTAAATTAAAGACATTGTTATCCTATAAAACATAGATATAGAAGAAGTTAGGTAAAATTAATGACAACTTTGAGGTGCTCAATGAACTAAACTTATTATCGCCATGGATTCCAAAGTGTTCCTCAATCTAAAAGTTTAATGGTTTAATAATTATTTACTAAGTAGATAGTAATAATTGAAGAAGTTTTTCTTATGATTAGATAAATTTAGAAAACCATAAAAACTTAACAATTGAAAAGTTAATTGTTAGAATTACAATCTTTGAATATAATTATACTAATTATGATTTGGTAATTGAGTTTTGAATAGTACACTAGTTTTCCAAGTTTTTAAGAGAATGAAATGAGGCTCCTCTTTATACTTATTTTGTATTTACAATTTTGATTAGGGAGATTTATTTTCCTAATTTGACTAGACTTGCTTTAATTTGGGGTCATTGGGCCTATAAACGAAATCCTAGCACTTAATTGGGCCGAAATTTAAATAAGTCAAAGTATAATGACCCAAATGTTTTTAAATTAAGACAGAACTCTGGTCCTCTTGACAGTATCGTGCTAGGGCTAACACCAAACTCAGCTATATATATATACCTTATGAGTTGCCATTAGGTTTGAGTTAGCCTTACCAGGTTCTGATTTCATCAAGAACAAAACTCTCTATCTGCTGCTTCTTATGGGTTTGGGATGGTTTGTTAAGTTGGGTTTCGGTTCTTCTAAACTAGTCTTGTGTTAATGAATGATTACATGTATATATGGGTTTAGTCTCGGGAAGAAGGTTGGCTCTCAAAATCCCAGATAAGCTATGAAGCTCAAAGCTTCAAACAGTGCTTGTCTGATTCATGGGGGGCCAATAGCAAAAATTTAATGGAGGTTTCGCTGGTAACGCCATTTCTCTTTGGTTTTTGGCGTTCATTAGTAACTTTGCCATACAAACTAAACACATACATGAGCTCGATTTATAATATCAGTTGATGATAAATATTTCTGGGTATTTTTAGTTTTTGTTAATAGTTTGGATTATCTGGGAGCTAGATTCGTAGGACTTGATTTTTGCAGTACTTTGAGATTAACTGAAGACGTAGTTGGATGCACAATGCCTGTATTTATGTATATATGAATGTTGTAAATATACTTATATAGTAATATACCTGGCAAAAGTGGTCCAGCCTAATCTAACTTCGGCCCGGGTTGACTGAGTTAAGGGTAGTCTTGGCCTGTGGCCCAACGAAATGGTACAAATATTATTTTGTAAAAAATGATGTCATTTTTTAATTTTTTTAAAAAACATAAAGTAGAGCCTAGTCGGCTTGTTAGTGGCTCGTCGAGCTGAGGGTTGGGTCACGGGACGATTAACTCATTATCATCCTTATATACTTAAAGATTTGTGACCAAAAAGTTACAAATTTGAGTAACCAAAATAATCTTTTTGTAAAATATAAAGAGAAAATTGTATGCAATAAATTAATCAACTTCTATATCCTTCTCTGACTCTATCAAAACAAATAGTCTTATGCATTGTTGTTGTCTTTTACAGGTTTAATGCATTGAAATATATATAAAAGTTGAACAAAACCTATAATTTAATAGAACATGGTACCATTTGCAATAATAATATTTGGCTCGTCTTTCACCAAATTGCAAGGTTCACTTCGGGGTCCACTTGGGTTTGGGTGTTTCACAGGATAAGCAATTACGTGATCTCAAAAACAGATTTGATGGTCACGTATCTAAAAATTCTCACTCGAACAACTTAACACAATAATTGAATTTGGATATTAAAATACATTGACAAAAGTATACGAAAAATTGGTAAAACTTATAAGAAATTTGTTTTTTTTTAAATTCTAAATGTAATTTGGTGGAATGAGAGAATTGTTCAATTCTATTATGATTTAGATTAGAGTTTTGTAATCAAGTTTTTGAATTGTGATTTAATTTTCATAAGTGACTCTTTTTTAATTACTAGGGATAATAGTATATTTGGTTTCTCTACTATATTTTGTCTTATTTTATTAGGGCACATGTCTCACTTTGAAGTTGCAATTAATTCACTTAATTAGATAAGTTGCATCACTCTTAGCATTTGTGTTTTAGGCTAGCTGTCTCGTTCCACTAGAGTAGTTATTTCACCTTCATGCCTAGATTAATTGTTAACTATTGAGAATCCAATAACATATAAATGAAATTGAAAAAGAGAGAGAATAAAAAGATATAAAGTAAAGATTAAAAAAAAGAGAGAGAGAAATAAAGAGAGTAAAACTACAATAGCAACAATAATTTAGTGAAAGTCTCGTCGATACCTAGAGTTTGGAGAGGCCTAGTAATACGCAACCTTATTTTTAACTGATAGAGAGACTGTTTCTGATAGACTCATATGAAAAAAACATATACATATTAAAATAATAATAAAAATAAAAATAGACATAAAAGATAATAATACTAATAATATAAAAATCAGTAATAAAATAAAAATAGAATAAGGTAAAGAATAAAAATAAAAGAAAAATAAGTAAATAAATACACAAACAAAAAAGAAGACAAGTAAATAAATAAATTAAACAAGTCATTACAAGAAAATATTTAGGCTATGTAAGAAAAAGTTTAGTCTAAATACTTTAGAGGGAAGTACTATATATTAAATGTTTAGGTTAAATACAAGATATAAAACTCGAAAGAAAATGTTTAAAAGACCTATGAGAAATAAAATGACCGCTCTATGTAAAATCCTTTATCTGTATCCTAGTATGTCAAAGTTTCTATTGAGGGTCATATCTTTGGTTAGTTCTAACAGAGTCATATCATTTTTTATTACCTCCTTCAATTCGTCTTAGGTCTTCCTTTTTTTCTCTTGCAGTCTCTAAGTATAATCTTCTTGCATCTTCTCACTAGAATGTCAAGCTGTCTCATCTTAACATGTCTGAACTGCATAAGCCTTCTCTTTTATAAATTTTAATTAATATTAGACACCTTTAATTTGTCTCTTACCATTACATTCTTGACCTTATTTATTTGAAATTTAACAAAAAAAAGATTGTTAAATGAACATTAATTTATCTATTTTGGTTTATAAAAACTTATTAGTTTACAAAAGTTGACCAATTAATTAATAAATTGATTGATTTTTAACAATAAAAATTATTAAAGTAAATCGAATTGAAAAACTAAAAACCGAACTGGAAAGTTGGACAGTTCAACCCACCAAATTGGTTGAATTTTTTAATAATTGATATTAATCTCCACTGTTACTTTTAGTAGATTTTCTATTAAATCTTTTGACATAATTGACATGTGGCAAGATTTTAGACATGTGATGAGCAAATTTTGTTAATTTTAATGAGAAAATTAATAGAAGTTTTTATTAGACTATAAAAATAAGAATAATATTTTTTTAAAATATTAAATTACGAGATTTCCAAAAAAAAAATAAAGAAAACCATAACAATAAGGTGCCTTTACCTAATATTTGACCATAGCATCAAAAGCATCACTAGAAGATCGATACTTCATAAACCAAAAGCTTCACATTTATTTCAGACTTTTTGAACACAAATTATTGTCATATTACATTATTTAGAGTATCAAATTCTCAAGTAGAGCACTTGCTAATGCAAGAAGTCACACCGTCGAGGTCATTGTGGCTCGTCGAGTACTGATCGGCACAGTCCATGTAGCATGATGCTGCACCATCTCCAGAGGGCATAGGGTGCCATCCCAATACTAGTCTGGTGACTGTTGTTGTATGCAAACTCCATCAGTGTCACGTACTATCCCAACTTCCGGAAAAGTCCAGCACACAAC
>JAOQMM010000077.1:0-11123 GCA_027563515.1 Erythroxylum platyclados | reverse complement strand
GGTAAGTTCTACAACAACCTCGTATACTTGCGAGTAGGAGACCCTAGGTAATTTTTAGAACTTTTTGGGCACAACAAACGCCTTAGGTATGTTGTGGTGTGGGCACTTCCTCTACAAGTCCTTATATCACTCCCACGCTTCATAGATAGATTGCCTGTCACCTTATTGAAAATTGGTGATCTCCGTTATAATCTTTATGGTCTTAGTCAAGGGGAAGTACTTATCCAAGAAAGCTCAAACTAGTTGGTCCCAAGTAGTGACATTGGTTGGGTTCAAAGAATGGCACCAAGCCTTTGCTCTATCTGGTAGGGTAAAAGGAAAAAGTCTAATATGGACAGTGTCTTCTGGCATCTGATCATATTGAAAAGTATCACTGATTCCTAAGAAATTCACTATATGTGAATTAGGATCCTCATTTGATAGTCCATAGAACTGCACATTCTGCTGAAGCATATTTAAGAGGGCTGGTTTAATTTCAAGGGATGTCGCTTGAAAAGGTTGCCTAGCTACTCCTTGGTTAGCCGAATTGAACCCTGGTCTCAAGAAGTCCAGGCCAAAAAGTCCAAAACAACCCTCCAAAAATGAAAACAGAAGCAGATCCCTGTGTTTATGTCACGCCTGTCACGATCGTGACCTTTAAAAGTTAGCTTCTGTCATGATTGTGACAAAGATGTCATGATCGTGACCCGATGTTGTTCCCTTCTATCACGATCGTGATTTGGCTAGATCACTTATGTCATAACTGTGACAAGGATGTCACAATCGTGACCTTGGCTCTTTCTCCAAACTTTCTCAATCTTCCTTCGATCTTCTTTTTTTGATCTCAAACACTAACAAACACATCAAAATACCTCAAATGCACATAATTTAAGTCTAATAACATGCTCTGAACCATATATCACTCAAAAACATAAACATATAATCATATTGACATAATTGTAAACCTAATGATGCACAAATCATTTAATCAACACCTAAAAACACATTGAAAAACCTACTAAAACATAATGTAAACTACAACTATCAACATCCCTACACTTGAACCTTTGCTTGTCCTCAAGCAAAAAGAAAAAGAACAAAACAAACTCAAACACACTAAATAATAACAAATATATACATGCTTATGCAATAATGATACAATGGCATCAGCTTCACGAAACTAATTTAGCTTCAAACACAATCCTTCAAGTTGTTCTAACTTATTAACTTATGCAATCTGTGGCTAAGCACTTTGGATTAAATATACATACTAATCAAGACCTTAACATCATATTCACTCACCCTCATCACTTGCGCACACACATTGATAATCAGTAGTCAACTGAAATTGTAAACATCACTATGTAGCTTTTCATGAAAAATCATGCTATTATCAAATATCAGTAGGATTCATTTATTAAATACCATTTTGTTAATTTTATTCATTTATTAAATACCATTTTGTTAATTTTCTTTAACATGGACTAGTCTTTTGATGCAAAGATAAACATTTGTGATGAATGTCCCCCGGTTACTCAACTAGGCCATGTTTTATTAAAAGGCTTGGTTGCAACGTCATTTTAGCCTTTTGACATGAAGGAAAACATTTTTTATGAATGTCCTTCAGTTACTCAGTTATATCACATTCTCAACAGGCTAGTAGCTCTATTCATAACCCAAATGCTAGCCGAATAATTATTTAATTAAGATATACGCACTTTTTTTTCACATTTGATTGCCTACATCATTTCTTTAGCTAATCATCCTCATGAAAAGATAATAACAATGCTACTTATTCAATCAACCTATGGTTATAAATGTATGCAACAAATTTCCTAAGGTAAGCAAACTAACATCAAATCCTAATTAATATGCATATTTAACCAAAGATACCTAGAAAACAAATTAAACAAGCTAATAAATCTTTACAACTCAGAAGACTATGATCAAAGCTAAGCTAATTCCATTGAGTTCTAGCCATTGACACATTCACTTAAATTCACACCATAAAAATCTAAGCAAAAACTAAGATACGATATGCAAAATTCACACTCATGATTAAAAAAAAATACAATGCACACCTCCTCACACTTGGACAACACATTTTCCTCAATATGAGAAGGAAAAAAAACATGTAAGGGGGAATAAAAAAAATGACATATCAATCATAAAAACCAAAAGGAAAAGAGAAGGGTTAGAGCATAAACTTGTCATGGTGATTGAGGTGGTGAAGGAATTTAGAGATACTTTTGGTCACGAAGTTCCAGCAATTCACTCCCTACAAAATAAAAATAACAAAATAATAATAAAATAAAATTATCCTAATTCTTGGGTTACCTCCCAAGTACCACTTAGTTAACGTCATTAGCTTGATGTGCTCTTCCTTCCATACTTAACCTGGGTCAATTATGAGTGACTTACTTCCACTCATGTAGCTTAAATTCAGTTTCGTAGCCTGTAAATAAGTTACAAATTGCAAGATAATCAAAAGGACAATATTGATAAAATTAAGAAAACCAATTAAATTAAATAATTTCCTTTTTAAACTATTAATAAAATGGGGAATAACAAAAATCCCTTAATCTTCTATTGAATCCAGCAATTTGTCCTATAAGAGGGTGAGTTGTTCTTGTTCTTCCTCCGCCACCCCCGTCTCATCTTCTTCTTTCACTTTATGAATAGAGACTTTTGTATCTTCTTCAAACTTTATGTTTTGTATCTTCTTCCACCTAGGATTGTATGTGTTTGAATAAGGGTTGTTCCCTCCACCATGACCAAACTGTGCTCCCATATACTTAACTTGCTTCGTTTTATTACCTTGGATCAGGAAGCAGTCGATGATATCATAATTATCTTGGCTGCATAGCTTGCTTCTTTGTTGAATGGCCTTAATAGGGGCTGAAGAAGAAGCTTTCATGTTATTCAGCTATTGAATCAAGTTGTTGATATTAGCTTGCATTTCTATAATTAGGTCAACAACTATAGATCCTTTCTGCTCATGGAGGTTGTGGGTTGTCTACTTCTATCATTTGTCTATAGACAGTTGTTATTGGCCATTTCTTCAAGCAACTCCTTCGCTTCATCAATAGTCTTCTGCATAAGCGATTCGCCCGATGCTGCATCTATGGTACCTCTCATGGGTGGATTGACTCCATTGTAGAAGGTTTGCAAAAGAAATTCTTTTAGTAGGTTGTGGTGTGAACACCTCCTTTGAAAATCCTTATATCTCTCCCATGCCTCATAAAGTGATTCCCCATCACTCTGTTGAAAGTTTGTGATTTGTTTTATCATCTTCGTAGTTTTAGTGTGGGGAAAATACTTCTCCAGGAATACAGGTTGTGGGTGTAGTATGTGAGGTGTCGATACCTTAAGGAGTTATTGAACTAATCTGATTCTAATTTATCTAAGACCTAAAGAATTATTGAAAAGAAAATAAAAACTACACAGAAAAGTAAACGCATAAAGATGATTGATTGGAATTAAAATGTAAAATTAACACACAAAGAGTCAAAAATAAGCACCACCAAATTAACAATGGAAATCATACAAGGAGGATTAGCCGAATATGAGAAGGGGGATTTATCCTATCATCAAATGCTAACATGATTACTTTTGAGTTAATATGGTATCAGTCCTAGAGTTTCGAACGGTGGATTACTCTTTCTCGAGTTATAATCATTAAATCCTAAATCATAACCCCTAATTGGATTATGGAATTTGCAATATCTCAATTAACAAAAAACCCACAATTCCAATTAGATCTTAAGCCCTCTAATAGACAACCGGGTCCTCACACGAGATCTCTCTTCATCTAAATCCCCAATTTGATTATTTGTGTGATCTATTAAATTGTTTAACTCTCATAACCTAATCTAATCATTTTGCTATCGGTTCACTCTCTCAATTTGTTACCGAAGCATGCAAATACAACAAATAATCACAACACCCAATGTATTAACATCAAAAGAAATCATATTAACATTGATTTAAGAACAAATCCCTAAAGAAGTTTAGAACATCATCATCAAACCCAAATCCGTCACTATCAAATCCATCTTATACATTCAAAAGAAAGAACAATAAAGATGAAATGAAAAGTCACTTGGAAGGGTCAGAATATGGCAGCACTACAGCCCCTTCTTCTCCTTCTTCCTCTCCCCCCTTCTCTCTTCTTCTTCCTCTCTCCTTGGATCTTTCTCAAAGTGGCAGAGGTTAGAGGCCCATTTAGGATTCTTTCTCTTTCTTTATACGGTATTTTTCCATTTTAGGTAAACCCTAGGGTTTTCTCAAGTCCAAAAAGTCCCAAATGTCCCTCCATAAGTCACGTTCGAGAGGCTATCTGCGTTGTCTGTCGTGCAGGTCACGATCATGGGCCTAGGCCTTGTTCTAGTTTTCCTTCGAATCCTATCTTTCTTCAACATTTGATCTGAAACACTAACAAATAAATCAAGACACCTCAAATACACAAAATTTAAGCTCAATGGCATGCTCTAACCTATAAAACACTCAAAACACAAATGTCTAACTAAATAACACAATCCTAACCTAAACATGCACTAATTATTCAATTTAGCAACTAAACACACACTAAACTATCTAATAAAACATTATGCCACCTACCACTATCAGTGCTCCTTATACATAATCGGGACACCCTTCATGTAGCTTCCATCTTCCTTGTTCTTTAATTATCTAATTTCTAACACTCACAAACAAATCAAACACCTCATGAAACATAAAATTAAGATTGAAATAATGCTCTAAGCCACACAAACACTCCTAATAACACAATTTTATTCCTATACATACGATAATCATCTAATAAACACCTAAAGCATACTAAAACACCTAAGAAAGCATAGTATAAACTATACCTATAGACATCCCACACTTTAAATTTTGCTTGTCTTTAAGAAAAACACAAAAATACAAACTTAAACAAATAAGAACACATTCATGCAAGATTCAATAATGGTATAATGGTATTAAATCTTACAGAATCAATTTAATTGCAAACATCAATCATTCAAATTGTGTCAACATGCTAACCTATTCCTTTTACGTTTACATAATTCAATTGCTATGAATTGAATATACATATTAATCAAAATGTTAACATCTTATTCATACACTTGTGGCACTTGTAAACATGCATTTATACTTAGTAATCAATCACAAAGTAACTATCACTAAGTATCCTTTCATGAAAATTTTTAATATTTTAAATGATCATAAGGTTTTGTTTATTGAAACAACTTTTTTTTAAAAATTTCTTTAATATTAATCTTTTTTTTACATGAAGGAAAACATTTTGTCATGAATTTCCCCTGGATACTTAACTAGGCCACATTTTTTTATTATTTAGCTTGGTTGGAAAGTCATTCTAACCTTTTAACGCAAAGAAAAACATCTTGTCATAAATACCCCAATTTACTCAGCTATATCATATTCTCAACTAGCTATCAGCTTTATTCTTAACCCAATATTTGTTTCAAAAGGGCCAATAAAATAGTTATTTATTTAACAAACATTTTTTATTTAGTTACTTAGCCTACCTTATTTCCTTTTAATAACTTATTCTTATGAAAGTTATTATTAATGCTAAGCAATTCAATTAACTTATAATTATACATGTATATAACAAATTTCCTAAGTGAAGAATAGTTTTCATATCCTAATTAACATGCATATTCATCCCAAAAGCTTAAATCACAAAATTCCTAAGTCATTATGCCTTTACAAATTAAATGATCATGTTTAAAACAAAACTAATTCCATCAAATTCTTTCCATTGACACATCCATACAAAGCATACATATCAACAAAATGTTCACACAATATTAACGTAATCCAAAAACTAATATGATATGATACGCAGAATTCACACACATATGACATATTAATGCACCAAACCTCCCTACACTTAGAAAGCACATTGTCCTCAATGTGAGAAACCAAACAAACATATATATAAAAATAAAAAGAAATAACAAAAAGAAAAGTTTAGAGCATGAAACCACTTATAGAGATTGAGGCAGTGACGCTGTAGGTGATGGAATCTAAACACCTTGAGTAGTGAAGTACTTAAGAATCCTCTTTGTATTATGTTGTTGTCTTTGTTGTTCTCGCATCATCTCCTTCATATGCGCCTATATGGTTTTTATACGTTATGCCATAAGTTTGTTGTTTTCAGAGACTAAATTGAAGACCTTCTCCCAGCCTTCCTCTTCATCATCCTCGATTTCTTCACTTATCGAAACTTGGTGTTGCGCTAGTGCAGAACTTGAACTAGCTTATCCTATCCTATATTTTACATGAGACTTGGAACTAATATCTCAGAGTTCCATATGATGGACCTTTAAGATCAGCTCACCTTAAGTGAGTATGATTAAGAAACTTAGGAAAAATAATACTCAGTCCCTCAACATCTACACCGTAATAAATAGCAAGCGTGGTAACAATATATCCCATGCCAAGATGACTACTTTTCTTTTTAAGAGTAGTAGTTATAGTATGAAAAATATGGGTGGTTATACAAACTTGAACATTATTATCCATACACCATAGAATGAATAAGTCTTTAACAGAACATATGTTACTTTTAGATTTATCAAAAATAGTACATCACATGAATTTATGCAATAACAGATACTCAAAACTCAAAATGAAATTATTATGGGCATATTTAACAACAAAGTTATCCAACCCCATTAATTGTTTCCAATAGCTCTGAGCATGAAAATTATCATGTTTTTCTATTTTGTTGGACCTAAGAAGTCCACCAATTTCTTCTATAATATCATAATTCAAATTACATGGGCGACTCCTTAATCGAAACCAAAATTTATTCAAATCTCCCGGCTCAAATTGTAGAGTAGTATAAAATATGAAGGTTAATTCCTTACACATAATATAATCAAAATAAATAAATTTATCCCATCAAATTTTATTACCCAAGTTCTAAATTTAATCTTTCAACCCTAGATTTTCTAAAATGTTAAAATCAAAGTATCTATGTGCACTAACAACTCTATAGCAAAGAGTTTGGAATTAGATAGCTTCTTTTTTTGAATAAATCAAAAAAAGCACTCCAAAATTTGCAACCCTATCATAAGCACCTTGCCTTGACAATTGAGTTTTCTCCTTCGGTTGAGAGTGTTTAGCACTTTGTTTGATTCTTAGTGCTATGAATAAATGTATACCTACAAAATCAACCAAGAACACACCAAAATACAACAAAAACACCCAAAAAACGTGAAGAGAGAAAAGTTCAATGAAATCTTGTAAAAACCACTCTAAAGGTGTGATATTTGTGTGGAAATTACTAGATATATGTAGAAGGAATGTGTATCTAGGTGAAAGAATAAAGAAACAAGAGAAAACACTAAGATGAAGAGAGATTTTTAGTGGCTGCTAATTTTTAGAGAGATAAAGTAGGGTTAGAAGAAGAGAAAGGATGAATATAAAGTGTTAAGGTTGAAGAAGGAGGAGTATAATAGGGTTTCAAGGTGTTTTTTCACGAGTTTGGCATGGTTGGCCATAAGGCACAATCGTGACATATGCTTCTGTCATGATCGTGACTTTGGAGCACGATCATGACAGAGGTTAGTCATGTTGTTTAAGGCACGACCGTGACATGTTAAAAAAATGTCACCCTTATCCTAGTTCTTCTTTTTTTTCTCATATAACCCCCGAGCTTGATTCCCTAACTTATAATAACTTCAAAAACAAGAAATTGACCAATCCAAACCACTCTAAAAACATTAAAATTAAAAACTTAAATACTATAATTCAAAATAAATAACCTAACTATATAAAATTGCTAAGCTAAGGTCTTTAGCTTGACCCTTCATTATCAGAAACTTTTTGAATGATTGGAAAGGAAAGAAATCACTTCCCTTTCTTATGAAAATACTCCTCTAAGATATGGTTTGCATTTTTTTCAGTTTACTTTGAAGGTTCCCTTGCTTTGATTTTCTAATTCTAAAGCTCTATGTGCAAATACATGGGTTACTTTAAAAGGCTCAATCCACCTTGATTTGAGCTTTCCAGGAAATAGTATAAATCTTGAATTATATAATAATCTACATCTAACATTTTGATCCGTTTTTTTAATATGAGAATCATGTCATTTCTTCACATTTGGCATTCTAACTTATATATAATAAAACTCCCAATACACCACAAGTATATGGATCATATCTTGTAGTATAAGAGGTTGTCGTTCCTAAGGGCATTATGCGAGAGTTATAATTTGAACCTAGCTTTGTCTAAGGTATTCAAAAAATTGATTTGAATTAGATTTTAGTAACAAAAATTTAAACAAATAAGCAAACTAATAATGAGCTCTCAATAAAATTTATTTGATCAAAATGGAATACTTAGGACTTATTCTTTCCTTATTTTGTTTCCTTTACTATTGTTGATCCAATTATGCTTTTGATCCTAGATTTCCTAAGGTATTGATTACTCTCTTTCAAGATCTAATCAATTAACCCTAATTGAATTTGAAATTTCCATATTTGCAATCTCTCGATTCATAAAATTATCCCTAACATTTTAAATTAAATCTGAAACTATCTATTGGATAATTAATTTCTCAAACAAGATCTCTCTTCTAATGATTGTTAATTTGATAATTATTGGTCTATTAAATTGCCAACTCTTGTTTTAAAATCTAACACTAATTACTTTTGACTCACTCTCTCGATTTGATGTTAAGTTTAAGTGTAAACAATTATCACAAACATCTAATATGTATTGAAATCAACAGTAATTAAAAGTCAAAACATAATTATAGAATAAATACTAATATGAAATTTAGAAATTCATGACCATGTTTAACATCTTAAAATTCAGATTACACATCAATAATAATGAAAGAAATAAAGGAAAAGAAGAAACACTCTATTTGCTCCTTGATTTGGAAAGCTGGAATTCCTAGATGTTCTTGATCTTCCACTTTTGATTCACTTTTAATTTTGACTGCTCCTATTTTTTAGTGTGTTCCATGTTCTTAAAAAGTGATTTAGGGTTTAGGGGATGTAACTAAGGTTTTTCTACTTTTTTCGGTTCCAAAAATACCCTCAAACAAAAAATTTTATAATTGGAAACTCTACGTCATGATTGAGGCATAAGAGTCACGATCATCCTCCTAGTGTTATCTTCTCTATTATGACCATGCTCTTTGAGGCATGATGATGACCCTAGTATTCTCCTCTCTGTCACAATCATGCCTGAAGAGGCCATGCAACTATGCATAATCATAACACCTTTCATGTAGCTTCCATCTTCCTTGTTCTTCAATTATCTAATTTCCAACACTCACAAACAAATCAAAAACCTCATGAAACATAAAATTAAGATTGAAATCATGCTCTAAACCACACAAACACCTAGTAAACATACACTCCCAATAACACAATTCTAAGCTTAAACATATGATAATCATCTAACAAACGCTTAAAAACATACTAAAACACCTAGGAAAATATAGTATGAACTACACCTATCAATTTGCTTCCACCCTTTTCTCCACAAAGCAATTTTAGAGCTTATAAACAAGCCATAAGTTGCAAGATGATCATAAGGACATAATGTATTAAGTTGGTAAAACCAATTGAATGTAATAATGCCCTTTCCCATGACAAACTGTTAATAAAATTAGGGACAACAAAACTCCCTGAATCATCGATTCACTTAAACATTTTGTCTTAGAGGAAGTGAGAACCCTCCATACTTAAGGTGGCTACCAACGACTTATTGGTAGTTTCCTTATTTAATTCCTCCACAAGTTCTTCCTCGACCACCTTTTTCCACTCTTCTTCTTCTTCCTGGACAAAGGTTTCTAGCTCATCTTCTTCAATTACCTCCTACCACTTCTCTACTTCCTTTTCTTGGATAGAGGTTTCTTCTTCTTCTTCTTTTGGAAGCTCGTTTCCACTCCGAGTGATTGACATTCTAAATTCTTTATAATCTATTTCAATAGGACTTGGTAAACTCCCTTCCATCTTGTCAGATAATATCTTTTCCAAATGGACGATCTGATTCACAATATTTTGTATACGGGCCTCTATTTCCTAATTCCTCATGTTTGATTCCTTAAACAAATTAGCCGTCATATCTTTCAAAGCAGCAGTTACCTTCTTGCCTTCTTAAAATGTATCCTTATTCATGAAATCGACCATCGTCTCTTCTTCACTCTGAGATATTAGGGAGCTCATATAATATGAGGTATTATGCTTATCAGATCCAGGTGAAGAAAATCTTACCTCAAATTCATGTTGACTAGTTATACGCTTATTAAGGGATTCTATTAGTTTATCTTTAATACTTTTGTATTGTTGCTCTTATTGTACACATTCAGTAAGATTATAGTCATTCCATCCATACGTGTAAGGTTTTCTCCACTCTGAATTATACATATTCTCGTATGATACACCTTAAGGTTTGCTATGCATGCTTGGATGCTGCCACATAGAGGTTGGTGTCTAACATTCATGCTAGTAATTGTTACTCTCACAAATGTTGCAACACAACATGGACATCGGTTGAGCTTTCAAAAATATGTGAGGAAACCACTCTTTCCAACATGGTGATGTTATATATTGCAAAGACACCCCATAGCTCCCATAAGAGTGATATCTACTCCATCCTTCCATTGTGAGTTGTGGTGATGACGTTAAACCTTAATCCCTAAAATAAATTGCAAACTACTATTAATGTAGAGAAGTTCAAAAGATAATTAAATGAATAAGCCAAGAATATAACAAGATACAATAAAAATAAAATAAAATACAAAAACTAATGGCAAGAGTAATAGCATCTAGGTGTTCCTAATATTCCTGTTCTTAGCAACGACACTAAAAACTTGATTGGTCTAAACTTAAGGCAAATATTTGAATTAACCATAAATGCACAACTTAGCTATAGCTAACATAGGCAAGTATGGGTCGATGTAACATAACACCCCCATAGAGCATATGCCTGACATACCGAAGGATATTCGAGAATATGCTCGACGAGAATGGCATGTTAAAACGATCACATTTCTAAATTTTTGTTTTGGCATCACACATCAACTCATTACATATTTTAATCATTTCAAACCAAAGCATTTCAAATCTTCACTTTGAATCATTTCA
>JAOQMM010000076.1:3468-16218 GCA_027563515.1 Erythroxylum platyclados | reverse complement strand
TATATCCAGTAATGATACAATGGCATCGAACTTTATGAAACTAATTTAACTTCAAACACAATCCTTTAAGTTGTTCTAACTTATTAACTTATAAAATCTATGACTAAGCACTTTAGAAGAAATATGCATACTAATCAAGACTTTGACATCATATTCACTCATCGTCAGCTCTTGCACACACACATTGATAATTAGTTCGTCAATCGAAATTGTAACTATCCCTAAGTAGCTTTTCATGAAAAATCATGCTATTCATAAAGATCGGTAGGATTTATTTATCAAAACACTATTTTTGGTTAATTTTCTTTGACGTTGACCTAGTCTTTTGATATGAAGGCAAACATTTATGATGAATGTACCCCAGTTACTCAACTAGGTCATGTTTTATTAATAGGCTTGGTTGGAATGTCATTCTAGCCTTTTGACGTGAAGGTGAACATTTGTGATGAATGTCCCCTAGTTACTCAGCTAGCTCACATTATCAACTGACTACTAGCTCTATTAATAACCTGAAGGCTAGTAGAATAGTTATGTGCTTAAGGAATACACACACTTTTTTTTCACATTTTATTGCCCACCTTGTTTCTTTAGCTAATCATTCTCATGAAAAGATAATAACAATGCCACTTATTCAATTGACCTAAAATTATAAATGTATATAGCAAATTTCCTAAGGTGAATGAATTAACATCATATCCTAATTAACATGCATATTTAACCAAAGATACTTATAACACAAATTTCATAAGCTAATAAATCTTTACAACTTAAAAGACTATGTTCAAAGCTAAACTAATTCCATTAGGTCCTAGCCATTGGTACATTTACACAATTCACACCATGAAAACTTAAGCAAAAACTAACATATGATATGCAAAACTCACACTCAAAATAAGCATAATAGTGCAAACCTCCCCACACTTAGACAACACATTATCTTTAATATGAGAAGAACAAACGACACGTAATTTAGGTCCATTAAAAGAAACTAATGTTACCATATAATTGACTGATCATTCTAATGCTTACCTAAATAGAGTGATTGAGGATGTGCTTGTGTAGGTAAATGAACTAATATTTCCTGCTAACTTTTATATGATTGACATGAATGGTGAATCTTCCTATAAATACGTACATATTTTACGAAGGAGGTTGTTTCTCAACATGGCCCAAACTAAGATAAATGTTCGTGAGGGTACCCTCACGATGGAATTCTATGGGGAAGTTACTCATTTCAATATTTTTAATGTTAATAAGCCCTCCCATAATGACTGCTTTGTTTTTGCAATTAATGTGATTGACCTTTCAGTACAGGAACATTGTAAATGGAAGTATACAAATAAAAAAAAGATTTCAACAAAAGAGAAGACCAAAACTTTTAATGTCTCGTCGAAAATCTTTATCATTGGTCAAAAAGTGCTTTTTTATTGTGCTAAATATAAATTGTTTCCGTATAAATGTCATCCTTATTGGGTCGATCCTTTTGTGTTAACTAATGTTTTTCCTTATGGTGCAGTAGAGATTAATAGCTTAAAAATAGGGAAGACATTGCGTGTAGGTGGTTATCATCTTAAGCCTTATTCTAATAAAGGTCAACTGGAAAATGCCAAAGTTATGATTCTTGGGGATCAAAATTTTGTAACTTGATGAGAGTAACATGGAGTCGAGCCAACGACAATAAACAAAGGTGCTACTTAGGAGGTAACCCAAAGGAAGTTGATTTCTTTTTATTTACATTCTAGCATTTGCTGTTTTCGTTAAATGTTCCATTTCGTACATTTAATGTTACATTGGGGACAATGTAAGTTTTAAGTGTGGGGGTGGGGATCTTAGTTGTTATACACATTTTAAAGCTTAATTGTTGCTTATGTGGCTTTTTAGGCATTTTCAAAATCAAGCAAACAAATAAACAATTTCTCTTTTTCTATTGCTTTTAAGATTATATAGTCATAATTAGGGAACGAGTTAACTAGAAAAATCCATGGCAACTTAAGCATGTACTTTTATTCTTGTGATTGGTTTATATGTATTATCTTTAGAAGAGTAATGACTAGTGGTAGATATAAGCCAGTGAGATTTTGAGCCTTTATAGACTGACACATCCCTATCAGTCTCATTGTCTTTTGTTTATGTGTGACCTTCACAACATGTACATCCTAACTTTGCTTTGATTTTCTATTCAAAACTACATTTTTGTCACATGCATTAACATGAAAATGATATAGGCATTCTTTGTTTCATTAGCTATATTTGCCAAATAGCCTACCTATTGATATGGATTTTTCCCTTTGATAAACCCCCTTGTGCTTTATCTGCCTTTTCTTTTTGTGCTAACCACATTACATGCTTTAAACCGAACCAAATGTCCTACCTAAGTCTTAAAGCTAGTGGAGCATTTATTGATTGTTGATGATTGTGGATGTAGAAAAGTATAAGTGTGGGGGTGTGCATATGTGTGAGTTGGTTATAATTGTTGGAATGTCATTTTATCTCTTATCAATGAATTCCAAATGTTCATGTAGCTTCTTTCAATTTTTATCCAAAAAAAAGCAAAAAGAAAGAAAAAGAGAAAAGTAAAAAAAAAAGTTTATATAAAAGTATTAAAGAGGAAATGCCTATATTGTGTAAAGTTTTTCATTATTAGTTTTTCCTCCTAAAGTTGTATGGAATGAGGGATTTGAGTATGTTGCATATGAGGTAGACTTTATTTTGGAGGATCACTCCTTATAGTTTCAACGTATTGTTATAATCAATTTTTATGAGTGATCCCATCTAATTGGTTATGCTTCATGTGGTTTATGGTATGACAGCTTTAATTTGAGCTGTGAAACATAGTTGTTGCATTCATCATAGCTGATGATATCCAGTGATGCACGTATCAAGTGCACTGCAAAATTTACCTAACTCTGCACACTAAAAATTTATAGCTGTGTTGAGTCAAGATTGTATCCACATGGAATGTTCAGTTAATTTTTGCAATGAAAATAATTGATGTAAAGGAAATAAAAATGGGGGGGGGGGGTTTTGGGTTTTGTGCAATTGAGAAAATAAAGCAAACTTAAACTAACGAGAACAAATTATAGAAAACAGTTGAAAATGATAAAAGTGTCCAATATGTATAAAGCCTGATTCTAGGATCAATCTTGGCCTAGAGATGATTAAACATATCCCATTGTTCTAATGCTTTCACCCTCTCCTAGAATTATTGATCTTGGACTAACAATAAGTTTTGTTAATCCTGATTTTCCCTCAGGGTGTGTTTAATTAAAAGATGGTCATAAATTAAACCTAACTACCAAATAACCTAGGATACGATCACTAGATTCAATTGGGTAGCCACATTATGAAGTGGAAAACGAATCAATATAGGTAGTAACCTCACACTTTCGAGTTATCTAAGCTAAGTTATCTTATTCTTAACGATTCAAGACCATTAGTAGCCACTAACGAACATCAAATATAACAATTACGGATTATTTTCAACATTCTAGCAATAGGTTCGTAATAAAACAATCCAATGAATGCATTAAGATCATCTTTGCAAAACCCGATTCAATCAACATCAAACATCAATAACAATCTGAAAAGAGAGATTAAACATTAAACAAGATGAGATAAGCTTAACCATGACCCAGGCGTCGACTTCACCTTCAAACCGGTGTTGGGAAGTTAGCCTTCCATCTCCTCCATTAATCTCTAAAAAGAATGGTTGTTGTCTCCTCTTTACATCTTGAAAACCGAAGAGAAAATGATGAAGCTGGCCTATCCAGATATCCCACTCTGTCATCACAACATTCTTTTTATAGTAAAACACTAGGTTAAAATGGACAGGTGGCATAGAAGTCACTGGAGTGACTGGTCTCTTACGGGTGTGAGTGTGTCTCATAGCCATGAGTGGTGTCTCATAGACACCTTGCACGCCCATGCAATTCATGTCACAACTATAAGATTGCTCATGTCTGTGACAATTTATTGGTTTGGCTATGAGCCACAATGCTTCATTCTCTATTTTTATGCTTTATCTTGTCTCTTCTTCTTTTAATCTTGTTCTTCTTCTTTCTCAATGAAGACAATAGAATATGAATATTGAAAAGATGGCTCAATGAGTATGCTTTCGGCTCACTTTAGTTATTATGCTTCCAAATTGTACCTAAAATCAAATATGAACTAAAGTGAGTGTTTAGCATTCTAAAGCATTAAGCACTAAGGGTCATGGGTTAAATGTATCAACAATTAAGCACATATCACCCATTTTTAAATGAATGTTAGCCTTTGCACTTGATGTTGCATTAAGTGTTACTTTTGCTTCACTAGCTATGATGGATTTTTTGCTACATTACCTAAATACATCTCACCTTACTTTGCCCAGATTACAACTTTAGAAAAGTCTTTTGATTCAGAAATATGCATGTGAATCTTAGTGATGAAAAAATGAAATGATATGTAAAGTTGTGGAATGTCATGATCATGAATGGTGTTTGAGTATACCTATGGATCTTATTTATTTGAACACATTTTTTCCAACTCTGCCACTAGATTGCTTAGTTTCTAAAGGTGATGAATGTTGATTGATCATGAGTAGAAGCATTGAATGTTAAAGTTCTTGCTATGGTTTTAGAAGTTATTTCTCTTTGCTTATGACTATTTATTCTTGGGAAATATGGAAAATGAGTAAGTATTTTAGTTTATGACTTTGATTTTGATGATTTGCTTGAGGACGGTCAAAAGCTAAGTGTGGAGAAACTTGATATGTGCTTAATTTATTATACATTTTTTCCATAACACTTAGTGATTAATGCTATGAAATGCTTAAGATATTCACTTTAGTTCATATTTAGCATTAGGTACAATTTGGAAATGAAAGAGCTAAAGTGAGTTGAAAGCACATTGAGTCGTCTTCTTGAGATTTACACACAATTTTCTTCATGGAACAAGAAGGAGAAGGATTAGGGCAAAGAGGAGATAAGAAAATGCATAAAAGGAAGAGTATAAGTCATGGCCATTGTCATGGGCGTGACAACCATGCTCATGACCATGAAGATGTTAGGCATTTAGTGTAGCAAAGTTCTTCAACAACCTTGTATTTTTTACATCCATCTCTACTTCCTTAGCTTCTATTCTCCTATAAAGTGTTCTTCTTATATGCAAGGTTTTCTTAATCTTAGGGTCTAGCTCAATAAGATTTCTATGATCGTCAAAATCGCATATATAAGAAATGATATGCAAAAGAGAAAGAATAAAAAAATTAGTAAATAACTAATGAGACTAAAACAAAACAAAACAAAAAGATCTAGTCTAGTTAGTTTGAAATTTACAAATATTAATGCCTAATCCCCAACAACAATGTCAAAAACTTGTTTTAGTTACTTTATTGCAAGTGCACGGTGTAGATATAGTTAGCATTAGTGACTTCGGGTCGATCCCATGAGAATTTTTAACTAGCTAGCCACTACCCACAAACTTAACAAGTTAAATCAACCACTAGAGATGATTGCATATAGTTTTAGAGACTTTATAAGAGATGTAAGTTCTCCCAGCTTCAGGATTCTACATGGTGTCCATACACGATCTCTAATTTTCTTTACTTCTTTTCTATCCAACTTTCATCTCTAAGCTCTTTTGATTCTTGTCCCCAAGTCCATTTTTTGCTCATTTCTTCAGCTTTCTTTGCTTGTAATTGCTAGGCACTTTTATTATCCTCGAGACAAATGGCTTTAGCTCTTCTTTCCTTCCCACCTTTTACCAATCTCTAACATGTTCCTCAACCAGGAGCCTTAAGATAGTAAACCCTTTCACAACGTTCCTCATCTAATGTAACCCAAATCCACATTCCCATTAGGAAAACATGGGTCCAAGTTGCTGGAGATCTTAAACTTGAGGCCAGGATAAAGTATTTTCCTCTTAGTAGAAACGTTGAACATCCAATTGTATCTCCTCATTTGGAGGTTTAAAAGGTAGGTGCTCAGAAATGGGATACAACATTGATTGGCTTTTTTGACAAAAGGGTAGCTTTTCATGTCATGAAATAATGGGCTCAGACAAATTGGAAGTAAGATGGTTTATAAGATATTCTGGTGAATAGCAATGGTACATTCTTCTTAAAGTTTTCTTGCAAAAAGAAGCTGCAGAAAAAATCTTAGAAGCAAGTCCTTAGCATGTTTACAATAAGCCTTTCCTGCTTCAAGCTTGGCACCCAGGTATAGACATAGAGGAGATCAAATAGGAAAACATTCCCATATGGATTTGTATTCATAGTTTCCTACTAAAATAGTAGACCACCATTGGTTTAAGCTATTTGGTAAGCTTCATTATTTGTATAGACTAGCCAACTGTAGAAACAAACAAGATTAATTTTGTAAGATTATGTGTCCTGGTAAGCTCTATATCACACTTACCTGAAACAATTCCAATTATGAGACTTAATAAGTAATATGATATAATGGAAGACACTCTTAAGGTTACTTATGCTTGGAAACCAAAGTCTACGGAACCTAAAATACTATAGAAATTAACTAGAAAGATTTTCAACATAGAAGATTATGAAGAGCTTCTTGAACTAGAAAAGCTAAAGGAATAGAAAAAATGAACATGATAACATCATTACTAATGAAGACCAAATTGGTAACAAAGAAATTTGCAATGAAAGTGAGAGTGCAATTGGCAAAAACCTGAATGAGGAGGCTTCACTTGACAAAGTTGGTGAGATTAGCAAACAAGATAATGTTTGTTCCACTCTTGTGACTAGAGTGGCTTGTGAGAAGGATGCTGAAACAATATGTGTATAAGATCAATTGGATACACTAATGAGGATAATACTGCTTTTGAACCTATTATGAACAAAAGATCTAGTAGGAAGAAGAAACAACCTACTGACAAATCCAAAACATGAAGATTATAGCTTGGAACATAAGAGGAGCCAATGCTCCCTCCAAGAAATTATTGCTTAGATATTTTATTTAAGAGAATAAGCCTGATGTTATTGGCATTGTGGAATCTAGAATCAAATTGGAAATTCGCAATTTTGCTCATCTACCACATCTCCATTAGAAAGAGGTTACCATTCACTCTAATCATCATAATGGGAGGATTTTGATCTACAAAATTGCCAATAAATAGAGGTTAACACTATTTGTGTTATAGATCAACTCATCCACCTTAAGGCTACTAGAAAATTCACTAAGAAATCTTGCTTTATGTCTAACATATATGCTCATAATAATCATATGTGCTCATAATAATGCTTATCTGACTCTCCTATAGAATAAACTTAGAAACATGTATGATAATATACAAAGTCCATGGCTATTGACTAGTGACTTAATTCTATTTCTTTTCTTGAGAAGGCTGTGAGGATTAAATCTTCCAATCAACTTTGCATGGAGTTAAGGCAATGCCTAGAAAATATACAAGTTTCTAACATTCCATATAGAGGTAACTTTTTCACATAGAATAACAACTAGAAGAATGATAATTTAAGGAAATAACTAGATTACAGTGTGGCCTATTTGGAATGGTTTCAAACCTTTAGCTTTTGAAGAAGGTATCTGGGAGGGAATTAAGGCTGATATCTCTAGTATTAAACAATTTTTTTATGTCAAGAAAATGTTTAAACAACTTCACATAGACAATATGGGCAATACTCACCACTTACTTTAGACTACTAAAGGTGCCTTATGCTCTATTCAAAATGAATTACAATCTAATCCAACCTGCACAACTCTACTAGAATGTGAGAAACAAGTTGCTTTCAACCTATCCAAGGCCTTAACCTATGATTAATCCCTTACGAAACAAACATAAACGGTTTTACGGCTAATGGAAGGTGACAAGAATTCCTCCTTCTTCCTTAAGGCAATAATGTCAAGGAAAAGTGTAAATAGAATCTCCAACATTGTTAAGGATGGTATTTTAATTTCTAATCGGAAGTAGTTAATTAAGGTAGCTACTAAGCACTTCTCTGATATCACTAATGCTCAATCTTCCATTAAGTTAATCAAAGCCATAATGAAGGGAGGTCTACCTTCATCAGAAGCTGAAATTATCTCTAAGCCAATCACAATTCATGAGATTGAAGATTGAAGATGTGTTGAAATCACCAATCCTTAAAAGCTCAAGGCCCTAATAGTTTTAACAAATACTTCTTCATCAAAACATTGTTAATCATCAAGGAAATGGTTCTTGAGGTAGTCTTGGAATTCTTCAGAAATATAATGTGGATTGGGCATTTCTTATTAATATAATGAAAGCAATTCATTTCCCCGATAATTTTATGGAATGAAATACACCCATGTGTCACAACTCTAACTTCTAACATTTTAGTCAATAATGAGCCTATAAAAAATGTTAAAAGCATCTAAGGCATAAGAAAAGGAGAATTGAGTTCTCCTTATATCTTTGCTTTTGATATGGAGGTCTTCAACAAGCTCCTTAAGAGAGTAGTGGAAAGAACCAAGCACTTCAAATTCCATTCTAGATGTAAAAAACATGGTATTACTAATATGAGTTTGCAGACGATCTACTTTTTCTCTCTAAAGCAAATACTATTTCAATGAATGCTCTAATGATTGCCTTGAAAATGTTCACTAAAATCTGTATTTAAGGCTAATTGCCTCAAGAGTGCTTTTTACAATTCCTACAATAAAAGATATATGGATCAACTTATAGTTTCCATAACTGGTTTTACTAAACATCAATTGCCAATCATATATTTAGGATATCCATTTCCTCATCTAGGACGACATATGGTGATTTCAAACCATTAATTAAGAAGATTCAAGCTAGAATTACAAGTTAGAATGTGAAAGCTCTATTAATGGTTGGGAGTGCTTAGTTGATTGCAACATTTCTCAATTCTAGCATCCTTTATGGATTTTCCTCAAGTTGTTATTAAATCCAATGATAAACTAATTAAGAAGTTTTTATGGTTTGGTAACAATGCAAAAGGTTATAAGGCTACAATTAGTTGGATTAAATATAAATTACTAAGAAGCATAGGGGATTGAATGTGATTCCTCTAAAAACTCCCAATTTGATAATGCTCACCAAAAGGATTTGGAGACTTTTGGATGATAAGTAGTACTTATAAACTACATGGGTACATGAATACTGTATTAAAAATCAAAGTATATGGAGTTTCAAGCTTACAAATTCTACCTCCACCACTATGAAGAAGATTGTCAAAATCATAAATAGAGTAAGATTACAAATCTTCAAATAGCTTGGGAATGTAACAACAGCTACTTCTTGGAGGATAACTGGAGTTCAATGGATCCTCCAAAGCATATTTTCAAGCTTGCATCACTCTAAAGTATCATTCAAGGTAATAATACTATTTTCATGGCTTTCAAGCATAAATATGACCTTCTTCATGTGCTAAAAAACCCTTTACTATATAATGAGATCAATAACTTCAATATGTGTAATGAAAAAAAGTACATGATTATATGGAAACTCTCTAACAATGGAAAGCTCTCTAATATATCTTACAAGAATTTCTACTTAGGGCACCTCACCAAATCCCCTTGGCATTAAATGGTGTGGTGTAAGTATATGTTACCCCATGCTTCTATTACATTGTGGAGAGCCATCAGATGAAAACTTCCCACCATTGATAGAATTAGTAAATACTTAGCCATTCCTAACTAGTGTATTCTATGCAAGGATTCCTTAGAGAGTATTCCAAATTTATTTTTCAAATGTGAATTCATCAAAGTTCTATTGAAATTAATATTGGAGATTGTCTCAAGGACCCTCTTGCTGGTTGACACCAAATTATTCTATGGAGCTTAGAAATAGCAAGCAAAAAAGATGGATTCGCTTGGTGTGATAACATAGAATTATCATATTTAATCTTGTCCATATGATATGAAAGGAATAAGAGAGTCTTCTGAAACACAGCTCAACATAGTGAGATCTTTTACAGGGAGGCACTGTACAGAATTAGAATTCATATCAATCTCTTTAGGGTAAAAATCCAAGTTTCATCTGTTATTAAAAATGTGTGGAATATCTAGCTAGAAACAGGATTGCCCAATGTATAGTCTAGGTGGGTCTGACACATGTTAACTCAGTGATTTGTTTTGTTTCTTATGTTTTTTGTTTTGTTAACTCAGTGATTTGTTTTTTTTCTTATTCTAGGTCTCAATGGCCTCATACATTTTTATTGATAGCCTGTAAGGCTTAATTCTCTTTATATTAAAAAAAAGAATATATCAAACTATAAATTAACTGGATTTAGTCCAAGTTCTCCTACGACTTTACTATATTCAATTTCATTTCTGATTAACTAATTATTCTAGCTTCTTGGACCAGTAAAAGTTCCTAACTTAAATCATATCCTCTCTCAAGACACGTAATCCATAAAGGTTAACCAACCAAAATCCCTTTCGAATCTAGACAACCCAAGACTGTTTTAATTCGTCCTATGAATTCTCTTAATAGGTTTTATTGATTATCTATTTATTCCCTAGTGTTTAATGATTAATGTTTATATCACGTCTATGATACTTCTTTTGGTTCACATTTTGGTTTAGGTAAAAGATAGAGAAAAAAGAACCAAAATGAGCTATGAGCTAAATTCATATCTTTGGTACAGTCCTATTGATGTTTGGTCTCATTTTCATTTATGGAGCAAAAAGGAGATGAGTTAGGATAAAAATGGGACAAAGAATGGAAGAATTGGAGTCACTGTGACTTACACACTCATGTAGAAGTGTACACACCCATGTATGATACTTACATGATCATATATTGGACCATGTAACTCACTAAAAACATGTACAAACTCAAAGACACTATTTCAACCACGTCTGTGACTTACTCGCCTATGTGGAGACCTATATAACCATGTAAGTGGGTTACACGACCATGTATCTTGCTCGTGTATCCAATTATGAATGTGTAACTTTGCGATTTCTAGTAACTTAACGTACACAGTCTCTCGAATAACTCATTTGACCCTCTTTATCCAAGATGTGACCTAAACATACTTCTCATCTCTCGAATCTCAATATCTGAATTAAATAATGAATCTTTCATTTTTTTTCTCCTTTGATTTAATCAATATAAAAGCATGAATAATTCATAAGAAAACTAGAATTTCATTAAATCAAAGAATGAATCAGAGTATATCACATTATAGGTTCCTTCTACCTAAATATATATCCCTATTATTTCATAATCACATAAAAATATCAAAATAAGACAATAACAAAAGAAAGATAAAGCATCATGCTTTTGAATCAATAAATCTCCAAAGAATTGTTGAATCCTTCCTCTATCTTCAAAGAATAGTGAACTCTCGATTAGGACTAATGTAAAATAGATTCAAAGTGACTTTTAAATGTTTCTTGGCCAAAGAAAATTTTCTTTTCTTCCTCCTCCTTTCATTAAAACATGAAACTCTAAATTTATTCAGCTACATAACTCCAAAGTTAGGTTTGTGTAGCTGTCTGTGTCCTTTATAAATTTTTCCATAAATAATAATGCCAACACAGATACATACATAAGACTATGTAGTATATACCTTATTCTTCATCCAATACTGTAACAAGAGGCATGTAATGTACACTATAGAAACACAAGCAACCATATTGTAACACAGCCCTCAATACGGGTTTGTGTATGGTGGCATATTCTATGATACTTCTCCAACTCTTCCAAAATTATTCCAATTCTTCTCCAATTTTGTTTCTTTTAATTATATCGACATAATAAGATCTGAAAATGCAAAACTTCTTGATTAAGTATCAAATCCTTCAATATTATTTAAAATATGAGCATTATACCGTGAAAATAATACTAAAAATGATGTATGTCTAGCATGCATCAATAACTCTTAGTCTTTTAATACAAATATAATATTTGTAACTAGATACTTTAATGTTGATGCCTTTAGTGATTGCTATAGAAAAGTTAGGGTGCTTTGTCAGATGCTTTTTGAATCTTAAAAAAATTCATAAAAGGGGATATTCTAAGTTAAACCCTATGAGGGAATAATTAAATCAAAATTTAAAAGAAAGCTTTGTCCAATTTTTTTCCTAAAGTACAAATCCCTTTTTACTTGTTTTTGTATATAAGTTACTACCCATTATATTTGAGTTCCTTAAGGCGTAAGTTATTCTAATAGTTCTTAAAATTATCTAAGTTTTGCTTTAATATATAGTTGTCATCAACTTTATGGGAAAAAAGGGTGATGTTGAAGTTGCCTAGGAGTAACCATAGGAATGATACAGAGGGAGCTAGTCTAATGAGATAATCCTAAAACCACTTCCTTTAGGTAGCCAAGTTATAAACATAAACAAACATGATTGAGGCTTTGGTATTTAATGGGATGAGTATGGTTTTTAGATAAATGATTTGGCTATAAATTTCATTTTCATCAATTCTAACTTGTTTGGAATCAAATGCTATAATAATTCTTCCATTATAGTAATTTAGGTGGTTCAACAAGGTGCATCAACTATTGTTTAGGAATCAAAGCCCTTCCCTAAACCGCCTAGCCTTTAATTTGGAAAGACCAACCAAAATTGATTTCCTCTTAAGGAGGATGTCATAAACTACTAGTTGTTTATTGGGATAGTTAAGTCCTCCAATATTTCATGCAACAATTAACATTAGGGACTGCTATAGGATAGTGGTAGAATATAATTCTTGGCTATCATGTT
Source organism: Erythroxylum platyclados (assembly GCA_027563515.1). Classification (NCBI taxonomy): domain Eukaryota; kingdom Viridiplantae; phylum Streptophyta; class Magnoliopsida; order Malpighiales; family Erythroxylaceae; genus Erythroxylum; species Erythroxylum platyclados. The sequence continues at coordinate 3,553 of JAOQMM010000076.1, read as the reverse complement.
GCTTTTTAGTTTTAGGAGCGGACGAGCTCTTTTGATGATTACCATTGGGTCCTTTTCAAACATTTGACTAAATACTCTTGGTTCA
>JAOQMM010000074.1:36270-49848 GCA_027563515.1 Erythroxylum platyclados | reverse complement strand
TTCGATGGCTCTATATGAATTAGCAGTTTTTGATCCCTCTGACCCCGTTCTCGATCCAATGTGGAGACAAGGTATGTTCGTTATACCGTTTATGACTCGTTTAGGAATCACCAATTCATGGGGCGGTTGGAGTATTACAGGAGGAACTATAACGAATCCGGGTATTTGGAGTTATGAAGGTGTGGCTGGAGCGCATATTGTATTTTCCGGCTTGACTTCTCGAAGCAATTTGACGGGCGCCCATTATTTTCCCACTCGGCCATAGTGGCTTTGAGTTTTTGTAATGCCTCGCTTCCATTCTTTAATGGAAAGGTTTGATAGAAATCTATCGCCGAGGACATTTTGGTCAGTCGATGCAGGTCCGACCTCTCAAGAAGCAACTCTTCCTTTGCTTTCTCGAAAAAGGTGAACTTAGGGTGGATCCGTTTTTTATTATTTTTGAGGAGCTCGTACAGCCGGCCCTTGACTTCCTCCCGCTTTGTGAGAAGTAGCTGTTGCTGCGGGTCCGCGGGCTCAGCGACATTATGCTGCTGGGCTGCGGGTTGTGCAGGCTGCTCAACCTCCTCATTGTTTAGAGAGGAAGGAAGAGCTGGGATTGGATTTTCCAGTTGGAAATCCGTCAGAAAAGCTGTACCTTTACAAGCCCCACGATGCTTCTGGCAGCCATCATCGCAGGGACGAAGAGATTCCCAAGACCAGAACTATAGACTCATTCTGCACCAGCCCACTAGCAAAACAAAAGGCAAGGAGTTTCGCCCGAAGCGCACTTCTGTCGAACGAAAGGACTTGGCGCGTCAATGGAAGATGGCTAGCGAACCTCAGTGCGTGGGGAAAGGTCATAGAGTTTACAGCCGAAATGCTGCATAAAAAAAAGGAGTGAAATTAGGTGGCTTCACACAAACCAATCGACACTTTAATTCGAAAGACCAACCTAAACGTGAGAATCGGCTCGAAGATCACAGGAATTCCTCCAGGTAAGGTGAGGCCAAGCTGCGGAAGGAACTCCCCGTCCAAAGAGTATGGATAGAGTCGGAAAATCGGCCCTCTGAAGGTGAACCTGTGAATTCGCCCTGTTCTTATGGCGGACAGTAGCAACAACACGATCTCTCGGAAAAAAAAAGACTCAAGCCCTATCCAAGATTCCCCACCAATCAAAAAACGCACAGCAGAGCCAGGGCCCCAAAGTACGCTTTTGCTCGCTCCGCAAGTCAGTACGAACCGGGTAAAGAAGCAATGTCGATCACCCCTAAAGGAGATCGGCGAGCCCTTTCTCCTGATGCATGGGACAAGGCCGGGGAGTAGAAAGACTATAAGCGCACGCAGCCCTCAGGCAAACCTCTAACCAGGCTGATGAAACCTAACCAGAATGTTAAATCAATTACGTCGGTCGTTGTGATCCTTCTTTCCCTTCCAGCCCATCTTGACTATTCCTCAAAAGAAAGGAAGGCTCAGAAGGACTCGCCCAAAGCAGAAAGAAATTGAATATACAGATGGAATGGTTCATCAACATGCCTTGGGAGCATGAGAGCGGGACCTTTGGGCAAACCAATAATCCTTAATAACTTGTATGTAGGGCTAACCCATCCCAAAGGATAGGGTCAAAGGTTATTCCAATCTTTCGGATAAAACCTAACCGACGATTCATATTCTGGCAAGGCCCTTCTTATTGGGCCTCTCTCCGCAACGCAAAGGCGCTTCTTTCGATGAGTTGACTGACCTACTTACAATGTAATAAGAAAAAAGGGCAATGAAATGAAATAGAAATCATTCTCTCCCTCTGAGCGCTATTGTTCTTTCCCACCCTTGAAAGATATAGATTTATAGTATCAAATAGCTTGATCGGTTGAATGATCAGAAGGGGCTTTTCTTAACTCCCGCGATTGCGGTAGCCACTGAAGTCCAAGATTCATAAGGAAGATTAAGAACCCGGGGTACATACCTTTCAACAAAATTTAGACATACCCGTATGAGATCGTACAATAGATCTTCAGGGACAGAGGACGGTCTCTTCACGAGAGAATCGTACCCACTTTCGTTCTAGGATAACGAAAACATCGAAAGAGAAAAGCGAACCAGTTGATCCGCAGTTTCGTCCCTCCTACAACTCATCTTACGATGAAAAGAAGGAATACACCTAGGAATGCCAGAGCGGTTAAGTGACACCGGAAAAAGTAAAGGGAGTTGTCTTTTCACTATTCTTCTAATACCTCTGAAGGGCCACACCACAAGACTCAATATACAAAGCGGTGCCCCCCCAGATTCCGTTTGGTATCACAAAGCCAACGGGCGAAAAGGTCAGTGGAAATGCAACGTTCTTTAGTTAAGCAACCGAAGAGGCATAACTGGACCTTTGTTATCAGTCCAGCTATACGCCCAGGGCTTTCCAAGTCCCTGCGCTCGAGCCTCCAACGAGAAAGGCACTGAGCACCGTTCTAAAATATTCAAAATCCACCAGGAAAAAAAATCTCCTTTTTCTTTTAGCTAAGTGAATCCAAAAAGGGAGAACCAGGTTGAACCTCCTCCTAACGGGGGTCTGGCCTTTAGCTATTATCTTTCCTTTTTTTTTTTTTTTTTCTGATTCTTCTTGCCGGGGATCGTCTTCCTGCCTTATCGGAAGAGTTTCACCGAAGCACATGTGTTAAGCATATAACAATCAAAGACGAAATGCCAACTTGAGGAGAATGTTCCCCTCGGATGAGCGTTCTTAGTACTGATTTGATTGAAAGCCTGGGATGATGATTCAATGCTGGAGAACTCTTCGTAAGGAGAGGCCTTTGCGGATTGAGTGAGTGGGTCGATTCGATCTGTTTACATATGAGATATGTGAGGTCAAAGGAAGGGATGATGTGTCTTTTCGAATAAGATGGAGAGCAGGCAGCCATTAAGAAGAAGACGGCCAGTATACTGAAAGACAGACTGAAGTAAGGAAAAAAAGCCATAGGGTGTAGGAAAGCTAAAAAAAAAGAATGAGTGCGGGGATGCAACGCCATACTCTTTTTTAAAGAAAGGTAGGTATAGTGGAAGGGTTGTTGCATAAAGCCTCGATAAAGTCTCTGTAAGAGAGTCGTCTTATAATCCCTCCATACTATGTTCCGGGTTTGCCCAACTATAACTTAACGAGAGTCTATCCAGCCTTGTCTTCGAGTGCGCTTCATCTCATATATATGCCCGCTTCGTAATTGAATGTCAGCCTTTCATTGGGTGTCCGATGAGACCAGAGTCGAACCTAACCGTTGAGCCCGAGGGTTGTCTATGTACCCCACTGGGTAGAAAAAAGGGTCGTAGTTAAGCATACAGAGAAAAGGGGTATAAGCCTTCGAGCAGGTAGAGGGTCAACCCGGCTAGCACGCTAACTATAACATTCAACCACCAGGGTCCAGCCAAAAAGAGAGGGTCGAAGGCTCTTCCTCAGTATGGCCCTAAGGTTGGGCATCGAGGATCCGTATTCGTTTTCTTTTTTTTTCGAGAGAATGATCGGCCCTCTTTTCAAAGGGGATCCCCCGAGCGGCAGCTAGGATTAAAAGATAGCCTGTCGGGGTCACGGATAAAAGGGCGACTGAGAGGGATTTCCTTTGAGTCTTTCTTCTTTAGTTTCTTTGGGAATCCGGTTTCAGGTGAGCTCATTTTCTGCCTGGCAATGGGCTTCTTTCTGTGGTGGGTGACGACCCCAGATTGATTTCATTCTAACGTGCTGAATCTCCTCGAACCATATCTTAAGGCTTTCAGAGATCATAAAATGATTGATGAGGTAATGGAACAGGTGAGTTCGAATGTAGACTTGAAAGAAAGGGTGGATCAACTTCATCGCCAAGTGGCGGAGCAGTTGGAAATACACAAGGAAGTGTCCCGTTTCGATCCTCTTGAGGTCAATTCATCGGGTTCGAGAAGGAAAGATGTGTTGGCCCTCATGTTTGTGACGTTCATGTGCGTTTGTTTTCTCAGTCCGAGTAGTGTTATAGAAGCTGGTCTTCAAATGGGTTGTTAGTTTAGGTTTAAGTCGAGGGAGTCGAAGGTAGAGATGTTAGAAGGTGCAAAATGAATGGGTGCCGGAGCTGCAACAATTGCTTTAGCGGGAGAGTTTCTAGTTTCCCGACAGGTCGATGTACAACCGACAGGTTAATGCTTTACCAAACTCGTGTACAACTCCTTTCATGTGTATGGATTTCTGCTTATTACATGCTTGGTTTCCTAAACGATTTCTCCCCAGCACCCCCTGACCAAACAAAAAACCAGAAAGCCAAGATCTCTATAAAATAAAGCGAGGAAAAGAGTACAGATGTGCAGCAGAGAAGGAAGAAAGACGAATGCTATGAGAGCTCGGACGGAATAAGGTCTAGGGGAGACCGCCCATTTTTCACATGTGAGGGGAAGACTAGTAAAAAATTCGAGAAAAAAACTCGCAATATAGACATGAAAAAAAGAAGATATTGAGACGGCATATGAATGAAGGATTGAAGCATCTGACCGGGCTCTAGAGATGAATACCGAAAGAGCTTACCGGATGCACCATCGACCTCAGACAGCTCGACCGGGCGGGGGAAGAACTCAAAAGAAAAAAACGTAGTGGGTAAGCAAAAAGCAAATACCAATGAAGACCAGACCTGGAATTTTAAACAAGAAAACGTAGTAGCCTAGCCGGGGAGGGAGATTCTCCAGCTCCACTCCTTGTTATATATATAGTTGAAAATAGAGTGGAAAACGATGCTTCAAATTCAAGCCATGAAAGTGACCTTTTGGATTAGAAAACATGGCCTCTGAGACCCTTTCCTGGGTGGATCGAAGAGCTGCTAACAAAAGGGCGAAGGCGGGATGGATTCACAATAAAATAGCCGTGGACGGATAGAAAGACCGGAGACCAGAGACCGGACGAAAACATCCATTTTTTTGAAAAGCCTTATTCTGATTGCAAAAAGGGGGATGAGCCAATGTTTTCAAAAATTCCAATACCATAAGCAGATTCAACTTCTATTTATTATAGATTTTGCACCTTCAAAAGAGATCTCGAAGGGAAGGTATAAAAAAAAATTACCAGAAATCGATTCATGTGTACTTCTTTACTATCTCTTGGTAGAAGAGTGGATATCTAGATACAAAGGAGAAGCTTTCCAACCAGGATAAAGTGGAGATTCTAAAAGCTTTTTTCTATTTTTGTACTTGTGTGGGCTAAGTAAGGATGGATCATAGAACCCGGTAATTCTGAGTATTTCAGAAGTTTGATGGGGTGGATTGGAATATTTAAAGTTTGATAGGTAGATTGGTATATTTAACTTATATGCAGTCCAATATTGAATTTTTACTTAATGTTATTTATCGAATCCTTCAATGTACCATTTTTTTGTAGTAAAGAGATTTTTTCCTATATGATTAGAACATTTAATTGTGTGATTTGGTTTGCTACAAATTTTGTTTTTCATTTATAAAGTCTTTTCAAAAAGTAATTAAAAAGGTTTGTGGAAGAACGGAAAAAAAAAATCCTAGGAAGAATTTGTCAACTTGGATATGGTGATGGAACTTGTAATTCTAATAAGCAACCAACCATAACCATAGCTTTGTCATCCCCCAAGTTTGAATTTATTGCTACAACTTTAGCATCTTTTTCAAGTTACGCTACTTAGATATTTAATATATGACTTTGACCATAAACATAAAGCTGTAACGGATATTTTTTGTGACAATAAAATTGTAGTTGTAAGGAGTGAAAATTTAGTATACTATGAAAGAACAAAGCACACATGCATAAAATATACTTCCTTCAACACTTGGTAGTTAGAGTTTAAGTATAGCTAAATTACTACAAAAATAATGAACAAATGCTAGTTGTTTCAAAAAAAGTAACTTCCATTGAAATCAGAACAAAGCTTGGTGTATGCAATTTTTAATAAAGGGGGAGTTTTTAAATAGTAACTCAAAATTAAAATAGATAATTTAACAATTAAGTTTTTTAGTAATGTCCTTATTTTCTGTTTTCAATTAAAGTACTTAGTAATGTCCACTTTCAATTTGTTATAATTGTTAGCTTTGGTCTTCATTCGTTTTTGAATGTTGATTATTTTTAGATATTTTAGTTGTAATTGTAAGTGCATAATAGGTAGTTCCAATTATAAATAAATAAATAAATAACACATTGATAGCAGTCATATTTTTATTTATTATTATTCCTTTTAGTTTCATAGTAAATGAAATTACCATACATATTATTCCTCCTTATTTCACTTTGTTTTAATAAAAATATACTTTATTATAATCAAATATTCACTTCCTTTAAATATTTTTGTTTATATCGTCTTTAATGTAAAACTAAAGGTTAGTTTGATAGCCAAATAGTATTTTGCCTCTAATGAAGCAACTTATGGTAAGTGCATGAGAGTATGGATTTATAGGTGAGTCCATATTTTGCAATAGCTGAGACATATGTTGCCTTATTCCTTTTCTTCATAAGTTTCTACATTTAAGAAAAATTCTCTGTCCATATTCTTAAGCCTTTTTTCAATAACGAAGTCAGTTAACAACTATTAGTCATACATAATGAAAGCTATAACATGAATATAGATTATATAGTACTAGTGACTACTTGTTACAACTAATAATATGGAGTTAAGGTAGCTAAGAGAGAAGAAGTATATAAAGTCGTGTGTGGAAAGAAATTAGGTGAAATTTAACGAAACATTATCCTTAGTTATAAAAGGGGTAAATTAAAAGAAATCTCAAACTTATCTCAATTTTGTAATACTAGTACAATTTTAAAAAGTAGCGCTAAAATACCCAAAATCTTAATTTGTTGTAAAATTAATCCAACATTAAGTTTCTTGTTAATGTCATTGATGTGGCTTGCCACAATAGATTTTTGTATAAATATCACATAGCTGTCACGTGTCCACTATTTATCCAACTAATTACTAATTATTTTATTCAAATAAAAATATAAAACCCAATTCCCTTCTACCCTGTTACATTTTACGCTTCCTTTAATAAGTCAACAATCGGGGAATCCATAAGAAGTCCTAAGATCATCTGATCAATAGCCAAATACATGTCACCCAAGACTTTTACAATGCTTATGCTTGCGTAGTGACTTTAATAAGACTAGTACTAGCCAGAACTTCATCTGGAGGTGGAGATTGAGATGGGAGTTTCTTCAACGCCTGATTGAACACCCTTTCCATTGCCTGTGCAACCTATTCTCCAATAGTTGCAGTAGTAATAGCTTGTCGTAAAATACCATTGGGGTCTAAAATTAGGGCCCTTACTAGGTGAAGAGGTGTTATCTGTGCATGGCCGTTGGTGATTGCAAGTTCAGAGGCTACAATAAGAGCTTCAAAGGTGTTATTTGTGAATGCCCATTGGTGATTGCAAGATCATAGGCTGTAGTAAGAGCCTTATTCGGCTTGTGAGGAAATTTTGAAGGATCCATATCTTCACTAACTCAAAGAAAAAAAATATTTAAATACACAAAAATATAAGAATTCAGAAACCAAGTCTCTTGGCAACACTCACATAATACCAAAACAAAAACTATATAAACATATAAAAGATGTCTTCAATACTTGTATAATATCCAAATTGTTTCAGGGTAGGAAGTAGAAACCTTACTGGGGTAGAACAAAATAAGGTTTTACATTTTAAATTTTATAAAAATAATTAATAATTATTTAGATAAATAATGGGCACATGGTAGCCACATGTCAAGTATAAAAATCTAGTGTGGCGAGCCACATCAGCGATGTTAACAGGAATAAAAATCTAGTGTGGCGAGTCACATTAGCGATGTTAATGTGAAACTTAATGTCAAGATATTTTCGCAACAAATTAAAAGTTTAGATATTTTAGTGCTACTTTTTAAAGTTTGGGACATTATTAAAAAGTTGATGTAAATTGTAAATTTGGGGTTTATTTTTTATAATTTACCCTTATTAAAGAGTTGGATAGAGGTTGACAATATAAAATTATATGGAGGATAAAATGACCATGCTTAGAAGGGAATTGGAAAAACATTAATAACCATAATAGTCATTAAATAATGATTGTAACCAACTTTTGTAATCTTAAAATAATCTGTGTTTCTTTCCTCTTGTCTCTCTCTCTCTAACTTCTTTTATGAAAATCCAATTCATAATTAGGAGCTTAATTATAAAATTAATAAAATTTAAGTGTCATCATTCTGGTACCAAAGGCAAAGATTCTCGAACTTGGAAGTTGAAAAAAATTAGACTTTAGTAATGATAGAGGGTAATAGGTCTCAAGATGTGAGGTGGCTAGAGGAAAGTATAAAGAATTAGATGCAAAAAATGGAGACAAGTTATAAAAATATGATTGGTAAAATTAAGGAGATGATTATGCAATTACACTAGAATAATCATAATGTTAGGAGGAATTTCAAGTAATATAGGAAAGTCCTAGAGATGTCAATGTATGATTTTCTCATGGCAGGTGGCTACATAATGCTTAAAAGGTTTAGTAAGATGGAATTCCCTACTTTTATTTGAGAGGGTTTATGAAATTGGACTTTTCAGTGCGAGCAATTTTTTTGTTAGACAGAACTCCTATCTATAGATGTCAAGGTGGGCATTACAACTATGGATCTTACATGATGAGCTTTATCTTGATACTGATTTCATATGAAAAATCAATTGATAATGGATTCACCTATCTAAGTTAAGTATATAATATTGTTAGAGCAATAATTTGGTGTTTTTGATAATCTAGTAGGGGAGTTAAAAGAACTTAAACAAATAGAAAAGTGGATAATTATGCCAAATTTGAAATTTTATCTCATAAGTTAATGATTTTGAGGTCGATATAATGAAGAAGTTGATATGACATCTTTAAATTCATATTATAATTTTCTTAGCTTGAAATGTTATGAAAGGAAGGTAGTCTCTTTTTTTGACAAATGAAGTATACTAATTTTCTTAAAAATTTGAATATTTTGAACTGTAAAAACCAATAGGCACACCCATGAACTTAAATAAGAAGATGTAGGTGTTATTAGTACGAGAGACTATAAGTATTTCAAAGGTTTGGTAGTTGGATTGATCTATTTAACTTAGATATAATCACATTTTTAGTCAACGTTGTTTCTTGATTTGTGGACAATCCTTCAAAGCACCATCTTAGTGCAATAAAGAGAATTGTGATGCGTAATTGGAAAAATTAATTACAGTATTCAGTTTATTGCAAATTTTGATTTCCATTTATAAAGCTTTTCAAATTGTAATTGAGAAAGTTCTTAGAGATTTAAAATAAATATCAAAGACCAATTTTCACCGTAGGTATAGTGATGGAACTTAGAGATTTATAAAGTAAGCAACCATAACTTTATCATCCTCTTGAATATGTTGCTTCAACTTTAGCATCTTATCAGGTTGTGTGGATAAGACATTTACTTCATTATTTTGGCTCACATAAAGATGCAACAACTACTTGTACTTAGTGAAAATTTAATACGTTATTGAATAAAGAATATATAAATATATTATACTTACTTCCTTACTTGGTAATTAGAGTTCAAGCTTTGTAAAGTACTACGAGGCTAATGAATAAATGGATTTTGTTTTAATAGAATCACTTCCTTTCGAAAATTTGTCTATTTAAGAAAAATGCTTGGTGTATGCAATTTTTGATAAATGGGGAGTGTTAAAATAGTTACTAAAAAATAAAGTAGTTAATTTAGCTATTAAGTTTGTCAGTGATATTCTTTTTTTTGTTCAATTAAAGTTTACCTATTTATTATAATCATTATGCGTGGTCTTCATTCTTCACTAATTATTATTTTTTTTAGCTATTTTAGTTGTAATTATATGTGCGTAATAGGAAATTAGAGTAATGAATTAATAAAGCATTGATTTATAGTTTCATAGTTGCGTAGTACTTACCTCCTAGTTTGTTTAGTTTAGTTAGTTTCCTACTTAGCGGATTTACTGTATGGACATGCCTAGTCGAAGTTACTCTTGTACGGGTCCTTTTTGTTCTGTATATGTATTTTACCTTTTGTCCTGGTTGGAGTCACACTTGTACGGGTTTCTAGTATGTATATTTATCTTACCATTTATTATTAATCTTTGACATGTTCTAAACATACATTATTTTATGTTACAATACCTATTTATTATTAGTAGTAGTATTTTTATGTATCTTTTTATTTATTAATTTATTAATTTACTTATTTATTATTATTATTATTATTATTGAAATAACACAAACACACTCAAGAGGGCGTGAATTGTTTGTGTTAAAAAAATTCTTTTCTTAAAAAAATTAAAAAAATTTAGAAAGATCCTTTAAAGATTTGCAGGAACTTTACAAGAAAGTTCCTGTTAAAAAATAACAACACGAAGTATAATATGTAAACCAAAAGAAGTCGTGTTCAAGTTTTAAGAGGGAGGAGCCTGTTTAAAAGATCTGTTAAAAAGAACAGGAGCTTGTTAAACAGGAAGTGTTTATAAAAACAGTTTAAATCAGAAGGCACATGCCAAAAATAAGGTCGTTCTATGCAAAAATAGAAGGGGCCTCTTGATAAATACACACACAATGTAATGTGGAAAATTAAAAAGAAGAGATAAGAAGGACATAGCTATTTATATTGGTTTAGCTTACAACCCAAGCCTACGTCCAGTCCCCAAGTTTTCAACTTGAGTGTTTCACTATAATAAATCGAGTATTAACTTTGACAAGCCTCTCCAAGCTCACAATTACATATTTTGCAAGGTTCTCCAACCTTTCAATACACATGAAGTGTATAACAAGCTTCTTAAAAGCTTTACAAAAGATATAATAAAAATGTAAGTAAATATTCTCTCTAACTAGAGTGATTTGACTTTCTAAGGCTTAGATGAGGTTTTGTAACTCTTAGAAGTATGAATTTCAGCTCAACAACTTTTTGCTCTGTGAATATCTCAAAATAAGATTGTATCTTGTATGCTCTGTTTTCATAGAAAGACTCTTCTATCTTTTTCTCGACTTGTTGTTCTTCTTAAATAGGCGTCTTGAATTGTTCGTTACTTTTCTTGCTTCTTTAATCAACTGGATCGAATATTTGATCTGAATATCCTCAACGTTAACTTCCCTTAACGAGGTCTTCTTCCAGTGATTTTCATGACTAATATTTCATCTTCATGCGATATAGGATCCTTTCAGATATGGTAAGATATGACGAAGGCTCCTGTAAGAAAGTTATTTTTCTTTTGAGAATTTAACCATTAGTGGTAAAGGAAAATAAATCCATTTTGAATTTCGGAATAAAGTTATCATCAAAATCATCATTATTAAGCCTTGAGCTAATAATCTCCCCCTTTTTGATGATGACAACCATTAATAGATATATTCAAAAATTCAAAATAGAAATAATATCGAGATATACTTGTAGGCTCAATTGATATATTACTACTTTGGAAGGAGCCTTCCAAGTGTTTACAAGTTCAAAGGAGCCTTTCTTACCTGAAGGCTTATAAGTTCGAAGGGGCCTTCCTTTCTTGAAGGCTGACAAATTTGAAAGAGCCTTTCGTTTGCTTTTCACCTGAGTCACAGATTATCAAGTGCATATGTCAAATAAATTACAAGTGCACAGACATTCATGCAAATATCATATAAACAAATTATCAAATAATGTGACACAAATATGTCTCCCCCTTTGTCATTATCAAAAAGAAATAAAAAGCAAAGAAGATGGATAGAAAATAGTCAGTGTCAAGATTAAGAAGAGTTTTTCTGAAGCTGAGATTTTAAGTCTAGGATTTGATTTTGGAGGCTACTTAATTGATCATCAATCTTATCCTGGTTTGAGAGTAGTTGCCTTAGGAGTTGTTGAATATCCATGTTTTCTGTGTCTTGAGGAAGAGCAGGAGCCTATTATTCTGAAGAGGGGCCTGTGAAATGTAATGACAAGTAGCGTAGACATATCATGCGAAAATGATATCAGAAAGCTTATGCAAACCAAGTTTTTTTCTTAACATACAAAAGCGATCCTTAGAGAGAGGCTTAGTGAAAATATCAGCTACTTGATTATTAGTATTAACATGCACCGGGTCAATGGTTCCTTTTAAAACATGATCTCTAAGAAAATGATGTTTGACTTCTATATGCTTTGTCCTAGAATGATGTAGGATTTTTATAAAGATTAGTAGCACTGGTACTGTCACATAAAATAGGAATATGATTAAGGTTTAAAGACAAACCTTAGAGTTGATGTTTCATCCATAGAATTTGAGTACAACAGCTGGCTGCTGCGATATATTCAGCTTTAGTCATTGAGAGTGTTGTGCAATTCTGTTTCTTACATGAAAAATGAAGCTAGACATCCTCCAAGAAATTGACAGTGGCCGCTGGTGCTTTTCCTGTCAACTTTGTCACCTGCATAATCTACATCACAATAGCCCACTGAGTCAAAAGAATCAATTTTAGGATACCATAAACCAAAATCTACAATTCTAAGAAGATAGCGGAAGATCCTTTTGACTGCTTGAAGATGACTTTCTTTTAGATTGGATTGAAATCGAGTGCAAATGCCCACACTAAGCATAATATCTGGTCTAGAGCTTGTGAGATATAATAATGATCCAATCATTCCTCTGTATCTTGTTTCATCCGTAGCCTTTCCTTCTTCATCTTTGTCAAGTTTTGTTCTAGTATGCATAGGAATCCCCATCAGTTTGGCGTTTTGCAAAATGATATTTCTTGATGAGTTTCTTTGTATATTTGTCTTGACTGATGAAAATTTCCTTTTCTGTTTGTTTAATTTTCAGTCCAAGAAAGAAGGATAATTCTCCCATCATGCTTATCTCGAACTCTCTTTGCATTAGAGCTGAGAATTCTTCACAGAGAGATGAATTAGTAGCACCAAAAATTATATCATCAACATATATTTGTATTATGAGTAGATCACTTTCCTTTCTTTTAATGAAGAGAGTTTTGTCTACCTTTCCTCTTTTGAAATTATTTTTAAGTATAAAGTTACTTAACCTTTCATACCAAGTGCAAGGAGCCTGCTTTAAACTAGACAGAGCTTTAGATAGCTTCATCACGTAATCTGGATGCTCTTCATTTTCAAAACCTGGAGGTTGTTTAACAAATACCTCTTTGTTGATGTAGCCATTTAAGAATGCACTTTTGACATCCATTTGGAATAACTTGAAATTTCTATAGCATGCGAAGGCCAATAAAATCCTTATTGATTCCAATCTTGTGACAAGCTCATAAGTCTCATCAAAATAAATACCTTGTTGTTGATTATATCCTTGAGCTACAAATTTGGCTTTGTTTCTGATCACTTTTTCCACTTTCGTCTAATTTGTTTCGAAAAACCCATCGAGTTCCAATGACTGTCTTGTTTTATGGACAAGGAACTAGATTCCAAACTCTGTTCTTGTCGATTTGACTTAGTTCATCATTCATCGCTGAAATCTAGTTTTCATCAGTAAGAGCCTCTTCAGTGGTCTTTGGATCTATTTGTGAAACGAATGCAAAAATGTTGTTCTTGAAAGATGATCTTATTCTTAGGCTTTTAAAGGGATCTTTTAGAATGTATTCATTCGGTTCAAGACCTCTCCATTCTCTTGGAGTTTTTTTGTTACATAGACAGTCCTT
>JAOQMM010000074.1:15345-30140 GCA_027563515.1 Erythroxylum platyclados | reverse complement strand
GGGTATAGGCAATTGAGTAATCCATTAACCTCTTTATTAAAGAGTAATTCTTTTGGATGAAATTAAGAGGTTGAATGTGCTTTTAATACAATGAAGGAATCTTTGGTGTCTTTATTGGTCTTGAATTTTCCTAATTTCAACGATAATTTTGTTATTGAAGCATATGTAAATGGAAATCTATTAAGAATTGTCCCTAATTACATCGTAAGGATACCTTATTTATTATTTCATCAAGTCATTTTCTAATATATACCTACATTTGTCCACATATAAAAAAGAACTTTTGGTTTTGGGTTGCTAAAGCCAGTGTTCTCACTACTTAAATATAATATATTTGTAATGAAAATAGATAATAAAAGCTTGAAATATTTGCTAGAACACATAATCGTAACTCTTTTTCAACAAAGTTAGCTTCCCAAATTGTTAGGTTTTGATTTGGAGATCAATTATAAGAAAGAAGTGTAGAACAAATTATTGATGGTTTGCCAAGAATACATTGATGAGTTATATGCCTTGGTATGCCTTGGTAGTTTCTTACGTGCAAAGTACTCTTTTACATGATATTAGACAAAGTTGGGACGGATTTCACGGAGATTGATATAAAACTTAAAAGGCATTTTAATAATTTAGTATATACTTGGTCAAATGACCTTTGGAAGTGGAAGAGAAAACTAGTGATGTGGATTAATCATGAGATGAGAACCAAAATTACATTATTATTCCATGAAAGTAAGTAGTAGGTCACTTAAGTTTTGTGGAAACTTATAAGAGGATGAAAAGGTACTATTGCAAAAAGATGCAAGGTGATACAAGGGAGTTCATTCGTAGATGTGACACTTGTTAGAGAAACAAATATGAAATAGTAGCAAGTCTAAGAGTTTTGCAACCATTACCTATTTCTTAACAAGGATGGATTGATATTAGTTTTGATTTTATGGAAGGGTTACCTAAGTCCAAAGGGAATCTTGTAATAATGTCACTAGTGGATCTATTGTCCAAGTATGCACATTTCATACTTCGTCATACTCATATACAACACCATATTTAGCTTAATCGTTCAAGAAGTATGTGTATAAGTTGCATGAAATGCCACTTAACTAACGTGGAGATCCAATTTTTATTAGTAATTATTAGTATGAATTCTTTAGAATTCAAAGAGTGTCACTGAAAATATCCATAACCCATCACCCTCAAATTTATAGGCACATGAAGTACTTAACTGAACGTTAGATACATAATTGAGGTGCATGATTAGTGCTTATCATGTTCAATGAAGCGGAGAGTTGCATCTTGCAAAATGGTGATACAATACAATTTTCCATTTAATTATTCAGTATTTATTTTGAAAATTTTATATGGATTTATATCTATTGTGCTATTTTATACCTTGCTAGAAATTCTAAGTTGTTAATGGTGGATCAGTTTTTAAAGGATAGGGAAAGATGCATTGCATCTTATATATCAAATTCCATATTATAAGAGCTCATGACAAAATAAAACAATTTATTGATAGAAAGAGAACACATAGGGAATTTGTAGAGGATGATTAAGTTTATGTGAAACTTCAACCATACACGCATTGCAGTGTATATTAGAGGACTAATCATACATTATCTTATTTATTTTTTTGACCTTTCAAGATTATAGAAAGGATAGGCAAGGTAACTTAGTACTTGGAGCATCAGGCAAATTCAAAAATCCACCATACATTTTTTTTCAACTTAAGAAGCATGTTTCAAATGCCATAAAGGTGAATTTAACTCTATCAGAATCAATGCAGTCAGTGTTGAAGTAGTCAATCACAATCGTCTTATGAGGTTGGTGAAAAGAAAAAGAAAGAAAGGTCAGTGGTGCAAGTTTCTGTGCAATGGTCTTCAGAAAATAATAACGATGCTATTAGAGAATTCTTATATGACTTGCAATAGCTATATTTTGATGTCAATCTTGTGGACATAGAGAGGCAATTCTGCAACTAGTAATAAGAAGTTAAGGTAACTGAGAAAGAAGAAAGATGTATACGATATTGTGTGTGGAAAGAAGTTGGATATGACGTTTTGAATTTAGAAGAGTCGAGCATCAGCTTTATACATAGGGTAGGTTTAAAATTTTAAACTGTCTAATTTTTTAGTTCAGTTTTTAACTTTTCGGTTCAATTTATTTTAATGAATTTTATTATTAAAAACTGATCAATATATTAATTAATAAATTTTTATAAATTAAAATAAATCAATTAATTTTTATTTAATAATATTTTTTAATTAAATTTCAAAATTTTCGATGAATAAGAACAATATCTTTTAATCATATTTTAAATTCTTTAATTTTGAAAGTTTAATACCTGTTGAACCTTGTAAACTTTAAATCTCTTATCTTATCGGTTTAACTTCTAATTCAGTTTTTAAAACATCGGTAAGAAGGGAATCGGAGGAATATCAACATATGTAATAGCCGTCCAATAACAATTGTAACCAATTTTTGGACTTTGAACATAATTATTGCTTCTTTTCTCTTCCTTCTATCGTTCTTTTATGAAACTCTAATTTCCAATTAAAAGCCCTTATTCTAAAATCCCTGAAATTTGAGTGTTATTACAGCCACAAAATATTCTATTGACACTTTAAGCTTCTAGGGTTTACACAGGTAATGAGATATAATATGTTCGTCAAATTATATCTTTAACGTACATGCTATTAGAATCAAAATAAGGCTAATTAAACGAAAAAATCTCACGTGATATCGCATTTTTTTAAAGTCCATATGAGAGATATGAACTTAGTATATTAGATATTTAGAGCTAAACGTGATTTCATATGAATGGTCTAATGTCTTCAATTAATATAGCATTACCATAGTTGCTGAGACGTTGAACAACTTAGTCCGGCTGGTAAGAAGGTTAATGAAAACTCCCGAGTGACCGTGCAGACCAAGAGAAATGAGTGTGGAACACAAACTCAAGTGCCTAAATTTCAACAAATAGAAGCCATTTGTGAATTTACTCTAAATTTTGTTTGTATAGCAGCTAAAGCCACCGTAAATAGTTACATTGACACACATGAACTTTTTTGAAACTATATTCAAACAGAAAAATTTACAGCTGTCTCTACATGGACCTGAAAAGAGTTCATTTTCAAGTTCTTTTCCCATCACCATATCTATTTACAATGGAAACAAACCAATGAAGAAAATCAAACAACAACAACTCAAAGAAAAAGAAGACCAATGACCAGATCAACAAAGCCCCATTATCCAAATACAAGCTCAATAGCTACTTTATCATTCGTCTATGGTTTATGCTGAGCATAAATTGATGAACGCACTGCATTGAGTGAGGAGAGAGCTTTTCCATTCACAACAACTTGCTCTACAAAGTCAACCCGAATTGACTTGAACTGGTAATGCTGGTCGAAAGATTGGGAAAATAAAAATTAGGGTCACGTGAATCATGAACCAAATCATATATGATCACATCTAACAAAAAGAAAAAATAACAGGTTGTCAGCAAATCTGGAACTGAAACAGATTCGCCTTCTATGCTTTATGACTTGGTTACCATATTAGAACCAGGATGAACATTACAAATTACAATGTGTATATATATATATATACCTTTTCCTTCCATGCAAAATCAACATAACGGTAATGAGGTTCCAAAAGCATCAGCTGATCTTCTTCTTTAATCTGCAAGCGAAAAATTCCCTGGTTGTATTAGTCAAAGTGATAGAAGGCAAGAGCAGAATATAGTGTTTGCTGTCTTTGCAACGGAAATCAGCTCAAATACAAAAAGTCTCACAATGTTGAGATTTACATGAGGGTCAGCCATACGTCACCAAATTTTCCCAAGGCCCGTGATCTTTACCTATCTTACTCATTCCTATTCACGTAAAATCAAAGCTCACCTAGGAAAGCTACCTACTTCTGGACCATCGATGAAAGTAAAAATATATTAAAAAGGCAACCCTAAAAATTTTCATGATTATATTATATATTTTACTGAATCTTGTTAATAAAATAGTATAACAGGTCTAAAGTATCCAATGAAAGATGGGAATATATTTTAAAGAATTAAAAATTGAGATGGTAAAAGGGCAATCATGCACCCTTGATCCCCAAGAACAATGTTTCAGATAATCAAATAAAAGGAGAAATAAAAGTTAATCCTTACAGCATCACTCCGCATACCGTATACTGATAGAACAAAGCACATCTGACTTGAATCACAAACCAAATAGTACCTGCATAAGAAAAAATAGAGATACAGAGAATAAATAGATCGTGTACAGAAAATCATTATCCTCACTTATGCCCAAGATTTCAGGGAAAATAATACATGGAAAAACCCCACACCCCTTGCATGTCAACCATACACTCATACAGACAGTACAAATTATCAATCAATTAGAGGTGCTATTGTCTAAGCTCCAGTAGCATTGGTACAGATGAAGTTCGCTCAATGAAAAATGAATAAATTGAATTCATAAAAGTACTTACAGAGGAGTGACATTCTCATGCTTAACAAAGAAGAGAACTTTTCCGACAATTGCTACTGCTTTGTTCAGGCCATCTG
Source organism: Erythroxylum platyclados (assembly GCA_027563515.1). NCBI lineage: Eukaryota > Viridiplantae > Streptophyta > Magnoliopsida > Malpighiales > Erythroxylaceae > Erythroxylum > Erythroxylum platyclados. The sequence continues at coordinate 25,576 of JAOQMM010000074.1, read as the reverse complement.
ACAACATGTCCAGACTGGTTCTTTTATATGAGGAATTCACTAACAATGAAGATGTACATAAAGTGTTTAATACCTTCATTTTAGGGAGATAAAGCTAAAAGACCATTACGTGCCATTAGCTTAAGAACATGAAGTTAAGTAGCTTACAATTTACAGTAGACAGAGATGATGTTAAAGCTGCAACACGTTTAGATTTAGCATGTCCCTGTAAATTAAAATATTTACAGATCAGCTCTATTATTTAATAAGATGCTTATTCTTCCAGACCTGAGTGCAATAGAAAACGTACCCCCTTGACATTTTCATTCTGATAAGCAAATACATAGCATAAGGTTACAATTGCTTCAGTAGAGGACTTTGTATATTGAAATTTTTAAAAAGTGAAATGCTTTTTTATATTCTGGTGTACAAAATAAATGATATCACAAATTTAACATTTTTGCTCACTGTACCATACGGTAAGTATTGGAAAATTATCTGAAACTACTGGTGCTGCAACAACGCATGAACTGGAATATTAGGCTTCTTAAAATCTCAATAACTTGAGAAAAACAGAAAAAAGTATTACCTGCATCAAAGTTTCTAACTTATTGAGAACATTAACCATCCGATGGACCTCTTCAGCAGCATTGAGACTAGGATCCATTAGGGCAGCAGCTTCAAACCCACTAAGGGCCCTCTCATAATTCTCCAGATACTTGTTTACCTGATAATAGGAAATCAATAAAGTTATTACAGAACATATTAGTTGGTTACATCTACTATGCCTCTGAATGAGTAGGAGAAACTATACCCATTGAAATTACATAGTAGAAGTAATTCAACAGAAACCAGTCAAAATGAAAGAGAACCATACTATTCAAAATCCTCTTTCATTGGCAAACAGGAACAGTCTTAAGGAGAAAATGAGACTGTTCCTCACCAGGAAGTTGTGACATCACATCATTTTATTCCATCCAACTTTAATACTTTCATGTTTCTATTTCCTTGTAATTCTAATAAGATGCAGATGATTAGCTTTCAACTTGAATCTCAGTGATCCATAGGTGTATCTTACAGTGCAGACAGGGTTCATAATACCTGACTATTGATTTATCTACTAAACATGAAACTACTTATTTAATTGAAGCCTAGCAAGTCAAATACGCAACCTGAGCAGCAGAAGAAAATGAAATGGGAGAAAGCTGAAATCTCCATCTTAAGGCAATTACAAATATTTCCTCCTGGAACTTATCACTTAAAAATGTTGAAATAATAGAAATTATGCTTACAGTGGCACAATTAAAATATAAGTCCGGGTTGTCCTTCATGTTTTGATCCTTCTCCTGAAATGATCAATATGCTTACTACATGAAGATTTCACAAGAAAAGGAGAAAAAAGAGCAGAAATATTTTATATTGTAAATAACCAGAAATGATTGTTAAGCACCATATTATAAAATAGATAATTACAAGCAACTTCCGTTCACACTTACAGCATGTTGATATGCTTTTAAAGATTGCATAAGTTTGCTGTGATCCCATGCTCCAGAGACAAAAAAACTTGTAAGCAATGCATTTCCAAGGTTGTCTGTCAGTAAGATAAAATAGTGTCAAGGAAGGTGAAAAGGAGGTTAAGAGAGAATGTTCATGTTCATATAACATAAAAACATATAGAAGCTAAGTAGCAAGAACAATGCTTAAATTTTAAGCTCAAGCACTAAAAAACAAAACTTCACTATCGACGTGAGCTCATTGTAGGCTAAGAGAGTATGTTCATGTTCATATAACAAAAAAACATATAGAAGCTAAGTAGCATGAACAATGCTTAAATTTGAAGCTCAAGCACTAAAGAACATGAAACTTCACTATCGACATGAGCTCATTGTAGGCTAAGAGAGTATGTTCATTTTCATATAACATAAAAACATATAGAATCTAAGTAGCACGCAATGCTTAAATTGAAGCTCAAGCACTAAAGAACATGAAACTTCGCCATCAACGTGAGCTCATTGTAGGCTAGCAAATTAGAGGTCAAGGCACATTGATATGTAAGTAGGAAGATTTGCATACCAACAAATAGAGCTTTTAGCGGATGGCTGGACTAATGTTGTCAGTCACTGGGAAACCATTCACTTCTAGGTGGTTCACATGAAACTTGAATTGTAAAGAAATTTACATTGAGTACTCACATGAAGGCTGACTTTTAAACAGGTAGTTTATTTCTGGAACATGAATACTGTGGCAATGAGGAGCATGGCAACATGGGGATACCGAACAAGAGGCAACATGTTAAACTTTTTTGATGGAGATGATATCCAATTTACTTGTTCCCCAACCTTGGAATAATTAAACTAGCAGAAACCATATATACTGAACCCACAGAAAGTAATGGGAAGGAGGCTGAAATTTAGAATCTATTCCGTACAATGCAGCTAGAGATAGGAAAATTATTAAAGTTAGGAAACAAACTACGTTTACAATCACTACAACAGGAAGTACATTTGAAAGGTTCAAAGTACACCCAAACATCAAGAAAATTGGAATACATATTAGTAAGTTGCTGTAAATAATAGGATCTTACACCAAGAATTGCCATCCTTAACATCCAAAGCAATGGCATCTTTGGCATGTTTAATACTTTCCTCAACAATTTCTGCCTGATTTTCAGAACCTATATAAAAGGAAATATGTTTCTTAAGCACATTACAAAGGAAATTTTAAAAAGACCAAGACCACTGCCTTGCAAATAAGAGGGGCACAACATTCGCGCCTTGATTCACCAACTTATTGTTTATGGACCATTATTAATGCTTCACTTGGCAGTTGTCCAACTTTCTACAAAGGTCATAGTGGCATACGACAACATTATATAAATCCACTTTTCTGTTTGCAACTAGTTTAGCACTCATACACGGGTACAAGCTTTCTCATCACGAGCAAAACAAACTTTGGACAAAATCTTCAACATTGTTTAGAGTTGCTCCTTTATTTGCAGCTTAATTCATGAAGAGACGTATCAGTATATGAACAGTAAAATCACAACAGTACACCACATTACGGCTACATTTTGTTCATTTCACATTTCTACAATATAATTCAACTCTTTGTGCCAAAAAAAAAAAGGTGAAACAAAGAGCAGGCAAGTGATTGATCAAGCTTAGAGTTTAACACAATTTCCTACCAATCATCCCCGGAAAGCAATTAAATGAAATAAAACTCAAGAAAAATTATTTTGATTGAAGTGGCTAGTTAAGAATATCTTAAAAGGTTCATGCTTTATAGGAAAACCCAAGACACATACTATGCATAAATTAACAAAAATTCTGCATTGATCAGGGAAAGAATCAACCTGGAAAATTATAATTGGTTCTCCAAAAAGCACTATAAGCAAACAAATAGGAACATAATAAGCCTCAAATACATAGGACTGAGAGTTAAGAAAATTCCTCGCCTTGGGCCATTCTTCTTTCAAGCATTGATAGCAAACAAAGTATTTTCTTGTTTGGACCCTACATAGTGAAGAAGATTAAAAAAATTATGGATCAGCATCTAAGGCAAGAACAGTGACAACATCTAGATTAATGGAGACATGATTTTTTTTATTTTGGTACATTGGAAAAGAATAACAAGTGCTACTTTAAAAATGAGTTTAATATCATAAAGAACCTTGCTAAGAGCAAGATTGAAACAATTCTTTGCTGATGGTAGATCTCCTTTCTTCCAAATGCAGTTACCCAAACAGAGCCAAGCATCTGCTAGAGATGGATTCAACTTGACCTGGAGCATGAACTCAACGGTTTTAAACCAAAAACCTAAACCAGTGTTGTTACACGCCAAACAAGTAGAAATATCAATTTGTTTTCATTACAGCTTTTGAGAGATGGTCCTCTGCATCTTTCCTGTAGTCAGGTACTACATCCAATACCTTCCCTCTCAGATATTCATATTTAGCACGTTGCAGAGGTGATCTCCTTTGTTCTAAGAAAACCACACCAACCTTGGCTCAGTAAGAACAAATTTATTGTGTTATTGAGAAACAACAAAAGAAAATCTGCAATTTCTTAAGCCAATTCCATTTAGCACCAAACCAAGATGCATTTCTTACAGCAGAGGTGTAGACAATTCTTTCCATAACAGTATCACAAATGTTAAGTATCTGAAAGTTCAACGATTCCAAATTGAAAATGGATGAGTAGGCATTAAATCAACGATTCCAAATTGAAAATGGATGAGTAGGCATTAAAAGCAATGCAGTCTCTCAGCTCAGGGGTCATAAAATCAATGCTAGATAAGATAATTGAATGCCACTTAATAGCAAACTAAGAAATCTTAACTAAAGAAGCAAACAAAGAAAAAGCACCAAGCTTTTATCAAGACTGAAAAACTCACTTGCACTAACGAAAATTTACGCCATTTTAAGTTGCGGAGATGAAAATATGGCGATTAAAAGTAACGAAGAAGAATGAGAAAGAAAGAGTACCAAGAGGAATGGAATCGAGAAGCTTGAGAGAGATATCGGATTGAGAGTGCAATTTGGAGACTTTGTCAAGTGGGTTTGGTGGGAAGTAAGTGTCCCGAATTGTATAGAGATCATCTGCTGCTTTAATCGCCATTGCCCACACATCTTCTTCTCCTGATTGACCTTCTTCGACCATTTCCCTTACGCTGCTCATCTCTCTCTTCTCTGTACGAGTGTGTGTCCAGTGCAAGAGAAAGAAGGACCAAACAGACAACGACTTGTAAACTGTTTGGTAACTGGTACCTGAATTGTTTCTGAGGATGTCGGGAACTTCGTCAAATCAATGGAATTGCTTGGAAATAGGATGTACTGGAAACTGGACCACTTTGCTTCCAATATCCCATAAATGGGCTGTCAGTGAACAAGCCCACTCCACAATCCCTCTTCATTTCAAGACTTAATTAATAAAATAGATTCTTTTCCTGTACTTTTATTAGCGATCTTCTGTTTAAAATAATTCTGTTGGCACTCTTTGATTTGTTTTACTTCCTTGCTGGTTTCCTCGTGTAGCTTTGCTGGATTCTTCAGATTGCTTCACCTTGGATTTCCCCACTTGGCAGCCTACTCCTCCATCGTCTACGCATGTATGTATTTCCCCATTTACTGTCTACTTCTTCTCCTTTATCTTCATTGTCTGTGCAAGAATTATCTATTTTACTTCATTGCTTATGGCATGTTCTATGTTCTTACACTAAGTCTAAGGGGCTGTTAAGTGAAACTATGATTGAAAAAGCTAACAGTAGGAATTTTCTATGAATTGGGAATTGGGAACCTTTTGTCCATCTCCAAAGAAGTTAATAACCCTCGCTCATATATATAAAGAAATTTTGTAACTAAGTTAGCATGTTATTCACTTTGTTGTATATATGTGTTGCAATACTTAGATTAAACATTTGAAGTTTTATCTAAGCAACCTACTTTCAGAGATAATAAAACTTTTCATGATTCCTCAAATCATTGGCACATCTGTTGGACTAGACAATGACTGATTCTTGGCAGTAAAATTATAGTTATTTTGCAATTGTATCCAAATGAAATTTGGACCATTCACAAGAAAAAGAATATTACTTCACTTTTACAATTATATCATCGAGGGAATAGGTATTATTATACAAATTGGTAATTATATTTCGACAATAGGACAGAGGCTCCATACTATAATGATTTTTACTGTAGTAATTTTTTCTGGGATATTGGTGCTCTTGAGAAAAGTTTCTTTGAAATATAAGAGAATGTAACTATCACTAGTCATTTATTTGAAAAGGGTCAAACAATTATCACAATTGTTTAGTTTCCATAATGATTATTTTTAAATGTGTTCATCATATTTTATATTTACATATGTGAACATAAAGGTATATTAGTAATAAGTCCATGTTTGGTTTGTTGTTACATAGTCAAACAATATTCATTTGGGCTATTTAACAACTTTTAAGTTTAACCATCTTATATAATGTGGAAAAATATAGGTGCAAATAAAATATACATAGCTTTTATTGCTTCTACACCTGTTATATACTTGACATAGGAAGAGTGTCAAGATATTGTTAGCAGATTAAAGAATACTATTTATTATTATTTCAAAAATTCAACATAAGTTAAAATGAAATACTCTTAATTTTGCCAAGAGAAGGCATAATGTTCAATAGTAAAATGAGATTAGTATTTTTTTTTGTTATTATATGGAGTAAATAATATAAATATCATGATCTTTAGTAATTTTTTAAATTCCCTATATTGATTGACGGCATTATAATGATAAGATGAAGCTACGGATATCAAATAGTAAGCTTAATATTGGTCAACATTTTTGTGAATCTAAAAATATAAATGTGAGTATTGCCCCTATTATTTTATCAATATTAATACAAATGTGAGTATTTCAATTGTAGCTTTGATGATGTTAATGTTATACAACTAATTAATGATCATTCAAATTTGTAGGGGTCTTATAGGTGTGTCGTCTTAATCAAAGAGTTTAAGTTTTGTTACTATAAAAAATTTTGCCATACATCTTCTGTATGTTAGGGTAAGACTCTTATCTACAAGATTCATTATTGCATGTAAGAAGCGGGTTTATATATTAATTCACAAATATTTCTAAATAAATTTAATATAAGTGTGATATATGTGTTTTTTATTTTTATTTTATAGGATTTATGCGAGTATATGTCTTGGGCATCTGATGCATCTTAACAAACATCATTCTTGAAATAAATACTCTTATTAATGTATATTCATATCTTTAAACACTCCTAGTTATGCATTTTGGGAATGTTCAATGTATTTATAAATATCCATATTCCAAAGTAGTAGTATTTCATTAGGCTCTAACTTTGTATTTCTTTATTCATATTACAATGCTTTATTACTTGTTAAAATACAATAGTGTGATATAGGAAGGTTATAGAAGGTGCTTAAAAGTCATGAAGCTACATTGTAAAATAAATAAATAAAAAGTTTAAAGAAAAATATGCATAAATATACCCTTTTTCATTAAATATTATCTTTTAATGAAATATTGAAATACAACTGTGTTAGAAAAGGTTATGAAGCATTAATATACCTTTTTTCATTAGGAACTGCTATTAAAAAAAGTTCAAAGACAAATATGAATAAATATGACCTTTTCCATTAGGGACTGCCATGAACAAAAAAAAGTTCAAAAGAATGTCGTTTATCTTCATTTCTCACTGGAGTTCAAAATGAAAGACCTTAAGCACAAATATACCAATCTAATATAGTCGTTGATCAAATATAAAGCGGTTAAAGGAATATTCCATATCGACAACACAATCTCTTCATATAATGTTCAAATCCTCAATTTCCAAATCACAACATAATGTTCAAATCATCAATTTCTAAAGCACAACATAATGTTCAGATACTTATAATAGATTTTAGTATTATAGTTGTTCAATTCTTACATGCAATGAAGCATTGACAACATATCCTTATCATAGTGTAACATAACTCTTTCAAACGTCTCTTTGACTCCTCTAAAATTTTGTAAAACATAGAAATGAATCTATGTCCTTTATCTTCTGATACTCCTTTTAATATTAGCACACTAAGTTTATTAACACCAATATCCTTCCTCTTTTTGATCTTGCTCCCACTATATTTTTTATTGTTATTTCTTTCCAATACCTTAACATAATGAATTTTAAAATTTATCAACATCTGTATTACAAATAATTTTAGAATTAATTTCCAGCAAAATATTTTAAAATCTGTGACATTATAAAGCTCTCAATAATTATTCAAGGCGAGACAAATCTTTTCGTCAATTGCATAATCTTAATTACATATGAGACTTGCACACTATTATGTTATTATTAAAGAATAGTTATACTTACCTTAAATTATGAGCTTTTCTTATTTTATTGGTGCTATTTAATAAGTTAACATAATACTCTAATCCCTTAGACCTTAAGTAGGAACTTAAAAAAGATATATAAAAATCAATATGTATCTGCAATTATTAGTGGATACAAATGAGCAAGTCTACAAAGCAAAGAAATATATCATTAAAGTATACAGAGGTATTGGCATTAAAAAACAAAGTGAACAGCCAAGAGGGGAAATCACATTACCAAATACAAAATAATACATTCTCTAAGAATCTAACAAACTCCTAACTTTGCCAAAACAACAATCAGTCTATATCAGGTTGAGGCCCTTGAAGAGTGACCATTTTGATAAAAAATTATGTAACAACTTTCCTCAATACATGTATAAGACTTTACTGAGTGAAAACCATATGTGGGCTTTCAAGAAACAATTTGCTATCTTGTTGGCCCTTTCAAGCTTCATGCCCTTTTTGCTGTAAATAGGGGGAGGGTCACCAAACAACATTATTTGTTAAGAATGCCTATTTGCAGCATAAAGGGCATGAAACTTGAAAGGATATGAGCACCAAATCCTACATACCAGGTCATTTATTCATTCTCATATCAAGCATTATGTCAGAGATGGGCAAAATACCAAATTTTGATTTGATAACTAGCATTCACTAGGGCCTCTACGCAACACTCAGTTTTTTCAAGTTTTGAAAGACTCAGTTCTAGAAGATACCATGGTGTAGATACTCATTCAAAATAACAACTGGGTGTGGCCATTCTATATGAGCAGAAGAACCATGCCTATTGTGGAGCAGATGCCAATTTATTCACCAGATTTGAGGTAGGAAGATGAAGTTAAATGAGAGTTACACACATCACATAAATTTATAACGCAATCGTATAAACAACAATTACTTGGTCCACTCACCAGATTTTCTCTTCACAAGCTAATATTAGGATTTGGCATTTCACATGCTCACTTGTTTATACTCTGATTAGCAACTGGGCAGAAATTGAGAACTAAAGACATGATAAAATTTCAAATTCCAGACAGATCCTGCCTTTATGCAGTAGGGAAGATGAGTCTCTAGATCATCTCTTCTTTGGTTGGTCTTGCATAAGACCGCTGTAGGGTAAGTTTCTATGCATTTTTAACCTACAAGATAGAAATCTTTCTTGGAAAGATTGCTTGAATTGGGTCAATGATCTAAACTGTCACAGTAAAACGAATCATAGAGCATTCAAGATTGGTTTTGCCATACTAGTAAATTTCATTTGGAGATTGAGGAACATAAAGATTTTTAGGAAAACAAAAGACTACAAAAAATTCAGTTGGAATGAGTTTTATCTCAAGCTATGAAGGATGCCCTATCTGCAATATATATCTGATCAACTCAGGCAACAATTAAGTATAGAATAAGAGTTGTTACTTAGTTAAGAAAAGTTGAGTCGCTAGCTATATATTTTGTGTAAACTCTTAACTATAAGAGTTGTATATCCTCTCCTTTGTAATTTCCTCCTTTTTTGATTGAATATATTCCTTAACTTCCAAAAAAAACATGGGAAAAGTTTTTCAAACAGATTTCCACCTTCCTTTCTGTCTAACAAGGAATATGCATGCTTTCTTCTCCCAATTTGAACTTCAAGGTCATATAGTTTCTACAATGTGTGCAGCCGCATAGGCAATGGTTTCACCCAAAGTATCTTTACACTTGAAGCAATAGATTTTAATTTAATTAGTTACCTGGATGTATTACAAAAAGTTGAATGTTTCTTTTTCTTTTGTTGCATCAGGAGCAAAATGCTAATTTGCATATGTCCAACGCATATAAAAATACAACTTATGGAAAGTGAATAATTTTAGGGTTAATTTAGTTTTAAAGTTTTTATAAATATTGGCATATTTTTAATTTATTAAATACTAACTTTCATGTGTGACACGAACTATTATATATGATAGTCATATATAAATATATAAATTTGATATGACTGATCACATCATTTAAACTTTTGTTATTAAAAGTAGTTGGACTATTTTAAAGTCAAATTTAAGTTTGAGTAAAACCTTTTCATAACACAATATCCTTTGCGGATATGCTCAGTGTTTTTACCTGTACTGTTTTTCAAAACTAAAACTAAGATAAACTGTCAGCATCTCCAAATAATGATTCGTAATTAATCACAAAAGCCATAGAAACCGGGCCAGAATAACAAGAAACAAATGCTTTGGAGAATAACGACATTGCCATCACGATAAAAAATGTGATGATGAAGCTAGAAAGCGAAGCATATACAGACAAAGTTGGCCATGAGCATCCACGCCATGCTCGTGCTTTCCGTTTCATTTGACCTTTTACTTTTCTCTTCTTAGTTTTTATTATTATTA
>JAOQMM010000074.1:0-11674 GCA_027563515.1 Erythroxylum platyclados | reverse complement strand
GAGTTGATATGTGATGCCTTTAAAAAAATTTTAGAAATGTGATCGTCTTAACGTGTCATTCTCGTAGAGTATGTTCTTGAATATCCTTGGGTATGTCGGGACATATGTTCTATGGAAGTGGTATGTTACATAAATTTAGGTCCTTTTCAAAGAATAAGTGGCTTAAACTGGAAGAATAGAGACCAAGTGTTAATAACAATCTTTAATCAATAGACTCAGGTTAAATTGGTAGATTTAAAATGACAAACGAAGAAGCTCGAGAGCACTTAGATCTACTTATTAGTTTTACTCTTTTCTTTATTGTTATTTTTTATTTTTTCACTTGTTATTTGTTTCACTCCTTTCTAGGTCTATAATAAGAGTTTTTTTTAATATAGACCATTCTTACTTTTGAATAATCTTTTAAATTTAAAATTTGGACTTTTCATACACAAATGAATTTGTTATTTAGATATTAATTTTGACTGTTATGGAGTATGGTTGATTGATGAATTCTTAGATGTTTCTTCATTTAATTTTAAATGCCTTGTGAATGTTTATTCATATATCTTTACAATATAATCCTTAGACTTGGTAAAACAATCCAAGTCTAGCTTAGTTTGGCCTAATCGACCAAAAGTTAACAGGCTTCGATTGAGTTGACTGAGATTTAGGTTGGGTTGAGTTCTGGATCTTCTTTCAAACTTTAGGCTTCAGGTCAAGTTCGCGCTCAGGTTCCACAGCTTGACCCAACCTAAAATTTGACTATATATATAATTAACAAACCTTAATTTTTGCTCTTGCCTCTTGCCTTTTCTTATGAGTTTTCTTTATTCTGGTAGCTTCCATTTCTTTGGTTTTTTTTTCAGAGCATTGTGTTTTCTCTTCTAAAAAATGCTTTAACACCTAAAAGAGTAGAGGCAATACTTAAATCATCCCCAGATTTTCACTCACTTCTACTTCATCGAAGTTTTTTGTAGTGTTAGTTCTGGTCCAAGAAGGTTCTTCTACTACTGTGATTGTTTCTTTAATTAAAGCATTTTCTTTGCAGTAAATCAAACCATTTCCATTAATTAAAGCATTTGTTTATCAAATTTTCTCTAGTCTCTTCAATCTTCTTATCTTTTATGTTCCTCTTCAATCCTTGGCCACTTCTAGCTCCAATTCCTTTTTTGGTCTTTTTAGTATTGTTTCACTTCAATCTTCTTCCCTTCTCTATTCATATTTCATTTACTAATGTTATGTTATATTGTCTAGTTATCTTTATTTAAGTTGTGTGTTCTTTTTTTCTTTGACACCTTTGGGTTGGTAATTAGCAATAGAGAGGGGATTCCATGGTGGAGAGGGTTTGGTGGGTTACATCAGAAATGGTTAGAATTTGGTTTAAGTTGTGTTTAGGCAGCCTTCAGGCCATCTAAAGCCCAATTAAACTCAAATTTAGGTAGAATAAGCTAGGTCGAATCAATAATGGGCCTTAGGGATGGAAATCTGGCCCAGGCCTAGCCCGACTTGAAGTCAACGGACCACGAGGTCGAGCCCGAGGCTCAATTGAGTGAAACAAAATGAAATCGTTTTGTCAAAAAATTTCATTTTTTGAATTATCTTTTAAAAATTAATAAATAGGGTCGGCCAACCCGACTCGTCTGTGGTCCGTTGGGTTGGGGGCCGGGCCACGAGCAGTCAGCCTGTGGGACCCAGCTCGGCTCGGCCCATTGCCATCCTTAATGGGCCATGTTTGACTCTATCTGTTTTCTTTTCTAATATTGGTTACATAACCCAATATCAATTATATGTATATACATTTGAAACAATACATAATTTGAAATATCTCACGAATTTCAAGTAGGCCTAATATTCCTAATACATTATTGTCTTCCTAGGTCACATGATTATAATATTAAGGAAATGATTACATCTGAAATTTAGTTTAGTTAATTTAAAAAATGCTTCAGTGCTATTAATGAAATCTTTTTAAATTTAGTTCTTAACACTAGTGACAAATTTTGAAATAATGGTTGCTTAACCCAATAAAAATTATATGGTTATACATTTCAGATGATATATAATTTGAAATATCTTAAGAATTGCCAGCTGGCCAAATGTTCCTAGTATATTCTTATCTTCTTAACTCAAATGATTCTAATCTTTTTTTTGAAAAAAGAAATTAAATTAAGCCAATAAAAGCAAATCAAGGTAAATTACAATCTCACCGAGAGGATGAGAGTTCTAGAACCAAGTTAGAAACCTATGCTACTTAAAATACCAACAATTGTTACAAACAACCTCTTAGTACTACCATATATCAATTGAATTTGAATCTAAAGAAAGCTCGTCATAAAATAATTGAGTCTAATTGCATTTAACAACTCCTTTGTGAAAGTATCAAAATTCCTTTCTGTGTTGTTGAAAATTTGCCTATCTCTTTTCATCCCATATGTTGAGCCTAAGGTAAGATAGAAGAATGTAGAAACACCATTTAATGTCTTTACTGATATGTTGCAAATTTAAACACTAAGTGATAATTTGTTATCAATCATCAAGGGGGTTACTGATAGCACATTTGTGTAATATTAGCCTCCATACTTCTTTGGTAAAGTTTCATTTGAAAAATAGGTGAGAGGAACTCTCTATTTGACATCTACACAGAATACACTAATTTTTCATATATGTAAATTTGTTTGGTCTCTTAATGGTAGGTAATCTATCTTTAATGGTTCTCTACATTATAGTAGTAGCTCTAAGGAGATTAAACTTGCACCAAACAAGTTTATGACATGGAACACAACTAAAATTATGTTGAAATAGCTTCTTACATAATGCATTATTGAAAATTCAATTGCTAGATGGACACCACCAATTTCTATCTTCCATATTCTCATGTAACACCAGTCTGTTAAGTTCATTTAACATATTTCTATTAGAAACTCTTAACTGAATCTCATTCTTGTGTATTAAAGCATTTGTAGCATTACGATTTTCATGCATGATGCTTTTTAATTGAGCTCTACTAGCTAGTGATAATATTTTCATACTCCAACCAGAGCCTTTTGCTTTTATTTTATCCACTAATGGTTTAAAGCTACAGTAACTTAATCTTGTAGAAGAAATTGGGATTCCAAGGTAAGTGAAAGGTGAAGGAAGACCCTTGAAGCCAATAATGCCTCTCACCATATGGTCCTAATAAGAGGTACTCTCAGAAGTGTAGAAAGAACACTTGTCAATATTTACATTAAGTCCAAAAAAACTGGTAAACATCTTAATGACCTTCATCACTCCTATTATTGAATTTCTGTCCGCTCTTAATAATATTATTAGATCATCAACAAATATAAGACTTATGATGCCCAATCTTCTACACTTATAGTTAAACTTAAAATGCTTAGTTCTCTCCATAATTCTCTTCAAAAGTATGTTAAAAACTTCCATAAGAAGAGCAAAAAATGTATAGTGAGGATAAATCTCCTTACCTTATGCCTTTGGAGCTCTTGAATGTCCTTGTAGGTTCACCATTAATGAGTATGGTAAATGTAAGAGTAGTTAAACACAATTTCATCCATTATGTGAAACATTGTGGGAACTGCATAGCTTTCATAATGTTACTAAGTAAAGTCCAATTTACATTGTCATATGCGTTCTTCAAATCCACTCTCAAGACATAATTCTTTCCACCTTTGCTGTTGGAATATCCCTTCATGAATTCCTACATAAGCATAATGTTATCACCCATCACTACACCTGTTGAGCCAATTTTCCAAGATCTTTGATATAATTTTGTAGATGGAGTCACAATAAGCAATAGGCATAAAATTAATGAAATATTTCTATTCTCCACCTTTAGGAATTAGAGTGATGAAATTTCTGTTAATCTCTTTATGCAATCTCCTCTTTTTAACAATGTTTCCTTTTTTGTTAGTTTTCTTACAATTTTTACTTAATCTGATATGATTTTAATCTTCTAGCATCTTAATGTTGCAAGCTTCTCCTTAAAATGTTGATGAATAACATCAATCCATAAATGATATGATTTTAGATAGTGAGAAATAATGCCAAATAAGTTAGAACATACACATTAATATCATAACTGGAATTGCCAATGGAATGATCTTCATAAAGATTTCAGGCTTAGAATCATTCACATGGATGTAAAGGCTAGCAACATTTTGTTAGACAATAGTATGAATCCAAAAATCTCTGACTTTGGAATGGAAAGGGTACTTGGAGAAAGTAAAGGTGAAGCCAACACTGCAAGAATCGCCAAAACATAGTACATACACATGTTGCTTCTATAACTATTTCTTTTCTCTCAAGAGTTTGCTATACATTTGAAACCTACATACACAATGTAGTTAACACAAGTTTTAACTAGTCATTTCTAACTTTGATAACTCTTCTCAAATCTGGCCTATGTCCAAGAAATTTGGTTCTTTAAAACTTAGTATTAGCTATACTAGACAAAGATAATTTCTACTCAAAGTAAAATAAATGTAAAGAAAGACAATAATGGGCTATATATGTCATGAAAACTAAATAAGATTAAGAATTTAATCATATATTTAATTACTCTCACTATTTTATTCAAAATAATAACCCTCACTACTATTATGAAAAGATTACTCAAATGTCTCTGGTAGGCTAGAATCCTATTAAAATTTAGTTGATATTGAGTTTGCTCAACAAACCAACTAATCTTAAATTAGGTATATGACGTCTTTATCAATTACATCTCATATGATCCTAGATCCGTTAGTTAACAACTTCTTACAAAACATACCTTATATGTTATTCCTAATTTTGCCTCTAAATTCATGTGATCATTAGTTTGCTCGTCCAAATCATACAAATTTAGTTAAGCAAGACTCATTATTATAAGAGTAACTATATTTAGATTAAAGCAACAATTAGTTTGTTCAACAAGCATAAAAATAAATAAAACTCTAGTTTATTCTTATAATAATGGAAGACAATAACCATATTCTAAATATGCATTTAATATTTTAATGATAAATTTAATTTTTAAATGATCTTATTAAACAAAAATTAAATTTATATCATATATATAAACACTAAATTCAATGTGCATATATAATATATCAAACATATATCAAAAAATGCAATTCGACATTTAAAAATAGCCAAATTATATGCATATAACATCAAACGTTATTTAATTATAAGTATTGATATAATATTCATAATATAAGCAATTTCCAACTCTTCTGATAATTAAATTAGATTAAACCATTGATTCTTAAATAAATCAAATTCATATTCCAAATATAAATTAAATTTTATTTGACAATAATTTTAAATTTTAATTGGAAATCTTTTCCAATTATCTTGACTCCTTTAACAATTTAATTGAAAAACAACTTTCAATAAATTACTCTTCCTACTTATTATAATTTAAAAAAACTTTCTTTTTTTAAAAAAAGTTAACAAGTAAGACATTCTAATCTAATTATAAAACCATTTTTAATCTAATTAGAAATAAATTTTTTAATTATAAAATTAGTTTATAATATCAAAAGGAAACTACATTCAAAATTAGATAAAATATTTTAAATTTAATTAAGAAAGTTTTTACTTTATTTATTTCTTACTTGGAAAACCATTCCTTAATAAATTAGAAATTATTTTCTAAAATATTAAAGAAGATGCATTTTCTTAAATAAAAATAAAATATTTTCAAATTTAATTAAGAAAGATACTTTTTCTAATAAATCAGAAAACATATTATTCAAATTAATAATGAAATAATTTCTAAATAAAGTAGAATAATAACCCTCTAAACAAATACTAAACTTATTTAATTTTAATCAAACTGAAATAAATAATTTTAACAAAGAAATGTCTTTTTTAATTACTCAAAAAAGATATTTTTAATTTTAAAGAAGTTTAATTAATTTTAATTTCAATATATGGAATATAATTAATTTTAATTATTGAAAATATTTTCTAAAATATTTATTAAGAATTAATTAATTATTACTCTTAATCTAATTAAGAAAAATAATTTTAATATTAATGTGTCACATAATTAATTTAATCTGTTATACTAATTATATCTAATATAATTTAATTATGAAAGATAACTTTTAAAACTTTGTTTGATTCTAATTATTTTTTAATAACTAATTTAATTTAATAATTTAGCACTTGAAAAACTAAATTGAATACCACAAATGTTTCTAAAAAAATTAACCCTATTGAAAATAATTTTTAAATAATTAAAAAATATTTTTAGACTTATTAGAAATTTAAACTAAATTAATTTTAATTTTATTAAGAAAATAAAGGAAAAATCATATAAATGGGACAAGTAATGCACGTGCCTAATGCATCAAACATACATATCTCCATCGTTTTCCTATAATAGGGTTTTTTTTTGGTTCATGTTCCTGTCAATCTTCATCACTTCAAGTATTACCTGTAGTTCTCCTTAATTGTGTTTGATAAACGATTAATTGACTATATTTATATAGCCACATTTTAATGTGTTTTGCTTGTTATTTGAGAGTTTTATAGTATTTTTGGTACTTATTTTGCTTCAAGTGTGTTTTTTGGTGATAACTGCCTTCACAGACCAAAAGGAGAAGAATTTCGGTGAAATCAAAGCGTAAACTGGAATAATTGAAGCAACTTTGGAGATACATGGCCATGTCTAGGAACTGTGTAGGTCATTGTAAATGTGTGAAGCTTCCAAGATGTTGTTTATGCCCATGTGAAGATGCACGGTCGTGTATGTCCTATGTAAGCTTTTATGACTGTGTAAATTCGCGATTTAGAGGAAAATTTGAGATATATGGTCATACCGTGTATATTCCACAAACCCTAGTTTTTACTATAAAAGAAAATTATTGAAGGCTAAAGGGAGAAGAAGCAATTTTGAGTCACGATAGACACCAAAAAAGGAAAGAAATAGTTTTGAATAGAGGAAGAAGAAAACACGATGATTACATCACTAGGTCCAATAGTGAGCAACCTTTGATCCAAAATTCAAGAAGATTTCATTAGAGGTAAAAGGGGATATAGATTATGAATTCTTTTATTTCTATTTGTTCTTTTGAATATTTGATGCTGGATTTGTTTTATATATTTAAGAACTAATTTGTTTAGTGCCTATGTGTGATCAACCTTAAGTTAGGATGGATAATATGATATAGTATTTTAGTAAATGCAATTTTATTGATTAATTTATTGTGATTCAACTATGCATTTATATTATTGAACTAATATGTCTGAGATATTAGTCCGATGTTTGATTTCGTTTAATTGAGATTGAGAAATCATTTCGTTTGAATAGATCTAACATATCTGGAAGGAGTTTCATGCAAACCTAGAGATAGTTCAACATAAGTCCTTTAGATTGGGTCAAACCTAATAGTGAAATTCATGAATTGAGTAATGCAATTTTAGGGGTTTTAACTAGAAAGAGGTTTCAGTTAATCAACAGAGGGTTAGCGGTTAATAGTTTTGATAAATATATTAACATAAAATATGAATTTTCACAGTCCAATAATCAATAATTTAATTGTATGATAAAAGTTTAATATTTAAGATATCTTAGGGGGATTTATCACCTAGGTACTACTTGTTTGATAAGGTTTAATTGTAGTACTTTCTTTATCCTAGTTCATTATTGTGTTAAACCTTAGTTTAGTTAGTTTAGTTTCATTTTCAATTAAATCCATAAAATGATTCGGCTGTTAGATAATAGAAAAAAAGGTTAATACTAGTACGTACAATCCTCGTGGGATCAACCTATACTTACTAGTGCTAGCTACAGTAACACTATAGATTTGCGGTTAAAACTTATAATATCCTAAGCAGATACAAACAGATAATCAACTTTTTGGTGTCTTTTTCGGGGACTATATTATTAGGAAAGCCTAGCTTTTATTGATCTAGCCATTATTTCTTATTTTGTTTTATTTTATTTTCTTTCTTGTTTCTAGTTTATTTATTTATTTTTATTAACTCTTTGGTTTTCTTATTTTTCACAGATCTTGGGGTTAGCTTATAACTTGTGACAATCCATCAAACTTAATAGACGAAGATCTAAAGATTGAGAAAATAGCTCGTAGAAATCTTCATAAAACACAACTTAGAGAGCTTGAGTTAGATCGACAGGTAGAGGACTTGGAAGGTCAGATTAATACTAAAGAATCAGGAACCATAGCAGACCAACTAAGAACTTTGTTTGATTATACTAGACCAGACTTAACGATAACAGAATCTAACATTGCGAGACTGAATGTTAACGTCAACAATTTTGAGAGTAAGCTAAGTATCATTTAGATGGTATAACAATCTGTTCAATTTAATGGGCTACGAGATAAGGAATCTAATGCACATATCTTAAACTTTGTGGAGATTTGTGATACCTTCAAAGTTAATGGTGCCAATGTCGATGCAATAAGATTGAGATTATTTCCATTTTTATTGAGGAGCAAAGTGAAACAATGGTTGAATTCTCTGCCTAAATCATCACTTACTACATGGGACCAAGTAACAGAGAAGTTTCTTTTGAAGTTCTTCTCACTTGTAAAGATTGCCAAACTGAGGAATGACATCTCTTCCTATTCTCAGGCTAACTTAGGGACATTATATGACACATGAGAGAGATTAAAGGAGAAATTAAGAAAATGCCTACATCATGGTCGACCGTTATGGATGCAAATTCAGACCTTTTATAATAGGCTAAATTCGAGGTAAATGATAGATGTAGTAGCTGGGGATACTCTGAATAATAAGACAACAAAAGCAGCCCATGACCTCATTGAAGACATAACTATGGACAATTATTAGTGGTGCTTCTCTCGAGCAAGACTTAGCAAGCCAACGGGGGTATATGAAGTAGATGTAGTGGTGTAATTGGCAAATTAGGTTGAAGCTCTAAGCAGAAAGATTGATGGATTGACTATGTGATAGGCCGCTCTCATGAAACAATTAACCAGTCTACCCGACACCTTACGGTGACTATCCAGTCGATATCTAATTTAGCTTAAAAGTTCCCGTAAAGCAAACCCTATTGCCTTTTTTAACAAAAAGCCTTAACTCACTTTAATAAACATAAACAATGGAGTATTTTTTCAAATCATTTATTAAAAATTTCGACAGCATAACGACTGCATTTTTTATATTTCCAAATTTCCAAAACCCCTGAAAATGTTCAAAACACTTCTATATTCACAACAAATTCTCCACAGTACCCTAGGCATCAAGTCACGAATTTGGTTCTGCATTGCTTACTTGTACCTGGTTAACCACTAGTTGAAGAGTTGGTTTTACAACGCTTACCTGCAATAGGTTAACCATTATAAATTGGTAGTTACGAAGCTGGTTCTACATCGCTTACTCGTAACAATTTTGGCTAACACATAAATATATAACATTATTCTTTTTTTAAAACTTGAAATACATGTTTTAAAACCTATAACATTATTCAATTCACATAATATCATCTCCATCCATTTAACCACAAAAATCCTCAAACTTACATAAGCTTCATCTAGTCCAAATTCATCATCTAAGCCACCAATCAATTTCTTTTTTATTTTCAACACACTAATTAGCTTCCTACATATATGAATTGAAGTCCAAACACATAAAATGAAATCAAACCAATTTTTAATCACAAAACCCTAACCTTGACCAATTCTTTCATGCTTGGTCTCTTGGTTTACTTTCTTACTTTCAACCCTTAAATGCTTCCAAGCTTATTATATACTCCATGTCAAGTCAAAAACCACCATTGATTATAAATAAATTCATCTCACTCAAAAACCCACAAAACTAGTAGCTTAAGCTAGGAAAACTTACCACTTTTTCTTTCAATCTCTTGGGTAATTGAGAAGCACTTAGACTTGATCAAAATTTCTCTAAATCACACTCAAAATTCATTAAAAATGGCTTCCCTCTTCTGAGTGAACATATATTTCAGGCTCTTGTGATCCGTATAAATCCTACAAGGAACACCATACAAGTAATGCCTTCGAATTCTCAATGCAAAAACTACTGTTGTTAACTCTAGATCGTGGGTGGGGTAGTTCTGCTCATACTTCTTCAATTACCTAGAAGCATAGGCTACAACCTTATCATTTTGCTTGAGAACACACCTTAACCCTTATCTGGAGGCATCACTATACACTATAAATCCATTAGTCCCTGTTGGTAATGTGAGTACAGGAGCTGTCATCAGTTTTTCTTTCAATTCATCAAAACTTCATTGATAGGCATCCGACCCCTCAAACTTCTCCTCTTTTCGCGTCAACTTGGTCAGAGGGGTTGCTATTCCAAAAAATCCTTTGAAGAATTTCCTATAATAGTCTGCCAATCTAAGGAAGCTCCTAACTTCCGTCACAATGGTGGGAGGTCTATAGTTAGTAACACCTTCAATCTTTTGGGAATCCACACTAAGTCCCTTAGCTGAGATGACATGACCCAAGAAAGCAATCTTATCTAACCAAAAATGGCACTTACTAAACTTAACATATAACTGGTGCTCTCTTAGGGTCTCTAATACTATCTAAAGGTGTTATGTATGCTTCTCATGACTACTTGAGTACACCAATATGGAAAACTTATCTAGGTACTCCCGAAACACCCTATTCATCAAATCCATAAAAGCAGTTGGAACATTCATTAATCCAAAGGGCATAACTAAGAATTTATAATGCCTGTACCTAGTCTTGAAGGCAGTTTTGGCAATATCCTCGCTGCAGACTTTCAACTGATGATAACCTAATCTTAGATCAATCTTCATATACACTTTGGATCCTTATAGTTGATTGAATAAATGATCAATGCTTGGGAGCAGACATTGGTTGCGAACTGTCACTCTGTTCAATTGTTTGTAGTCGATACACAACCTTAAACTCCCATCCTTCTTTTTAACAAATAGGACTGGAGCCCCCCATGGAGAAGTGTTGGGTCTCACGAAACCCTTATCTAACAACTCCTCCATTTGCACTTTCAATTCCTTTAACTCTGTTGGAGCTATTCTATATGGAGTAATTGAAATCGGTTGGGTTTCTAGAGTTAAATCTATCTCAAACTCTATTATCCTATCTGGGGGTAATCTTGGAAGAGCCTATGGAAACACGTTGGGGAACTCCTTAACCATCGCATATTCCTAATTGAACATCATCATTACCTTGTTTAATCATTTAAGCTAGATATCCCTAGCATCCTTTACAGAGAATTTTACTAGCTACCATAACTGCCACTATATTAGTGGGAAGAACTTTCTGTATCCCATGAAATGTCACCTCTGGTTTCCCTAATCGACTTAACCTAGCCTCCTTTTTAAAACAACCCACTACAGCATAATTTGTGGATAACCAATCCATTCCGAGTGTAACATCAAAAATCCCAAATATCCAATATGATTAGGCTTGCCGGAAACTCCTTACCCTCGATCAGTATTTTATTATCTACAAACACTTTTTAAGCGAAGAGTGAGTTTCTAGTTAGGATGGAAACTATTATCCCAATGTCTAATAATTGAGGCTCAACATTCAATTTTACAGAAAAACTCATAGATATAAAAGAATGTGTAGCACCAGGATCTACTAAAGCATATACATCTCGATCAAAGACAAAAATGATATTGGTGACTACATCTGGTGTGGCATCGACTTCTTGGTATTTGATCGCAAAAACTCGGGCCTATACGGGGGGTCTACCTATCTTT
>JAOQMM010000070.1:2919-16442 GCA_027563515.1 Erythroxylum platyclados | reverse complement strand
AAAAGTGAAGCAAGGAGAGAAAACACCCATAAGAGTCATGGAATCAACAGATCCAGTTCATTTATCTAGTACTTTGTTAGTAGCTAGGTTACCTTCTAGTGTTAAGCGTGTTTTGGCTCATAAAATAGAAAATTAAGTTGAAGTTACTCATGTTCCTTCTGAAAATAGAGTGTCTGCAACTTCTTTTCCAGTCCTTAGTCCGTATAGTATTTACAGTCGTTAACTGCCAGAAAGCAGTTTGTCCCTGTGTGCCCGTGATGGGTATTCCCAACCGTGGTATAAGTAGTTGATATTGCCGTTACCCTAAAGGCGTCTTTTGGGTAGCTCAGTGGTATCAGAGCTAGTTACTTATCCCTCACGTCTGGGGTTCGACTCGCAGTGATTGCAAATGATAACCAGTCACTGTTGTAGTTGGAATCCTGAGGATTTGCCAAGTGGCCAATCCCGGTCCTGAGTGGGGAAGATACCGTTCGGCGAGGGGGTACATAAGCATTTGATATTGCCGTTACCCTCAAGGCGTCTTTTGGGTAGCTCAGTGGTTTTTCATCAGATATATCCACAATCCATCAAAT
Source organism: Erythroxylum platyclados (assembly GCA_027563515.1). Classification (NCBI taxonomy): domain Eukaryota; kingdom Viridiplantae; phylum Streptophyta; class Magnoliopsida; order Malpighiales; family Erythroxylaceae; genus Erythroxylum; species Erythroxylum platyclados. The sequence continues at coordinate 15,870 of JAOQMM010000070.1, read as the reverse complement.
CATTGAACAGCTTGATAGAGATTTGGAGGCAAATGACGATGAAGACCGTGAAAGTAACATTAATTTAACCCTTTAACTTTTGTCACTATTTCGGCATCTTTACTGTTTACTTTTTGACTTTATGTCAATCAGTCCGCCGAAAGAAAGCCTAAACGACCGATCTACCGTTGTCGTCCTTCTTTGACTATACCAGATCCGGACCATGCCGATGATCCAGATTCAGATGGTAAAGCTTGGATTGGTCTTCAGAATCCAAGACCTCGGCCCAGAACTATTCGTGAACTGTTAAAAGCTACAGGAAAGGAATCTTTGGTCTATCCAGAATCCAGATCTAGACCAGATCCAGTTATTCCAACAGTTCCAAAACATTCATCTACTCCCATACCATGTATGATGACTAAAGCTTATGAGGAAGATTTTCCTTCCCTTCACAGGAGTACAGATGATAGTAAGCGGGTTACTTCTAACCCTTATGTACGTGCCACTGGCGTTACCTCACAAGGCACGATGATCTTAAATCCTTCTGATGAAGTTCTTAATTGGCAAACAAACAATGCAGTAGCTCAAAACCATGTTCTACGCAGAATTGATTCTAAGCTCGATGGACTCAGAGAACAAACCACTGCTACCTATAAGAAGATTAATGGTGTTTAAGATCAAATCTTAAAGATGTACACATCGTACAAAGTGCAAATCAAACATCTCGATGAAACACTGCATTATTATATCAAGATCCATTACAATGGACCTGATTTTGACAAGAAAGTCAGAGAGATCAGTCAAATACAAAAGACGGTACAACAAATGGAAGCAGATATGCAAGCAGCTCAATCTAGAGCTGTATATGGTCAAACTTCTTCGGTGTTTCCGACATCCCAACCCATTTACAATACTTCCATGTATCGCTCATATCCAGAGGAATCAGACTATGCTAAGGTATTCAAATTCAATTATCCTCTTATCCGTGAACACATTCATCCTCAATTGGCGAAACAAAAGACCAAGTCTCGGTCAAAGTCTCAGCGACAGCCTGAGCCATATTACGAGCCATCATATCATTCGGATAGGTCTTCTCCAGCTGAGCCAGCAGCTAGACCATCTCCATCTTACACAAAACCAGTTGAGCCAGTTGACTCTTCCCAGTCATATCATCAGTGGAATCGTCCTTTAAAGATTCATACATCTGAATCTCCTCCACCAACAGCTCAACCAATTACTTCTTCTTCAGCTCGGAAAGATAAAGAACCAGAGTTCATTGTAACTCTTGTTGAGGAAGTACAACCTTCCAACTCTTCGGATAATTCGTCTGAAGTCTCAGTCATACCAGAATCATCTTCCGACCAGACTCCAGAACCTTCTGAGTCATCTTCTGTGCAAACAACAAAATTAGCAGCATCCTCTTCAGATGCATCAGATCAGTTTGCAGACTTGACTGATTTAGCTCAAGTCATGATGACATATTCTGATCCGTCAGAACCAGAAGTCGAACAAATTTTCAGTGAAGCAGATGACCCTACTAGACCTACACCAACACCAACACCTGGACGTTAGGACTATGACGAGAATACATAGCATTTGGAACGTCAATTCTTCGTTCTTTTATTTCACTAAATTTTATTGCTATCAAGCCATTTAATGAGGCACCAGATCTTTTGTATTGAAAATGGTGTCCTAACCCTATTCGAGTTAATTTTAACCATAAAATTATTTAGGCATAAATATAGGGATAAAATTTAATAAAATAAGATATAAATTAGTTAACTGAAACAAAGAATTTGTTCTTATTTAATTATGGTCAAAAGTTGATTCTCTAAATAATAAATTGGAGCCTCAACTTTCTCTACTATCATGCGAATATGGAAACTTCTACATTCGTTCTCTATACATAAAACTAAGTTGTATTGAAAATGAAAATATGGTTGGAATAGAAAAAGTGAAATAGAAGGTCTGAACCTTTACTTCATGAAGAAGGAAAAAAAAATCTCAATTAGGTGCAATAATTGTCCTATTAATTAAGTGTTTGTGTTAAATTTGAAAAATAGTTAAACTTATCACTTCTCGTTAATGCTTGGTTTGGTGTGGAAATAAGGTATCTTCAATTGTCCTACTTATTTGTGGCTTTCTCCATGTCACTTAAGCTTTCCGCAATAATTATCTTTTGTCATGTTTCTTTTATTTTATATGGTTTTGATTCAAAATAAAAAAGTTTAAAAATTTGATACTTTCATCAATTGAAATGATTCGAGGTGTACTGCATTGCAGATTAAATTCGATTTAAAAAATAAATTTAAAATTTTTAAATATATTTAAAACTTTTGATTATTAAAAGTTTTAAATTTAATTGAAGGATTAATGATTCAATATAAAATTTTATAGAAGTAAATTCATTTAGAAAAAGCATAAGAGTGTAACCGTGAATTTCATATGGATGACTCGAAATAATATAGGATTACTATTCTTGTTGATTTGAACAATCAAGTAATTACATATATAGAGACTCTTAAAAATCGAAACAGATAAACTTAATTTACTCACCGGTGAGTTAGAAAACACATAAACTTAATTCTCTCGCCGGTGAGTTGGCTTATATCTTTTCTTCTATTCGAGCTTTCTGAGATAATCTGTTATTAGGTTTCATTGAATCACCTGATGACTGATTTGATTCAACTCCGGCCAGATGTACCGTCATCTCTAGAGAGTTATCACTGTAGCCGACAACTTTATGAGATATAATATATTAAAATATAATCTTATCCCATCCACATTAAATAACGAGTGAAGTAGAGTGTGGCCTACACGAGATAATCTTATCCCAGTCAAGCGGCTTAGAACACTCACCGCAGATATTCCTCATGCATGTGTAAGAAAAAGAAACAAAATTTATGATAATGATAAAAGACCATCAATAATTATGCAATATAATTTCATATAAAAAAAATAGTGAGACGATAATGTAAATCTAAATAAAAAAACAATATTTTAAAAATAATTTTAAAGGTCTCATGAATTATGCAAAAATAAATTCTTTTGTATGGAGGAAATTATATTTTTTAATCAACCTTATTTATCATTATCTTTAAAATTTTATTTAGAATTAAATTTTAATTTAATGCTGATATAAATTATAAAAACGATTGAATTTTTAAATATAATGTTAAAACAGGAAGGCAGCTCCATGTGAACTATTAAATTTCTCCATCCATCGAAGCTGACAAAAGATTCCTACTCATCTCTATGGACTCTCAACACTAGTACTGTTTTCCTAGGTTCGATTTAAATAGATTAGATCAACCCCTAGATTTAAGTTTGACTTAGAACTCTGATTAATTTGAATCTTGCCCATTAATTAACAAATTCTCAAATTTTCTTTCTCATCTTTTCCTTGTTGGATTTTACTAATTACAAATAAGAACACCTCTTCAACGTATTGTTTATCTCTTTTCCTTAAAGTGGGAAACCATGTAGAGGGTAAGTATGAATTTGGGTATAAAGAAAGGAGCATGATGTTACCAGGTAGGGTATGGCCTCCTAAACTTTTCTTGTATGTAATTATAGATAACACTTTGAACCATAAACTTAGGTTAGCCAATCCACGATAGAATCAAACCTAAACTTTACAATAATATTCCTAGTATCAAATAAGATTTTAGATTAATGTATACTAATTGAACTCTTATGCCGATTTAGGATCAAAGATCAACCGATGAATAGCCAAGAAAACGGTAGATGGTCAAATATAGTTAAAGCAGCACAGAAACATAAGCTTTTTAGCAATTGTATATACACAATGATCTGAGTATGTGTATTTATTTAACACAATAAATCTATACACATACTTAAAATTAAGAAAAAATAGTTTTCACCTTTCAATATAAATAGGACCCAAGTTTCTTCCCATATGAATGAACCGATTGGAGTCATCAGTTTGGTCATTGTTAGCAGATTCAACATCGTCCAATTCCTCTTCCAAAATCATTTCTTTGCTTGACAAGGCTGAGTACTTGATGTTTTCTCCACAAAATTTGAGCAAAACCAAGTAGAGAGACATGGCAATAATCGTAACAACAATCAAGCACAAGCTGAATTGAATGTTCACTAGCGATTTAGCTCTTGAAAGGGCTTCTTCCTCCTTACACCTAACCTTCTCAAGACCTTCCTCCATGTGTATGAAACATCCTTTAGGTACTAAAGATGGTGTATAGAGCATATAGCCTGTCACAATAAACCAAAGACCTTGGCAGAGAATGCCTGTGGATCTGACAAAGCTGATTATAAAACTCCTAGGGTAGTTCACTCCTAAGAGAGCTGTGATTAGAGAAACAGCTATGGCGATTTGAAGATGCATGTGGTACTGCCCTTCAACACCCAAGTGATCAGCAGAGTGAAAGTGGAAGAGAAACAGTTGCTGACCAAAACCTAATGCTTGGAGAGATTGTGTTAGAGCATAGCGAGCCTTAGGTTTAATCTTGTCAAGAATAATAGCAAAAGCAGCATAGACCGAGTAGGTTACTGATATGAAGGAGTGCTCAAAGTTATGGAGGTGGTTCGATGGGATGGTCCCATCAGGGTCAAAAGGTTGGTGTCTTTCATGAACAAGGAACAGTTCCATGGACACAGATACGATGCTTCCAAGGAAGATGGAGTAGAGCTCTATATACCTTACTTTTGAAGTCCCAAACCATGGGGATGAAACATAGGAATTAGGTTGTTGGACTTGAAGTTTTATGTGGTTGAACAGATGCCAAAACCCTACAGACATGAAGAACACGCCTGGTGCTATGTGACCCATAAACGTACCCATGCCTGAACTTTGTTCTTTGTCTCTGCAAGAGATAGGGAACTGTGTCTCTTCTCAGACACAGCAAGGAGAGACAGAGAGAGACCAGAGAAAGAGAAAGAGAGTACGTAGAGAGTTGTCTAGTTCAGGAATCGAAAGGTAGGCGGTGGCTTGGAAGAACATTTAAGAAGGGAATTAAAGAAGGGAGCATTTTTTGTAAGTATGTACTGCGCTTGTGGTATGGACGAAATGATTTCAATATTAGATGTGACGCACCAAAATTGACTTTTCATTGCATGCCATCATCTTTATAAGATAAGATTTAATATTCTTGTAAAAAAATATTATATTATGAGATCCATAAATTGCGGACAATCCTTTTAATATTTTAATTCTAGAATATATCAACTTGTTTTTTTATATTTTATTTTTCTTTAAAAAATTTCACATTTAAGGAATAGTGAACATATCATTAGTTTTATAAATAATGAGAAATATAAAATCAAATATTTTATTCGATAATAATGACAACTAAATGAGTATACAATTATGATGAATTAAAAAACGATGATAACAATAATTAGAATGGAGAATTATTGTCAAAGACAAAGTTGAGCAAAGTTTCTATATGTTATAATGGCAACTTGAAATTCTTTAACCTTTTCCTTTTCTTTTTCCTTTCTTGTTTTTTCTTTCCTTTTAGAAAAAGACACTTTGCATAAATTGAAAATGACTTTGCATTCTTATATAGAGACGTGGATCTTTGGATTTCAAGTAAAACGAAATTAATGAAAAATGTTTAGACTATGAAGTAGAACCCATGTTAGATGATTTTTATCTCTTCAAAGATGATCTCCATTATCTTTGAAAAACTTTATCGTTTTAGCTATAAAAATTTTGAACTGATCAACTTTTCAATTCATTTAACTTTTTGATTTGACTTACTTTAATAAATTTTACTTTAAAAAAATGATGAATTTATTAATTGATCGGTCAATTTTTGTAAATTAATAAGTTCTTATAAACTAAAGTAAATTAATTAATTTTGATTTAGTAATCTCTTTTTTAGTTAAACTTCAAATTCTTCGACAGATAAAGACAAAATTTTCAATTATATTTTAAAATTTTAATTTTATTCAATCTTTAACCGATTTTATGACGGTCTAATACCGGTTGAATTTCTTAAACTTTAAACATCTTGTTTTACCAACTTAACTTTCAGTCCGATCTTTAAAATATTAAATTTCCATGGAGTATATTCTATTTTAGATGATTTTATCTCTTCATAGATGATTTCTATGAAGTAGACACTATTTTAGTATATTCTTATGTTTTCACACAATCCAACATATGTAGATACATTTTTTGTTTAAATTATTCAATTATTCAGATTACTTTATGAAGTCTAGCTCTTGACCTCAAGTTATGATGGTGACTTCAATATGCCGTTCAACTTCTTAATTACGGGAATTAATTGAAAGCCATATTAGCTACTAATCTTAAGTTATTATGAAAATTTTGCTGTATACAAAAGCTGAATTGCTATTTTACTTGTAATTGTTAATTTGAATACTGAATTGGGTCGTATAAATTTTGAAAATTTTAAAGCATTAATAATGAGTTAGACTGATATGAATATTTAAATATGAACTCTGTCATATATAATTTAAACCATTAACTTTGAAATGAACTAAAGTTTAGGCTTTTTTGCTATTCCTAAATTGCTGGTCCAATGTAATCAAGGAGTTGTACATTAATTAATCATTTTGTTGGACACAATCTATACTGTCATTTTCCTCTTATGATGTTTACAAGATATTTTACAAGGCGCATGAGCTGTCCAAAGTGTAAATCTAGATCAGCAAAGCATTAAATTAAAATTTTTTACTCGGTAATAGCAAAGACTTTTAACTCATCAAAAAACGAATAGTTCTTTTCAGAAAAATTATATTATCATTCGACCTCGTAATTTACGATGATAAACTTTTTTTACCGATTTAGTTGATTTAATTGTAGAAATTTTAAACAATCTAATTTTTTAGTTAGATTCTTAGCTTTCCAATTCGATGTGCTTTAATAAATTTTATTATTAAAAACTGATCAATTTATTAATTAATTGAACAATTTTTATTAATTAATAAATTCTGATAAATTAAAATAAATAAATAAATTTTCATTTAATAATCTCTTTTTTAATTAAATTTTAAATTCTTCTATGTGTAAAGTCAATTTCTTTCATTTATATTTTAAATTTTTAAATTTTATTCAATCTTTAATCGATTTTATGACGGTTTAATACCAGTTGAATTTTTTAAACCTTAAATTTTTTGTTTTTCTTTCTTAAGAAGTATGGACAACATATAATGTACGTTTCCATCATTTGGTTTACAGATCGATTCGAAATGTGTCATTTTTTAATGAATATCAAAAAAGAAATTATGAGCCATTTGTTTTTTTAAAACTTGATAGAATTAAGTGAGACCAAGCTTAAGATGAACATATTTAATTTGCATCAATCAACTCAAATCAAATCTATATTCAAGCTAACTTTAGTAAGAAAAAAATTATCTTAACTTGGTCTCAAACTTATACATATGGATTTGAGTTCGATTTGTTTAATAAGTTTAAGAATTAAGATGGAATCAAACTTTATTCAATTTATGTGAACAAAATTTGGAGTGCTATATGTACGAGTTATGTCTTATTTATGAACTCTTGTTTGCTTTTCATATTTTAATATGAACAATTGATCAGAAAAGAAACCTGCCAATGTGGTAATTAGATGATATGATATCATCATGGTCGAATGGTTGGTGCTTTGCAGGTCCAATTAGTGAAGAGCTCCATGGAAATGGAGATTGAGCTTCCAATCATGATCGAAAACAGCTCCCAGTACCTCATTTTTGGCGGAGTGGAAAACAAGAGGAAGAGTATGAATTTGGGTATGAAGTGGTTAGGGCGATGTCTTGGTAGTGATTCAATCTTATGAATTAGTTAGTTTTTATCATATTTGAATTAGTGTTTAATTAGTAGTTGAGTTTGTTATTGTTAATGGAATAACAAGAGTCCTATTTTGTATCTTTCCTATTTTAACTTAATCAGCCAAGTTCAAGTTCTTTTTCTGTTGTTTATTTCAGCTTAATTTTAAAGAGGCTTAGCTTGATTCAAATAATTGCATCACGTCGAAGTCAGGTTCCTAAGACCTAAGTTCGAGGTTTAAAAAAATTTAAAGTCTAAGTCCAATCAAATTTGAATATCTAAATTCAAGTTTGAATTCGATTTGAACCCAATCAAACATAATTTATCTTATTGACTTTAGACTATACTAGTTGATTTTTTATTAATGCTCAGGCCTAAAAATCTAAGACAATATTTGTATTTCTGCTACACCTTTATTTGCTTTTGCTCTTACATTTTCATAATTGATCATCATATTATAAGCAAATTATAACATATATTTAACAACAATATATGTTAGAATAACATGTAAAATAAATGCAAAAAAATGAAATACCTCTAATTATTGTTGTATGTGCTTGAAGAGTTTGTGTTTTTGGAATTTTTCTAAGCTCTCAATTTGCAATACGATGATGTATGTTTCCTGTAGAGAAAAGAAGCTTGGGGGACCCTAAAATCTTAAAGAAGTCTATATGAATGTGCTCCATCAAGCACACTATGAGTTATAATAAAACCAAGAATTCATACCCACTAAATGCATAACGTTGGAACATTTATGACACAAGAAGAGGAAAAGTTCTCACTTTCTTCCATTTGGTCCGTACGTTTAACTCGGTATCAAATCCTAATCCGATACATGTACAATATACGAATCATGGTGATAGGTCCTCTAGTGGTTAAGTATTATATTCTATGTATTACACTATACTATAATTGTATCAATCCAAATATGATAACATTACTTAATGAATAAACCTTATATTTATTCCAGGTCCAAAATAATCAATTTTCTCTAAATTCAATAATGTGCACCATAATGTGAGAAAATATTATAAGATTTTCTTGAAAACAAGAAAATATTATAAGAGTTTCATGAAAACAACATTGTCCATAGAATGAAAACTAAATAATATAACTCAATCCCATTCTAACAATATGATCCTTGAACTTCATTGGTGGCATGCCTTTTGTTAAAGGATCAGCCATCATCAATTCAGTGCTAACGTGTTTAATGACCACTTTCTTGTCTTTAACACGTTCCCTTATAGATAAAAACTTAATGTCGATGTGGTTACTTCGACTACTACTCTTATTATTTTTAGCTAGAAAAACAACAACTAAATTGTCACAATAGATTCTAAATAGCCTAGAAATGGAATCCACAAATCTAAGCCCATATATGAAACTTTTTATCCTTACACAACATGATGTAGCCTCAAAATAAGAAACAAACTAAGCCTCTATAGTGGAAGTAGCAGCCAAAGACTACTTGACACTCCTCCAAGATATGGCTCCATTGGCAAACATGAATATATAACCTAATGTAGATTTCCGTGAATCAACACTCCCAGCAAAATCTGAATCTGAGTACTCTATTACCTCCAGATTATCGGTTCGTTTGTACATAAGCATATAATTTTTGGTCCCTTGAAGGTACCTTAATACTTTCTTTGCAGCTCTCCAGTGATCTAATCTTAGGTTACTCTGATATCTGCCTAACATTTCAACAGCAAATGCAACGTCAGATTTTATACAAACTTAGGCATACATCAGGCTTCCAACTGCAGAAGCATGGAATGTTTTTCATTTGTTCCCTTTCAAAATCATTTTTAAGGCATTAGTTCAAATTGAACCTATCCCTTTTCACAATAGGTGCTACACGGGACATTAAATAGAGCTAGAATCATTATAGGAGATATGAATAGTATAGTGAACTCTCCTGAAGTAGAAGGTATGAAGGTGAATTAAAAGGGTTTAGACAAATATTTGGGACAAATGGTCAATTAGATTGGAGTTTTAGATTTAGGATTTATATGTGCACTTTACACTTGAAAAAATAAGTAGTAGGGGGACTGGTTTATCTAGAAAATGCTTAACAGGATTCTTATAAATGGAGAATAATTAAGGCAATTCCTTTTTTCCTATGCTTTCTTAGGATCTTCACTATCTCGAGGTGTAGAAACTTTTCAAAGATTATGATAAAAGATGGTCTATCAAGATTTGCCCAGTGAAGATTGACATTTTCTAAGCATTTTAGGTTCCCCTCTTTGTTCATTGAATGGAATGTGGTTTGTGTTTCAACTACTGAATTTAATGTTTTGGTTAATGGAGCTCCTCCTAAGATAATTTTAGGGGCTAAAGAAATTAGACAAGTGGACCCACTATCTCCTTATCTATTCATTTTAGCGATTGAAGTTCTCACAATGTTAGTTCAACAAAACATTGAAATGGATAATAGTTTTATTTATCATCATAAATTTAAGGAGATAAGTCATTTGGCTTTTGCAAATGATCTCATATTATATTATGGAGCTGGCTCATACTCCCTTCAGATTTTAATGTATTTCTTAAGTGAAATCTTTAGCATATCTAGGTTGAAAGTTAATACACAAAAGAGTAAAATAATGAGTTGATCAAACGTGAAAGTACTTAGCAATTGTTGGAGAGAACATTTATGCCAAAAGACTGGAAGGTGGATCGGTGAGAGGGATCGGAGTGATCAACAGTGATGATGTGTGAAGGAGGCAAGTTACTGGATCAGACAACCCCTTTTGCTAAGTTTCCGAGAGCGAGAGAGAGGGTGAATATTTAGGGACTAGAAATAAATTTAGGGTTCTGTAAAAATTAAAATGATTTTCTTTTTTTTTTCTAAAAATCCACGTGGCTTTTGTGTGTTTTTTACATAGCATCTAAAATCCACATGGCCTCTCTAAATGGACATTTTATGTATAGAAATAATGCGTGTATGACATTGTCAAATTTTCGTCCAAAATAGCCTAACATTGAGCAGACTCACAAACGTTTAGACCTTAAATGAGCAAGTTAAAATGTTTGGCTTAAATTGATCAAACCCAACAAAGTTTGGCCTAAATTTGGGCATTTAGCCTAGGAATTGATGAAACCATTTTCAGTTACTTTATGCCAAAAATTACATTTATGCTATATGACTTCTCTTGTGGTGAATTTTCATGTTACTCTTTCTTTTAAATTTATATTAGATGAAAAAATAAACTCATTGTAAAAATTTCATCAAGCATAATAGTCCTTTTGATTATAGTTTTCTATGACTTTTTGATCATTAAATCACAATTCATAGTCAATAAATATATAATTCACCATCCTTTATATGTATATATGCAGAACAATCAAATATATGGAAATCATAGTAGTTAGCAAATTTATGAGACCATATTTCTTTAAGAATTTTTATTTTATTTTATTTTATTTACTTCTTTTTCTTTTTCTTTCTTGTGGTTATTCGAAAACAGTCTTTCTACTAGTTAGGAATAATGGTGCATACTACTAGACCTCCCTGGATCCTACGTTTCAGTTGAACTTTTACTGAGTTATTGTTGTTATTATTGATTTCTTTAAAAATCTTAAAACTAAGAGTGCGATGAGAACATTTACCAAATGTTGTGGATAACACTTTATTCCATAAATTTTTAGTCAAATCAGAGTTCGATAACATATAATGCCCTCTCTTAAAGAGTGTTTTATTCATGTATTCAACATCATTCTATTGAGAAGTTAACTGGAATTTTAATAGCAATAATATGACTACCTACCATAACATTTTATTCTTTCATATTCACAAAAATGAAAAATATCAAAGTTTACCCTTCCTTCCAATATTTCAGCAGCCACATTCAGTCCGATGAGTATGATTGATGATCCTTTAACCGAAGGGCCAAATCTGAGCTCTAAATTGATTGGAAAGGCACAAGGTTTGGATGGATCATCAACACAAGATGAAAATAGCTTGATTGTCATAGTAAACATTGCGTTCACTTAGGAGAAGTTAAATGGTAGCACCATAACCATACTTAGAAGGGATCCACTTTCGTCCAAGGTTCGAGAGTTTTCGGTGATCGGTGGCAGCAAGATTTTCTGATTCGCTCAAGGGTATGCTCAGACCAGGACTCATTTTATCAATTTAACCTCTAGAGATGTAATTAGTGTAATCTCTATGTCTTGCATTGTTGATCATGGTTTGTGTGAATTTCGCTTCTCCTAGTACACCATTACTCCTAATAAGTAGTGTGGCTTTACATACTATGTTAAGGTATTTGAATGTTTTTTTTAACTTTCTTGCAATTTCCATTTTAGATGGCAGATATTAATCAACAATTTTAATTGTGTCAATTGTTTTAAAAAACTTGAACTGAAACTGAGTCATAACTCATAAGGGACACGAACTCGACTATCTGTGCTACCAACCATGTGATTAACATTATTCAAATTTTAAATACTAAGAATTTGGCCAAATGACTAAAATATTAAGATTATATGTCTATTGAGATGTTAGATGTATATGAAATGAAAATTTATAAATATTATACCTTTCCATATAGAAAAAGAGGATAAACCCTTAGGGGTTGTTTGGTTCCACTTCTGTTTTTCTATTATGGTTTTTAGTTTTTGGTTTCTATTTTTTATTAAAAAAACAAAAACCTGTTTGGTTGATATTTGTAACATAAAAACTGAAACAAAAACCTTTTTGGTTGATATTTGTAATACAAATTAAAAATAAAAACATAGTTGCAATGCAGGGTATTAATAAACAATAAACAGAAAAACCAGTAACGTAGAAACGAAGAACGAAAAACAAAAAACGCGAAATACAGAAACATAAAAGCCAAAATAAACCTAAAACGTAAAATAACAAACAATTGGAAATGCAAAATTGCAGATAAACGATAAATAAGAAAACTAATAAGGTAGAAATGCAAAGAGATGAGTAAAAAGGGACGTAAGAGATAAGTTTGGGACGTAAGAGAAAAGAAAAGAATAAATAAGCACGAGAAAAAAAAGAGATGTGTTTGAGATGTAAATAAGAATGTCAATTTTGGCTAGGGTTGATCGGGCCACGGGTGCTTGCCAGGTAGGATCGACCGTAACGTCAAAAAAGACGTCGTTTTTTTAATTTTAATATATATATATATAAGGTGGGTCGGGTTGGCCCGACCCACCTTCGGCCCATCCGATTACGGGTC
>JAOQMM010000065.1:18475-34146 GCA_027563515.1 Erythroxylum platyclados | reverse complement strand
AACAGTTAATTTTACCAAACATCTTTAAATAAACAGCTGATGTTATCCGCTGGTCAAATCAGCTATATTAATCCGCTATTAGCTAACCGCTAATATAGTCAGCTAACAGCTATTGCAATCCGCTGATTGCCAAACAGGGCCTATATGGTTGGACAAACAACCCATGCTTACATATATTCTCTAAGCCACTTCTCATAATTTTTACTAAATTTCTTTTTTTATAAGATAAAAATGAACCTTCTTCCAACACAATCTTGGTTTCTACGAGTAAAAAACAATTCTTCTTACAATCTTTCTTTAAGGTGAACATTAATCCCACTCACAAAATATTTTACAACTTAAAAGGCCTTTCTTAATCACATTGATAAGTTTAAAGACTCACTCTCTTTAAAATGCAAAAATTAATGCACACAAAACCTTTTGTAAAACTTAGGGATGTCAATTTTGGCCCAGTCCGACCCGATTTTGGCCAGTGTTGACAAGGTCACGGGTCAAAATTGTTCAGTCTAACTGGGCCACGGACTGAGGTCGGGCCTAGCACGGTTGGTCCACTAGCCACCCAATCCGGGGGTCTAGCCGAGCCGGGTCAGGAGCGGCCCGACCCCGGCCTGGCCCATTGACATCCCTAGTAAAACTTTTTGAATTAGGTGTTTGTACAACACCTAAAATTTTCTCACATCTAAAATAGTGAAAAATCATGTATTTATAAGTTTGAGGTCAAAAGCTATTACTATGGATAGTTATTATATATTGATCGATTAATGTGCATTGAATACATAGACTCACTAGCTATTAAGATATTGATCTACTAATGTGATATATTGATCGACAAATGTAACACATTGGTGTACCAAAGCATCAACCAATGTCCCTAAAAACTCTTGAGACGCAAGTTTTAACATTTTTAACCTATATTATTCTACTACTAGGTCGACTAATAAATCTAAAATTATTATTCCAACATATTTAAATGCTTAAACTTAATTTTCTTAATGTAAAATTGCCTTAAACACTTCTTCAAATGTCCCCAAAGAATCTTTTAAGAATTAAGAGGATTTTTTGTGAGATCAAAATCTTAATTCCTCTTTGATGAGTACAAAATACTTATGTAAGGAGTTCAAATCATGTGCTTATGTATCATAAGCCTCTAAAATATTAAGGTGACCAAGTAGAAAGTACAATAAATATGATATATTCATTTATAACTTTATTATACATTGTTCTTGTTCTTGATTTTGTTTTTCACTTGAATGACTTGAACTCCAACTTTCTTTCCAATGTCTTCATAAGATGTATCTTGATTTGTGCATGACCATTATAGCTTTCACAAAAAACAAACTCATTAATGATACTTATGTTCTTTTATAATCAAAATATGGATTGAAACTTCCCTTAATTTAAGAATCTCCCTCTTTTTGATAGTAGCAAAATATTTTATGATGTTAGATAACAAGGCAAAATCAAACACGCAAAATCAAACACATATAGTTTATTATTCCGAGGCAATATGAGTAATTAGTTCACTCCAAATTCATGTGACATAAAAAAAAATTACAAGTTAATCACTAAAATTAATCATCCTGGTAAATTTAAGGATTAATTACTAAAAAAAGCCCAAACTTTCATCAATTTTTTAATTATAGCCCAAACTTTAAAAAGTAGCAATAAAATGCCTAAACTTTCAATTTTTTTCAATTCTAGCCCGAACTTCAAAAAGTAGCAATAAAATGCTCAAACTTTTAATTTTTTTCAATTCTAGCCTGATGTTAGTGTTTTCGTTAAGTTTATTAATGTGACTTGCCACGTGTTTCAAAAACCTTAACTATTAATAGAATCAGCCAAAATTAACACAACAAATGAAGATTAATGAAACGATATCGTTTAATCACATAATTAAAACGATATTGTTGTTTAAAAATGACTCAAATCAGATTACGTAGCACCGATGACCTTATGCTTTAATTTCAATTTTTCTCTTTATTTTTAGTTTGTTCTCTCGACATCCTCACCCTTCGATTTTTAGATTATGCAGCCCCGACGCCCTCACACTAAGGGCATCAGGAGAACGAAATAAAAACAAAAAGCTTACTAGTGCAGTATGCTGCAATGCAAGAGTAGTTTGGGGTATCAGAAGAACAAACAGAAACCAAAGGGCTGAGGACATCAGGAGAACAACAAATAACATCCGGCTAGAATTGAAAAAAATTAAAAGTTTGAGTATTTTATTGTCACTTTTTGAAGTTTGGGCTAGAATTGAAAAAAATTAAAAGATTGAGCATTTTATTGGTACTTTTTAAAATTCAGGCTATAATTGAAAAATTGACAAAAGTTTGGGCTTTTTTTGTAATTAACCCTAAATTTAATATCACTGAATTTTTCTAAACAACATTTAAATTAATCACTTTCCCTAAATCTAATATCACTTTCTCTCTCCTTTTCTGGAAACTTCAAAAGATGTCAATGATCAAAAGTCTACACTAATAAAACACTAAAGCATATAATAAGTCAAATAAACAACAATCAAAATCAAATTTAAGCATTTATAGATATACTTATCAAATGGAATTCTTATCATTCATGCCTAATTCTCTCATAATCACGCAAAATCTATCCTCATTCATTTGTTTAGAGAATATGTCGGTCAATTGATGTAAGGTATCAACAAATTCTAACTTAATATCCCTATTTTGTGCATAATCTATATTAAAATGATATTAATTTCTATGTGTTTGGTTCCAAAGTGTTGAATAGAATTCATTATGTGAAAAATGGCACTAGTGTTATCACACCTAGTTAGTATCTTTATGAGGTTCATGTCATAGTCTTTAAGTTGTTGTCTAAGTCATAGAATTTGTGCATAAAAACTACTAACAACTATATATTCATTTTATATAGTTGATAAGGTAAATGAATTTTGTTTCTTATTAAACCATAATACTAACGCATTACCTAGAAATTGACAATTATTGAATGTGCTTTTCCTATTTAAGAGATTAACGACATAATTCGCATTTAAATAGCTAAGCAAATTAAAAATTGTGTTCTTAGGATACCAAAACGCTACTGACAAGGTACCACATAGGTATATAAATATACACTTAACGACTAGAAGGTGGGACCCCCTAAGGCTTGATTAAAATATAGCATACAAGCATATACTAAATGTAATATCAGGCCTACTTACTATAAGATTAAAGCAAGATGTTTTATATTTCTAAAGTAAGATCTAGTAATTACCCCTTATTGACTTCACCTATGATTTGTTTTAAATGATGATTATTCTTGAATTTTCAATCCATTGGACACTTCTCATCTTTCTTATCTCCCTCATTTGGTTTAACAATTTCCTCTTATTAGTGTCTTAGATCATCCTTGTTTCCTTTAAAGGCTAATTTATCCAAATCCTTAGATAAACCTACATTATCGTCCTCAAGACTTTTCTTGGAGGCAAGATGTTTAGATTCATCTAAAACAACATGCACGAATTCTTTAATAATAAGAGTCTTCCTATTAAATACTCTATATGCTTTGCTAGTTAAGAGGTAACTAAAAAAATTTATTCATCCACTTTTGAAATAAAATTACCCAAGTTATCCTTAGTGTTTAAAATATAGTACTTATAACCAAACACTTATAAATAACTAATCTTTTGCCTTTTCCCATGCTAAAGTTCATAAGCAGTTTCATCTATATTTGGTGTTATGTAAACTCTATTGGATATGTAGCATGTGTTTGCTATAGCTTCTGCCTAAAAATACTTTGAGATATCATATTCATTGAGTCTTGTAATATCCTATTTTCCTTTCAACAATGACATTTTATTAAAGAGTTATAAGAGTAGATAAAAATATTTAAAAAATGTCATTTTCTTTATAAAAAATTCAAAAAAAATATTTTTCAAAATTTTCTAATATTGTCACTCCTAATTGATGCAATGGAGAGTTCTTTTTCATTTTGAACTATCTTGACAAACTTAATAAATCCCATAAAGCATTCACCTTTGTTAGGTAAAAATATAACTCATGTAAATCTATTAAAGTCATCTACTATGACAAAAGCATAAAACTTGTCACTTACACTAGCAAATATAGTAAGACTAAACAATTCCATATGAAGTAATCATAAGGGTTTCGTAGAACTTATCGAATTTTACTCTTGAATAAGCTCTTAATTTTGGCAAGCTTTACATACTTTGTCTTTCTCAAATTTGACAATTGGAAGTCCATTATCAAGTTGCTTGGAGTTTAGATTTAAGAAGAGGTCCATACTTGCATGTCCAAATCTCCTATTCCAAATATATGCATCTTCACTTATAGACATTAGGAACTAACAAAGGTCATTAAGATCAATTGTATAAATGCTACCTTCTCTCTTACTGGAAAATGTAATTATATTATCAATGGTTCTAGAAACATGAGCTTCCCTCAAAACTTACTTTGTAATCTTTGTCACATAATTGGTTATGTATATTTTACCACAAGCACATAGTGTAGCTATATCTAAAACTGACGAATATGGGTCAATTCCATAAAGCTGCTGGTTAGTTACCAACTATTCATAAACTTTTTTTTTTGGAAGAACTATTCATAAACTTAATTAGATAGACCAATGATTTTGATTGATTGAAGAAGAAAATAAATAATAAACCTAAATGCCAAAACAATGAAATGATTAAGGATAAAATAATATATGAATAAGCTAGATTTAGATAACGTGTTCCCTATGACTTTTCTATATTTTACTTCACCTTAATTTAATGAAGAATTGTAGTTTCTTAGATTGGTAAGACTTCCTAAGTTATAATTATATTCTCTCTTAATACATATAACTCCTATCCTTATATTGAATCAATTGAAATCTCTTTCTAACCAAGACAACCTCATAATACATTATTCATTATATGAATTCTCATGATAAGTTTTACCCCAACCTTGGAAGATCTTGTGGTTCTATCTTGAGTAACTTATGTTTAACCCTCTTTATCCATATTGTGATCTAATTATACAGTTCATCTCTCAAATCTCAATGCATGAATCAAATAATTAAAATTTCCACTTTCACTCCATTAATTCAATTAATTATAAGAAAATGTATAAATCTTAAGAAAACTAGAAATTTATTAAATGAAAAGGTTCGTGAAATTAATATACCATATCCTAGGGTCCATCCTTCCTAAATCTATATCCTAATTAGTTTCATAACTAACAAAGAAATAATAACATAAATCTTGAATCATTAGTGTATCTTATTGAATCCTTGTCTTTCTTCTAGGATTGACTTGTTCTTGATCAATATCTGATGTAGAATGACTTTTAAATGACTTTTTGCTACTTTCCAACTATCTTTTGACCAAAAAGCTATTTTTTCTTTTCTTCCTCTTTAAATTTGAAACTCTAATCTTTATTAATTAACATAACTATGTTGTCTTTTATTTTTTAAAAAAATTTATGCCCCTTAACACAGAACCTATACTAGGGTGTGTAGGGTCTATGTTGCTTGATCTTGGTACTAATATAGGGGCGTATAGGTTAGCAATGAAGAAGTAGAACCAACCACCTTGGAATATGACCTTAACATATTGGCGTATAGGTGCTATGTTTTAAGATCCTTTTTTGATTCTTCCAAAGTTAGTTCCAAATTAGTCTAATTCTTCTCCAAATTTGTTCCTTTTTCTTGAAGAGATAAAAATGTGGCATAAAATAAATTATTTCTTATTTTGGGTATCAAATACTCTAAAATAGTCCAAGGCACAAGTAATATGCTATGAAAATAATGCTAAAAGTAATATAAGTATAACATACATCAAACTCCTCCACGCTTAAGCAATTGTTTGTCCTTATACAAACCAATTCTATACTTCTTTCTCAAATAAAAAATAATTCTAAAAAACTGCTACACAAATGAAACATAACAATGAAGATTCTCCATTACTAATCCAATCACACGAGTCATTAAAATTCCATGCAATTAACTACTTGTATCAATTCACAAGTTAATTCAATTTATTTCATGATCTTTCAAACTTTAAATTGAGTCACAAAATTCAACACCATGTATAAAATGGACATACATAAGATAAAATGATAAAATTTTTAAATATTCAAACCTCCAATTACAAAATATAAAATTTAACAAAATAAGAACATTAAGAGCTTGTTTGAAAAGTCACCTAGCCTTTTTACACAAAAATAGACACCTTGTAATAAATATTATTGTTACTTAACTAGATCACTATCTTAAACAACTACTGGTATCACTCTTTAACTTTACCCTTTGTTATTAGTTTGAAGTTAGTGGAGTGAAATTATTTATTCTTATTTATTTCAAAATTTTATTTTTCATTTTTTATGTGGGATAATAAACATTCTCAAAGAAGTCACATTTACTTGATACATGTGCAATTTATAAAAAGAATATTGTAATGCTCATCAAGTATTCATTCTCTAAATTCATAAAGGAAATGGAATTCACTGATTCAACAATGCATCATAACTAGTTACATAGACATTTTAAATCACTAAAATAATTAAAATTATAATGAAACTTCTCCATTAGTATGCTTTTAAAAATATAAAAAATTTAAGAATTACTTCCTCCTTGGAATGTTACAACAAAATTGATAAGCTTGAATATGGTATATAATCCCTCCCTAACACTTAAGATAAACAATATCCTTAATGTTTCAAGCATATAAGAACAATAAAAATAAAGAAGAAAAGGAAAAAATATAGTAAAGGACTTGAACTTCACTAATTTGAGACACATAAGCCAAATATAGATGAAATTTTTTTACATTGATATTTCCATTGAATAGCAAATAAGAATTTCAAAGAGATCCAAAAATATAAGTCAAAATGAAAAAGTACTAAAACACACATACAGAATATCAAGTTTAATTACAAAAATTGAAAACTTAAGTATAAAAGATATTCATTCTTATGGAGGAGGTGGAGGTCCTATGGGTGGAGCATAGTGCACTATTGCCCATAAATCCTATACATAATTGAAGGAGATTAAGTCCACTAGGTCTCTAAATGATGACTTTATAACCATTGTCTGCATTTTATCATGGTCGTCTATCTGTTTATCTACAGTAGATATAGTAGTCTCCTGATTGTCATGACCAAATAACATAGTAGGCCCCTCCAACTATCTACCATTGCTGCCCACCAACTGCTCTCTTGCATGCTTCTTTACATTGTTAGCCTCCTCTGGCATTACTCCATAAACCTTAGGCTCACACTTATCTATAGCTACCTCTGGCTTATCGAATCGCACTAGGTGAAGTAGAATCTCCACTTCAACATACTGCACTATCCTTACTAACATATCACCTAGCCAATGTATATACTACTCCTATTATGAAGATGTGGCTATCTAGGCCTCCTATGTAGCTCTAAGGTAGATATGGACTCAGTGAACGTTCTGCACCTGCAATATGGTCCTCCTGTATGGAAGCCTACTCTGCTACTTGTGATGGTGCACTGATGTGTAATTTTATTATTTTTAAACCGTAAAAGCATGGTGTAGCTATAGGTAGCACTGACAAGTATGAGTTGGACCCACGAGGACTACAAGTACTAATAATAGCCTCTTTTCTAGTATTTGACTAAAAAATAGGATGATGATTTAATTTAAAACTAAACTAAACTAAAATTCGACACAATAATAAACCAAAACATAGATAACACTATGATTAATCAATATCAAATAATTAGTACCTAGGTAATGAATCACCCTGAAATTTCTTAAATGTTAACCCTTTATCATGTAACTTAATTATTAATCATTGGACCATGGAAATTTCTATCTTATATTAATATCTTTCTCAAGACTATTAACAATTAATCCTCATTTGATTAATTGAAACCTCGTTTTAGTTAAAACCCCTAAGATCACACTACTCGATTTGTGATTTTCACTATCAGGTTTGACCCTAATCCAGAGGATTTATGTCAACCTATCTCTAGGTTTGCATGCAACTCCTTCCAATTACAGTAGATCTATTCATATAAAAGGATTTCTCATTCTCATTCATATGAAATCATACATTGAACTAATATCCTAGACATATTAATTCAAGACTTAAAACACATACAATTAAATCGCAATGAATCAATCAATCAAATTACATTAAATAAAATATCAACTCACAATATCCATCCCATCTTAGAGTTCATCGTACCTAAGCACTAAACAAGCTTAGTTCATAAACATAGAAAACAAAAAACAAACATCAAATTTTAGAAGAATAATTAAAAAGAAAAGAATCCATAAGATTTAAATCCCATTGAAACTTTGATAAAAGGTTATTCTCTATAGAATCTTTATAGTAATCTTCAGATTCCTAGGTTCAAGATTGTGTCTCCAACTTTAAGTTTTATCTCTAACTCCGGATCTAATTGCTTCCTCTTATCTCCTCTTTATAATTGTCTTTAATATTATGAAATTAGGGTTTTTGGATTATGCACAATCAGTCACACAATCGTGTGTGTGACGGTGTATCTCAAAAACACCTCAAAATTGTGAATTTACATGTTTCTAGTCAGTTACACAGGCATAGGATCGGGTTGTGTATATGACTTACATGGGCGTGTATCTTTACATAGGCAAAAATAATGTCTTTAAAGCTTTACACGTTCACAGTTACTTACACGATCCTTTACTTGACTATATATGTTACTCACACAAATATATAACTCCAAAATAGATCCAATTTTTCCATCTTGTATCCCCATGTTTACCCGAATTCTTCTCCCTTTGATCCATGAAGATAATTGAGACTTAAAAACAAACTAGAAATAAGATAAGTACCAAAATAACATAAAACTCTCAAATAATAACCAAAACACACTAAATATGAGCATAAAAACATAGTCCATTAATTTATCAAACATCCCCATACTTAAGTTGTTACTTGTCCTTAAGCAAATCATAATCCAAATCATTAAACTTAAAAAAATCCATCCCTTATTACCCTCAGCCTATCCATCTATGCCCTAAATCATCATATCATTTCAATCAAATTAACATACAATTATACTTAGGTTATCCTAGAACATACCTTCATAAGTCAATATTAATAACAATCACATTGATAATCGTTTTGAAATCAAAAGCACAATATTTCACACCTTCACAAAGGATTCACTTAATGTACTCAAAATGTTTAGGTGGAAAATATAACAAACTTTCAAATCATTACACAAGAGGATTCTTAACCATAAACTTGTAATAAAATCACATCTCCACCACTAATAAGTAAACTAGAAACAAAAATTAAAAGGTCTTTTTAAATAGGGTTTAATGAAGTTTAGGTAAAGGCATACTAGGGATAATTAAAAGGGTAATAATATTGAAGGAAATTCACATAAACAAGATTACATAAAACTTTGTTCTTCATAGCATATGTCCTTCAAACAACAATTTTGATTGACCTAAAGCGTGTTAGTCAATATTTACTACCATGAGTGCGTGGCATAGCTGTAGCTAGTACCGGCAAATACATGTTGATCCCACGAGGATGGTGAGTATTAGTAATGATTGTTGTTTTATTATCTAGCATGCGGATTGATTGTGGGTTTTGAATTTAAGAAACTAAAATTAAACAATTAAAGTAAGCAAGCAGCACGATTAAAGCAAATAATTGGCTAAGTCACTAAGTTATTTATCGATATCAAATGATTAGTATCTAGGCATTACATCCTCCTAAACCTTTAACTGACTAATTATTTGTCATTCAATTGTGTTGTTGATTTGTTGGACTATGCAGATTCTTAAGGTATGCTAGTAGTTGACCTTGAGTCTACTAATAACTAATTTTAAGGTCTCTAACCAAATTACTCAAGTTAAAACTTATCTAATTATTTTACCGTATTATAAATTCCTCTATTAGGTTTAACCCTAATCCAGAAGATTTATATCATCCTACTCTTTCCAATTATTATGGATCTATTTAAACCTAAGATTTCTCAATTGTTACGCTTAAAATCAGATTAAAGTCTAATAAATCAAATTAATGGACAATAATAAAATAGATAATTGGATCGCAGCAATCAATCCACTAAATTGCATACACAAAATAATTAAAACATGTTAAAGTATTCAACTAGGGTTCATCTAGCCTAAACACTAACAGAAAAATTAGTTATACATCAACGAACATGAAATCATATCCATGTATACAAAAACAGAATAGAAAACAACGGAATCACAATTCTAAATCTCCCTAATTATTCTCTATTATGTATTCTAACAATGTAAATGTCCAATCTTTTGTTCTGATGATCTCTCGATAAAAACTCCACGTCTTCCACTCGTTAAGCTCCAAATCACCTCTAGAATCACCTCTGAACGTCTCAGAATAGTGTCAGCCACTTCCTCCTCTCATTTACCTTCGAAATGTCGAATTTATATGAAAACCTAGATTTTTGGGTTAGGCATAGTCGTACATCAGACTATGCATAATCAAAATCCATCGAGTATTGCAAAATTGCACAGTCGTACACTCCTTCCAGATTGCTGGTTTTCTATTTTACGCCACATTTTTGGCCAAATTCTTCTCCTTTAAATCCATGAAGGCAATTATTACCTATAAACACACTTGAAGAAAATTAAGTACCAAATATACAATAAAAGTATAAAATATCAAGCAAAATACATAAAATATGGGTGGTAAAATATAGTCAAATATCCATTTATCAAACATCCCCACACTTAAGTTTTTGCTTGTCCTCAAGCAAACCATAATCAAAATTATAAATTTTACAACATCAATCCATCATCAATCTCAACCTGTCCATTCATACTATACATCATCATATCCTATTGAATCAAATTAACATACAATCAAATTCAGGTTGTCCTAAAATTAACTTCCTAAGTAATATTAATAATAATCACATCAATAATCGCATTGAAATCAAAAGCATATCTCTTTACACCCTCACTAAGATTTCACTCAATGCGCTCAAGTGTTTAGGGTGAAAAGTATCAAGGCTCTCAATTCATGTATAGTAGAATCCTTCCCACATGCTTGCAGTAAAATCAAATCTCCATCACTTATGTACAAAATAGAAACAAAAATCTGTAATAGAGCTTAGGTAAGGTAAGATTGGGATAAAAGGGGTTTTAAGTAAAGGAAATTTACTCAAGAAATATTACACGACTTGTTTACAAAGCATACATAGGTCCTTTGTTCAATGCAACTCTATCGGTACTACTTACTTTTACTTCGTTTTCTTTTATATGCTCTTTTTTTTTGCAAGTCAATTCGAGCATTCGGTACCATAATTCAACAAATATTAGACCTTTCATTGAATTCAAGTCTCTACAAACAAATAAATAAAGTGCATAACCTTCAGGGTTCAAAATGATAAATAGGTCTTCAAAGAAAAATATGAATAAGGTTAATATATGGGTAAAATCAATGAAAAAATGCTAAGGCTCAACTTAGTTATTCCTAAAGGTTGATTTTTAGGTATGGTAATTTCAAAAAAATAGGCTTAAACAAGTTGGTAAATCTAAGTGCCTTTATCATGTTAATGCTTCTAATTTCCACAAATATGGTCTTAATATGCATAATAAAGCAAGTTCTAGAATTATCTTACTATACATAAAATCACACACATGAAAGAATAAAAAGAGCTTAAAAAATTTTGAAAATTTGCTCGTTAGTTTCAAAAGCTCATGAAAAAAATAGGTATACATGTGTGTAAATAATATGCAATTTTTATTCAACTTGAAATTTTCAATGATTACAAAAAATATGACTTAAAACATTAATTTCATTCTAATCATCATCCTTTTGCACACCAATTCAAGTCAATATTAAACAATAACATATAGTATTCATGGACATATCTCAACCAATTCAAGACATCAGTTAATAATATTTATAATCAAGATTATAATAAACTTGAAGAATTTAGTTAAATCAGTCAACCCATCCCCACACTTAAAATTGGACGTTGTCTTTAATGTTCATAATAAAATTAAATATGCAAGTGAGAGGGATGTTACTTTTTTTATTATGGCGATTTCTTGATTTTAATCCATCCAATGCTAACTTATCCTTGGAAAAATAAAAGAAAAAGAAAGGATAAAAAGAAATAAAGAAGATAACAATAAAAATAACATAATTGAAAACAATCAAACAATGAAAACAAAATAAAATATGAAAGTAATATAACAAAAGAAAATCCTGAATCTTGGGCTGCCTTCTGAGGAGCGCTTGGTTAACGTCTTTAGCTCAACATATCTTCTGTACTTAAGGTGGCTCAAATGAATCATGTGATTGTAGCCGAACCACAGGTTTCATAACCTGCAAATAAGCAACCTTTATATGCTTTCAAGCTTTCTTAGTTTGTTCTTATAATTATTCTTTTGAATTGTGGCTTCTCAGGTGGATCCTTGCAATTGGAACCCTGCAATACTTTATCACAAGTTTTCTCTATCTTGATAGTATCCACAATTTCAAAAGGATTCTCCTTAAATTTAGAGACTCTAAATGTAATCATCTCGTCTCCCACTCTTAGAGTTAACTTGCCTCCATCAACATCTATAAGAGACCTGGCGGTAGCTAAGAATGGTTGCCCAAGGATAATGGATATCTCTAAATCTTCATCTATACCCAAGATGGTAAAATTAGTAGGAAAGGTGAAATTGTCAACCTTGATAGGTACATCTTTGATTATGCCCTTAGGATGGTGAAGTGATCTGTCAGCCATTTGTACACACATCCTAGATGGTGTTAATTCACCTAATTCCATCTTTTTTCACAAAGTGTAAGGCATCATACTCATGACCACTCCTAAATTGGCAAAAGACTTATCCATTTTGACACTACTGATAGTACAAGGAATATAGAAATTTCCTCGGTCAACTTGTTTCACTTGTAATATTGTTACCTTGTTGGATTTTTCCTTGCTTAACACTTCACTCTCCAACTTTGTCACCTATTTGTTTAGTAACTTCTCTTTTATAGATTCAGCAAGGGCAAGTTACGTTTTCAGATGATTTATTACATCAAGGACCTCCTTTAACTCTACTCATGTTGACTTTCTCTACGCTAGGATGGGGTATGGAATTGCAGGTTGGCATTCCTTGATTCTCTTCAGATTATATTTATTCTGCATGAAACGTTCATTAACCTTTTCTTTTCTTCTTCCATTAATTAATTTGTAACACTTTCTTTATCTTCTGGAAGCTCTTTTTGAAATGTCCCCCCTTCATGAAACCAACCTTTGTCTTTCCTTTAATCTCAAATTTGTGTCGGTCAGCTTTCATTTCAGTAAGGACTTCCATTAATTTATCTCTTTTTTGCTTCCCTTTCTTCTCTTGCTTCTTCTGCTTTTTTGAGCTTCTTTTCAGTGGCCCGGGTGATTGCCAATATACTCTCCTTCTAATTTATTTCAGTTGTGCTTAACAAACTCCCTTTAGATTTCTCTGCGACTAATTTGGCCAGTTGGTCAAATTTTATCTCTAAGTTCCATATGGATGCTTCTGTTTGCTGATGTTTTGCCTTTAAATCTTAAATAAATTCTAGTATCAGCTCATCCATACTCAGTTTCCTTGGTTGTGATGTTTGTGCTTGAAATCCAAGTGGAGGGTTGTTCCTTTGTTAAACTTAGTTACCCCATGAAAAGTTTAGGTGGTTCCTCTATCTAGGATTATACGTGTTACTATAAGGGTTATTTTGGTTTCTTGGAGCATTCCCTAAATAGTCTACGTGTTTAGGTTGATCAGAATGACAATCTTGGCCTAGGTGATCTAACCCACATGATTCGTACTGCATCACTCTTCCCTGTGGAACCATAGTAATGTTGTCTATCTTCTTGCTTAGGGCCTCTACTTGACTTGCCAGTCTTGTCTACTTTGTACACTCCAGATGGCCTATTAGTGGTTTGTGCTCTAACTGAGCACCATTGATAGTTATTTATGGCCATATCCTCGATCAACTCTTGGGCCACTTCAAATGTCTTGTTGTTTAGCATCCCTCTAGATGTTGTGTCAATTGAATGCCTAGTATTCTAAGTTATCCTGTTATAGTATGTTTGGATTTGCATCTATAGGGGTAATCCATGAATTGGGCATCATCGAAGCATCTCCTTAAATCTCTCCCAAGTGTCGTATAATGATTCTCTTTCAATTTGAGAGTATAAAGAGACGTCGTTCCTCAAAGTCGCAGTCTTCGCAGGAGGAAAGTATTTTAGTAAAAAAATTTATGCCACTTGATCTCATATGGTCAGTGACGAATGTGACATAGAATTAAGCTATTGCTTTGCTTTTCCTCTCAAAGAGAAAGGAAATAGAAGCAGTCTGATGGTGTCATCGTTTGTTCCATTTATTTTAAAAGTATCACAAATCTCTAAGAAGTTAGAGATGTGCGCATTAGGATCTTCATCTCGAACTCCGTCAAATTGGATTGATTGTTGCAACATTTGAATGATGCTCGATTTGATCTCAAAGTTGTTCGCTTGTGTAATCGACCTCACAATGCTGGATTCTATGCCAGTTAAGTATGATCTAGCATAGTCAAACATAGTTCGTGGTTGATCCGCCATATTGCATGATCCCTCGATGTCCGCGTGACCTTTCAAATCCTTTATTTGACGATCTAGTTCAAACTCCATAAGGTTTGTTTTGCGACAATTCCTACACACAATTCTTTCTATCTCAGGATCTACAACAAATAAGTTCTCAGTATTGCTCCAGATCATAAACTAAATTGGAGTCTAGCCTAAACTAAGAAATTAACCTAACTAATAAAATCAAATTAAAAAATGTAAAGTAAAAATAAATAAAGTAAAGAAAAAAAAAGAAATGTCTAGATTAATAAAAATCAAGTGTACCTAATATCACCATCCTCGATAATGATACCAAAAACTTGATTGACCTAAAGCGTGTTAGTTAATATTTAATATCGCAAGTACGACATAGATGTAGCTAGTACCGACAAATACGGATTGATCCCACGAGGACAGTGAGTACTAGTAATGACTGTTATTCTATTATCTAGCCTACAGATTGATTGTGGATTTTGAATTGAAGAAACTAAAATTAAACAATAAAAGTAAAAAAGCAGTACGATTAAAGCAAAGAATTGGTTAAGTCACTAAGTTATTTATCGATATCAAATGATTAGTTAACCCTTAAATTTCCCCTTTTCATTTACAAATTGACTAACTCAAATTTTAAACACAAAATTAACCTTAGGGAAAATTTAACCATACCTATAACAAATTAAAAATAATGAGTGAATAAGTTAAATAACTTTTAAAAAATTTCTCCCACTAATTTTTGTTTTCTACCATCTCTCTAAAAATCCATATGTCTTAATCTAATAACCTACCTCTTTTAACCAACTTCCACTCTTATTCTTTCTTTCTCTAAAACACGATTATTGTTCAGGTAAAGAAACTAGGTGAGACTTCTACCACATAGCCTCTTACATACGTTTCTCCTCTATGACTAAATCTTCTTCATGCTTGGCAACCCTGAACTATGACAACTTCCCCTCCCTACTTCCTTCTAAACCTGGTGTTACTAGGAATTGCAAAAATTGTCTCAATCAATGGCCCAACCCAATTTGACTGGGCTCAACTACTTGTCCCAGCCCAAATCACAAAATTTTTTAATGAAATGACGTCGTTTATAATTTTTAAAATTAA
>JAOQMM010000065.1:4543-18375 GCA_027563515.1 Erythroxylum platyclados | reverse complement strand
TATAAAATATCAAGCAAAATACATCAAATATGAGTGGTAAATATAGTCAAATATCCATCTATCAAACATCCCCACACTTAAGTTTTTGCTTGTCTTCCAACAAACCATAATCAAAATTATAAATTTCACATCATCAATCTATCATCAATCTCAATCTATTTGTTCACACTATACATCATTATATCCTATTGAATCAAATTAACATACAATTAGAGTCAAGTTGTCCTAAAATTAACTTCCTAAGTAATATTAATAGTTATCATATTAACAATCACATTGAAATCAAAAGCATATCTCTTTGCACCCTCACTAATATTTCACTCAATGCACTCAAGGTATTTAGGGTGAAAAGCATCAAAACTCTTAATCAATGCATAATAGAACTCTTACCATAGACTTGCAATAGAGTCAAATCTCCACCACTTATGTACTAACTAGAAACAAAAATCAAAAGGTCTTTGTATAGGTTGTAATGGGATTTAAGTACGGTATGAATAAGATAATAAAAGTGGTTTAAATGAAGGAAATTTGCTCAAAGAAATAGTACAAGACTTGTTTACACAATACATAGGTCCTTTCAATGCAACGCTATTGGTACCAAAAACTTTTTTTGTTTATCATTTTTTTCTTTTTTTCTTTCTTTTTTCCCATAATAAACATTCAATACCACAATTCAAGAAATATTGGACCTTTCACAAATTTCAAGTCTCAACAAGTAAATATTGTAAATAACCTTCAAGGTTCAAAATAGTTAAAAGTCTTTAAAGAAAAATAGGATAAAGGTTTCTAATTTGAGTTTAAACAGTAAAAAAGGCTAAGACTCAACTTGGTTATTCCTAAAGGTCAAATTAAGGGTGTGGTAATAATCAAAGAAATAGTCTAAAGCAAGTTGGTGAATCTAACTGCCTTCATCATATCAATCCTTCTAATTTAACAAATATGGTCTCGATATGCATAATAAAAGCAAGTTCTAGAATTATCCTACTATATATGATAACACACATGTGAAAGAATAAAAAGAGCTTTAAAAATTTTATGAAAATTTACTCTTTAAGCACAAAAGCTCCTGAAAACGATGGGTATATATATGTGTAAATAATATGCAAATTTCATTCAACTAGGAAATTTCAATGATTACCAAAAATATGACTTAGAAAATTAACTTCATTCAAACCATCATCTTCTTGCACATCAATTCAAATCAATATTCAACAACAACATATAGTATTCATAGATAGATCTTAACCAATTCAAGACATCAATTAATAAAATTTATAATCAGGATTATAATAAACTTAAATAATTCAATTAAAAATTCAGAATTTAGTTAACCCATTATTGATTTTTTAGATTATCAACATGCTTTCGAAAAACACCAAGACTATAATCTATTCGAATTATCAACATGCAATTCGAAACATGCAATCCAAAAATACCAAGACCCATATGAATGTTGAAATCTAACCCATGTCAGATTATACCTTTCACAGCAGAAATAAAGCAGAAGCTCGTAGTGTCGAAAAACTCGTCAAACAATGCACCTCTACTAGTATCAAAGTGTTGGCTTTTCGAATTTCACAATGAAAACAATAGAGAATCTCGTACTATCGGAGGAGCACGTCAAATGTCGCTCCTCTACCGGTATCCACACCCTCATGAGACGAACATATGATTCTGGTGTGCTAGCATCACCCTTGAGACCCCTCTCCCTCTCTAGCATTTGAGGAGGACGACGACTAGGGTTTTTATTCTTTGGCAAATGGGTCTTCTCATCTCTTATGGTTTTCCTATGCCTAAAGCCTAAACCTTATTAAAGCTTAGGTCCAAGGCCCAAACCTATTAAAGCGTAATGAATGTTCAGTTTCTTAGTGTGTGACCCTGTAGGCTTATTTAATATTCAGTAGGTCCAAACTTCTTTTAGGCCCACAAGTTATAAGCGGTCTCTAGCAAGACATTATAATCACCTAATATTAAATAAGGTCAAAATTCGACATTACCTAAATCACAACTAATAAATTACAGTACATTCTATAATTGATTCGTGGGGCATACACTAACACCCATCCCCACACTTAAAATTGGACATTGTCCTCAATTTTCATAATATAATTAAATATAAAAGTGAGAGGGTTGTTTGGTACTTTCCTGATTGTAGCGATTTCATGATGTTGATCCATCTGATGTTAACTAATCCTTGCAAAAATAAAAGAAAAAGAAAGGATAAAAAGAAATAGTAATAAAAATAACATAATTAAAAATAATCAAACAATAAAAATGAAATAAAGATATGAAAGTAATATAATAAAAGAAAATCCTAAATCTTGGGCTGCCTCCCAAGGAGCGTTGGTTAATGCCTTTAGCTTGATGTACTTCTTTCGCTTAAGGTGGTTTAAATGATTCATGTGATTGTAGCGTAACTACAGGTTTCATAAACTGTAAGTAAGCTACCTGACTTTGCTTTCTACCACCCTTCTTCCTCGTTTTCTTCTTTTGATTATTCTTTTAAATTTGTGGCTTCTTGAGTGGGTCCTTGCATGTGGAACTTTGCAACACTCTATCACAAATTTTCTCTATCTTGATAGTATCCACAATTTCGAAAGGATTTTTCTTAACTTCAGAGACTCTAAATGTAATCCTCTCATCTCCCACTCTTAAAGTTAACTCACCTCCATTAACATCTATATGAGACCTAACGGTCACCAAGAATGGTTGCCCAAGGATAACAGGCATCTCTAAGTTTTCATCTACATATGGTAAAATTAGTAGCAAAGGTGAATTTATCAACCTTGATAGATACATCCTTGATTATGCCCCTAGAATGGTGAAGTGATTTGTCAGCCATTTGCTTGCACATCTTAGTCAATGTTAGTTTACCTAATTCCATCTTTTTACACAAAGTTTAAGGCATCGTACTCATGTCAGTTCCTAAATATGCAAAAGCCTTATCCACTTTAACACTACCGATAGTATAAGGAATATAAAATTCCCTAGCTCACCTTGTTTTTATGGTAGTGTTGTTACCCTATTGGAGTTCTCCTTGATTAACGCTTCACTCTCTAACTTCTTTAATTCCTCTTTGCTTAATAACTTCTCTTTTATAGATTCAGCAAGGGTAAGTCACATCTTCAATTGTCCTATTATATCTAGGACCTCATTCAACTCTACTTCTCTTGACTTTCTCTATGCTAAGATAGGATATGGAATTACAGGTTGATACTTGTTGATTTTTTTTAGATTATATTTCCTCTGCATAAACCATTCATTGCCCCTTTTCCAATATGTAACTCTTTCTTTTTCTTCCGAAAGCTTTCCTTGAAATGTCCCTCCATTTATGTAACCGACCTTTGTCTTTTCTTTATTCTCAAATTCACCTCAGTTAGCTTTCATTTTAGTAAGGATTTCCATTAATTTGTCTCTAATTCTTGCTTCCCTTTCTTCTTCCACTTGTGTGAACTTCTTTTCAGTGGCCTGGGTGATTGCCATTATCCTTTCCTTCATATTTGTTTTAGTTGTGCTCGATAAACTCTCTTTAGGTCTCTCCACTACAGATTTGGATAGTTGGTCAAATTTTATCTCTAAGTTCCATATAGATGCTTCGTTTTACTGATGTTTCACCATTGAATCTTGAATCAATTTCAGTATCAGATCATCCATCACCGGTTTCCTTAGTTGTGATGTTTGTGCTTGAAATCTAGGTGGAGGGTTGTTCTTTTGTTGTCCCTGATTTCCTTATGAGAAGTTGGGGTAGTTCCTCCATCCCGAATTGTATGTGTTGCTATAGGGATTATTTTGGGAAGAGCGTTCCTTAAATAGTCTACATGTTCGTGTTGATCTGATTGATAATCTTGTCCTGGGTGATTTATCCCACACTTTTCATACTACATCACTTTTCCTTGTGGAGCCATAGTAATGTTATCTATCTTCTTGCTCAAGGCTTCCACTTGACTCACTAGCCTTGTTACTGTGTCTACTTCGTATACTCCAGATGGCCTATTAGTGGTTCGTGCTCTAGCTGAGCACCACTGATAATTACTCATGGCCATATCCTTGATTAACTCTTAGGTCGCTTCAGATGTCTTGTTGTCCAGCGTCCCTCTAACCGTTGCATCAATTGACTGCCTCGTATTCTGACTTATCATACTATAAAATGTTTGGATTTACATCCACAGAGGTAATCCATGATATGGGCATCATTAAAGCATCTCCTTAAAACTCTCCTAAGTGTCGTACAATGATTTTCCTTTAGTTTGAGAGTAAGACGAGATGTCATTCCTCTTCGTAGTCTTCGCAGGAGGAAAGTATTTTAATAAAAATTTTTGCGCTGCTTGATCCTAGGTGGTCAATGATGAACGTGGCATAGAATTAAGCCACTGTTTTTCTTTTCCTCTAAAAAATAAAGCAAATAGACACAATCTGATGGCATCATCATTCACTCCATTTATTTTAAAAGTATCACAAATCTCTAATAAGTTAGAGATGTGCACGTTGGGATCCTCGTCTGGGAGTTTGTCAAATTGGATTTACTATTGCACCATCTGAATAATGCTCAGCTTGATCTCAAAATTTTTCACTTGTACGGTCGATCTTATGGTGCTGGATTCTGTGCCATTTAAGTCTGGCCTAGCATAGTCAAACATTGCTCGTGGTTGGTTTGCCATATTGTGTGATTCTTCGGTGTCTGCATGACCTTACAAGTCTTTTATTCGACGATCTAATTCAAACTCCCTAAGGTTTGTTCTACGACGATTCCTACCAACAGTTCTTTCTATCTCAGGATCTACGTCAAATAAGTTCTTACTATTACCCCGAGTCATAAAACAACTTAGAGTCTAGCCTAAACGAAGAAAATAACCTATCTAACAAAAATAATTTAAATAACATAAAGTAAAAACAAGTAATTAAAGCAAAACAAATTAAATCATGTAAAATAAAAACAAATAAATAAAACACAACAAATAAACAAAAGTAATGAATAGATTAACAAAACTAAAGTTTTCCTAATATCACCGTCCCAACAACAACCCCAAAAACTTGTTTAACCTTTTTCATGAGTGGTCAATATTTAATACCGTAAGTGCACGGTGTAGTTGTAGTTAGTACTAGAAAATACAAGTCGATCCCACAAGGATGGTAAGTACTAGTAATTACTGTTGTTCTATTATCTAGCCTATGAATTGATTATGATTGAATTAATGAAACTAAACTTAAACAATTAAAGTAACAAAGCAATAAGATTTAAGTAAGAATTGGCTAAGTCATTAAGATATTTATCGATATCAAATGATTAGTATCTAGGTTTCGAACCCCCCTAAACCATTAACTAATTGATTGTTTTTCATGCAATTATGTTATTGATTTGTTGGACCTTGGTGATTCTTAAGGTATTCTAGTAGCTGACCTTGAATCTACTAACAACTAATTCTAAGATCTCTAACCGAATTATTCAAGTTAAAACTTATAAAATTACTTTACCGTATTATGAATCCTCTCTTAGGTTTGACCTTAATCTAAAAGATTTATATCTTCCTATCTCTAGGATTGCAATTAACTCTTTCCAATTATTCAACCTAGGATTTCTCAATCATTAAGTATGAAATCAAATTAAATTCTAATAAATCATATTAATAGACAATCATAAAATAGATAATTAGATCATAACAATCAATCAACTCAATTGCATTAATAAAACAATCAAAACATGTCAAAGTATTCAATTAGGGTTCATCTGACCTAGCTACTAATAGAAAAATTAGCTATACTTATCTGACCTAGATACTAATAGAAAAATTAGCTATACATCGATCAATACGAAACCATATCCATATATACATAAAAAAGAATAGAAAACATCATAATCATAATTATAAATCTCCCTGATTGTTCTTTATCGTGTATTTTAACAATGTAGACGTCCGATCTTATGTTCTAATGGGTCTCTCGATAAAAACTCCATATCTCCTGCTCCTTAAGCTCCGAATCGCTTCTAGAATCACCTCTAAACATCTCAGAACAATGCCAGCTGTTTCTCTCATTCATTTGCCTCTGAGCCATCCCTTTTATATTGGGTTATACACGGTCATGTGCACATTCGTGCATAACTGGAAATTGCCAGATATCACGGAAGTGCACAGCTGTGCACTCCTTCTAGATTACTAATTTTTTGTTTTGCGCCATGTTTTTGTCTGAATTCCTCTCCTTTAAGTCCATGAAGGCAATTATCACCTGTAAACACACTTGGAGCATAATAAGTACCAAATATACTATAAAAGTATAAAATATCAAGCAAAATACATCAAATATGAGTGGTAAAATATGTCAAATATCCATCTCTTAGAAATCTTGATCACCTTTTTCATGATTTTAGATATTACATGATAAAACTATATTGGAAGTGTAATATTAGTTCATAAAATTAGAAAAAAAATAAGGTAGGTATATCATAAAAGTAGAACAATTATGTGAACTACATATGAACTTAAGATGTTCCTAAACTGAATAATATTTATAATCATGTAACTAGTATAAGATTAAGTAAGATAGATGTGATTATTCTTGCATGATAATTTTAATATAAATTAAGGTGATCTATGTCATCAATGTAACAATTGGAATTAAAGAAAGTAATAACCATATGAAATTAATTGATGAAGTCTAAGATCTAGACTGTTAATTCCCATTGAATTAACTTTTAAAACGCATATATTTACTTTTAAATCAGATTTGACTTCTTGTTATTTAATTTA
Organism: Erythroxylum platyclados; assembly: GCA_027563515.1. NCBI lineage: Eukaryota > Viridiplantae > Streptophyta > Magnoliopsida > Malpighiales > Erythroxylaceae > Erythroxylum > Erythroxylum platyclados. The sequence continues at coordinate 11,632 of JAOQMM010000065.1, read as the reverse complement.
ATTTTCTTATCATTTTTTAATTTGACTAGTAATAATATATTTTAATTGAATCAACTCTTGAATTAATTTACTGACTTAAGAAGTTAAAAATCAATAAAATTTGATAATTGACATCTTCCTTGTGGAACATAATCTTTACTTATTATTATTAATTGTTTTGATGTTCACATGATTTCTTTAAGAGAGAGAAGCTCTAGCTACTATCTTCTTCCTACCAAGCTAAATATGCATGGCTTTCTCAACAGCCTTCTTCAGCCCCTTCTCCCTAGCAAGCTAAATATGCATGGTTTTCTCAACAACATTCTTCAGTTTTCTTCTTTGCTTTCATATCTTATTGATCTCCATCACACCTTCCTTTCTGTGCTAGTTCGTAACATTTCTTATTTTGGTAATGTCAGAAAGTTCACAGCTGTTCTTGCCTCTCAATACTCACCCTTCCACCCAGGTTTCTAAGCCTTTTTCCACCTAGCCTTCTTCCTCCATTAATGCTCTTATCATCCCAGAGAATCACCCTTCCTATGTTAACCATTCCACCTATAGAACTTGGACTTAAGTAGTCAGAGATTCATGCACTAATTCCAAGCTTGCTGATTGGTTTATTTTTCTATACCAATATTAAAATTTACTGCAAGTGCACAGTGTAGCTGTGGCTAGCATATGTAAGTATAGGTTGATCCTATGAGGACAATAATTACTAGTAGTTACCCCTTTTCTATTATCTAGCCTAAGAATAAGATTTTTGGTTTTTAATTAAAAATAAAGCTAAACAAATAAACTAAATTAAGATTAGACAATTATGAACTCAAGACAAGTAAAATACGAAGAAAATTCAATATTAAATAGTAGTGCTTAGTGATGAATCTCGCTAAGAATCATTAAATAATTAACCTTTTGTCATGCAATTATATTATTAATTATTAGAATGTGGGACTCCCTATCTTATGTTAATAGCTCTCTCAAGATTATTAACAACTAATCCATTAGTTGATTATCATAAATCTTTCTAAATAAAAACCCTAGGATTGCATTATCAATTTATGAATTCTGCTTTTAGGTTTGACCCTAATCCACAGGATTTATGTTGAACTATTTCTAGGTTTGCATGTAACTCCTTCCAATTATGGTAGATCTATTCATACAAGAGGATTTCTCAATCTCAATCATATGAAATCAAATGATGCACTAATATTCTGGATATATTAGAACAAGAATAAAACGCATAATTGAATCACAATAATCAATCAATATAATTGCATTAAATAAAAGATTAAAACATATTGTTATCCCAAGCTAGGATTCATCAAACCTAGATACTAAATATGTTTAGTTACTAATCATAAAAAGTGAAATCAAACATAAACATGAAGAAAAACTAATGGAAAACAAAGAAATCATAATTTTAAATCTCCCTTTCTCTTCTATTGAATCTTTTTACAAGTTTGGATTTTATGTTGTGATCTACTGGATCTCTTGATGTTAACTTTTTGTTTTCCCTATCCCTTAATCAAAATCATCACCTCTCTAGGTGTCTTACGTCTCAAAACTGCTGTAAAACTTGACTCTCTTTATTTTTCCTCTGCTCACATCCTTTTATAGTGAAAACTAGGATTTTTGGGACATATATAGTCCCTTACACGGCCATATAGGTAACGTTGTAGCTCCAAAAATCCCTATAATTATAACTTTACATGTTCATAGAGACTTACATAACCACATATATGGCCTTGTAAGTCCAAGATGCTTTAAATCTTCATTTTATGCCACAATTTCATCTGAATTCTTCTCCTTTTAGTCTATAAAGGCAAGTATAACTTATAAATGAACTTGGAGTGAATTAAGTACCAAATATACAATAAAATTATAAAATATCAAGCAAAATATATCAAATATGAGTGTATAATTGTATTTAAATATGCATTTATCAAATATCCCACACTTAAGCTTTTGTTTGTCCTCAAGCAAATCATAATCTAAATTATTAACTTTACAGACATCAATCCCTTATTAATTTTAACCTGTCCATCCATAATCTAAATCATCATATCATATTGATCCAATTAACATACAATTAGAGTCAAGTTATCTTAAAACTAACTTCACAAGTCAATATCACTAGTAATCAAATCAATAATCTTTTCAAAATCAAAAGCATTAATCTTTACACCCTTACAGAGTTTCACTCAATACGCTTAACTGTTTAGGGTGAAAAGCATGAGAACTCTCCAATCAATACATAGCAAAACTTTTAACCATAAGCTTGCAATATTATCACATGTCCACCACTTATAAATAAATTAGAAACAAAAATCAAAAGGTTTTTTATAAGGATGTAATGGGGATTAGGTAAGGTATGATTAGGATAATAAAAGTGTGATTAATTTGAAGGAAATTTACAAAGAAAACATTACGAGAAACTTGTTCACTACCATATATAGTTACCTTCATTATAAATCCATTAGTATTATACTTTTTTTCTATGCTCACAATTTTTTTTGCAATATTATTTTTTAGCATTCATCCTGTATCATAATTTAAAAAAATATTGGACCTTTCAAAATTTTAAGTTTCAAACATTCAAGTAAAGTAAATAACCTTCAAGGTTCAAAACAATAAAAAGGCTTAAAAGAAAAATAGGATAAAGGATAATAATGTGGTTATAATTAATGAAAATGGCTAAGGCTCAACTTTGTTATTCCTAAAGATAAAATATGGTAAGGTAATTCTCAAAGAAATAGGCTTAAACAAGTGTTAAATTGAGTGCCTTTATCACTTTAATGCTTCTAATTTAAAAATTGTGATCTCAATATACATAATGAAACCAAGTTCTAGAATTATTCAACTATGCATGATAACACCCATGAAAGAATAAAAGAGCTTAAAAATTCATATATTTTACTCTTAGGCTCAAAAGCTCATAAAAAATGGTTATATTGTGTGTAAATAATATGCAATTTTCATTCAAATTAATTATTTTAATGATTCCTAAAAATATTACCTATAAAAATAATTTTATTTTTTAAAAAATAAAAGGAATTGTATTAATAATAGAAAAAGCTAAAACGACATTACAATGAGTTGCTTAATTTGTCTATAATTTAGCAAAATTGAAATTACAAGAGTTTACATCATTTGGTACTTAGCATTACAACATCCATATGTGAGGAAAGAGTGAAATTTTGCTTGTTGTTTGCTATCAAAGCTGCCCGGATCCAGTTGATAATATTTTCTACAGGCTGGTATTTTTCCTCTTTAATTCCCTTATACAAGCTCCCGTTTCTTTCCTTTTATATATAGTAGATGGTGGTAGTAAAAGTTGTTTTAGTAAGCAACTCATTCTGCTTTCCTTTTTTGGTGATTTCAGTGATCATGTTCATCATTTCACTCCAATCAAATGTGTAAAAAAGGTACTGGTAATGAAGGCATAATTCTAATCCAGATTGCTTTGGTATACCCCAAGCTTTAAGCATTCTTGAATTAGGTTAGCACTTAAGGAAGGATTCATAGCGGACATGATCTTTAGTAGAGTCCAAGATTTGTAGTAAAAAAGGCATTGAAACTATCTAGCCTCAAGGACTTGTTAGGGTTAAGAGAGAAGATTAGAGAAGATCACTTCATTAAGGTCATCTTCTATAAAGGGTTTAGTGAGAAATTCTGATTGTTGGCAAGATATAACCTTAAGGAAAAAGGAACCAAGTGATGAGGGACAAGAATACTAGAACCTAAAGTTCCTAAAACAATATCTAAAACAATCCCTAGAATGGGGTAGGAGCTACTTCAATGATGATCAAACCATCCACACTACATAATCTTGAGATTATATTACGATTCCTTCTTGCAAGATAGGATGTGTAGAAGAATTTTGTATTAGAATCCCACCCTTTAAGGCACAACACCTATGATTTTTTCATTATAAAAGAATAATGAGTTTTCTAGAATCTAATATACTTAGAAAAGGCATATTTTTCTTTGATTTTTAGTAATTTGTATATATTTTAGTTATAAAGCTTAACATGACATCACTTTAAAGATTCCATACCCAAATCAATTGCTTCTATAGTATCATTATATAGGATCAATTTTAATAGCTTAAGTTTTTGCTTTAATTTCATGAGCTTCTAATAGAATTTATATGAAGCATGACCTTGCACTTCAAGTTCTAAACCCTTATCAATAGCTACTTGTAATCCTTCCACATCATATAGGAAATTAAAGAATATGGATGGATTGTGCCATTTATGATTCACCAATTCTCTATCAAATTTTTCCTTATGTTCCAAGTTACCTTTTGATTATTAGTATAAGTAAAGAATCTTCCATCAAATTTCAGGTTTGTTACCTCAAGATTGATAAAGAAAGATATTAGATCATTGCAAGGCTTCCCAGAAATTCTTTCTCCTTCATATTATGAAGATAAAAAGGTTCTATTCAAGTCCCCAAAAAGGATCCATGGCTCATTTATTTAACTTTTATATCTTAGAAGTTCATTCCACAAAAAGGATCTTTGATAAGAAAAATTTGATGCGTAAAAAAATGTGAACCATACAATTCTAATACTTGAAATGTCTACCAATAAATTGGTACATTGAGCAAATGAGGAGCTTTAAGCAATATTTATACACTTTGTGTTATAAGAAACAACAACTCTTCCAATATGGTGCTTGCATGATTTATTTTAAGTTTCCACTTTAGTTGAACAACTAGAGAATATGACATTTTCCTTCCTTTAATTTTTTTTCCAAAAGTCCATACATCATAGGCTTTATTGTATTGATATAGTCAAACACCATTTTTTTAGGGGCATTAAGACCCCTTACATTCTATATAAACACTGATAAAAAAAATTAGAGGAGTTAGACAATATAGACTTGGCTTTCCATCCATATTTCCTTTTTTTCCATAATTTTGAATTCTTTTTGTGAACCACTAAAAGTATCAGAAGCATTCCCTAGGAATATAGACTTACCTTATTAGCAGACTTAATAACAACTGCCAAGAGAAGCATTAGATTATCCTTGAATACCCTTTCATAAAATAAGGACTGGATAAGAGAGTGAATAGGGAGGACATTTATAAGGCTAGTACATGATAAATTTGTATTGACTAGAACAGTCTCAAAAGCCTCCTAACTTACCACTTCAGCAATGCTGGAGGGAGCTTAGGGGTAATATAAAGACTTCAATTCATTATAGTAACCTATCGGGAACCTCTTGCTAGTGGGCTTCCATTCCTTCCCCTTTTTTTACAGTGAAGGCCTCCATTGGTAGGAGTCCTTAATAATGTCCTCGACTAAAGTGTCATTAGCTCCCAACCTTAATAGTAGGATTTCTTTCAGAAGAGTTTGATTCACATCAAAGCTAATACATAGTCTGGCATATCCAATCCTTTTATATATTGAAAAAGCCTCGTCCTTACATAAAAGTCTACTAATATAAATTTTCAAAAGGCTCAACACCTTGGTAGACCAATATTTCAAAGGGATTTTATGGAAATTGACCCAAAAGGGAACCTACTTATGTTTGATTTCTTCAAGCATAATCTTTGGGTTCCACATTTTCAAGATATTAGGCAACCCATTCAAATGCCAAGGACCCTTTTCAATGATACTTTTAGCTTGGTCTTTTGTTCTAAACTTAAAAAGAAATAGATGATCTTCATTAAGTAAGACCTACATGAGTTCTCTGTTCTTCGAGTGTTTAATAGCTTAGAGATTCATATAAAGAAGCCTACTAAAATTGATTCCCATGTGCTAGCACTGAGCTTTAGTACTTTTAAAGGAGGGGATATGATAACTATACCCCTCCTATTAATGGAGGGTTGAGCTCAAGGATTTAACCAAGTCCTTTTTTAGTTTAAAGGTTTAGGAGCTAGATTCGAAGGGGGAACAACTTTTAAGAGGGAGGTACGAAAATCGAAGCCTTAAACTAACGAGAGAGAGATACCTGAAGGAAAAAGGAGAAGAGGGGAGGGGGCGCAAAGGGGGAAAATTAGTATTAATATGGGATAGCATGGTAAGAACTTGTAGCATATGATTCCATGAGATGAAGATGGTAGGAAGATAAAACTAAAAATCTTAAAATGCCCTTACTAAACATAGAAAGTAAGGGGACTATAAGCAACCGAGGTAGAACTCAATGGGAACTTAAACAACCAAGGAAGAGAGGGATGTCAACTAAAAAAGAATGGAAAGCTAGCAAAAAAGCTAGTGATAAAAGGAAGGAGCCAAGAGAAAATAAATAGATGAAGGAGAAAGTCAAAGAGTTAAGGAAACAATAGTGGACTGAAGAAAGGAGACGTAAGGACTAGAGTAGGTAGGAATAAGTTGGAAGAAGATAATGAGGGACAAAAGTAGTTAGAAAAATCTCTAATTAGCCATGAAAGAAATTAAGCAATATAAACTTAGGTTCTTTTTAAAGAAATTGTGATTTTTTTAAAAATGAACATAATCCTAGTTCACTTTCATCAAATTAAGCTTATTATATTTCTTAATTTTGATTTCATAATGTGCTTACACCTTTTCACAAATAAAATCAATTTTTTAAAAATATTTTGCGTTTCTTAACTTTGATTTCTAGCCATTTCTACATATTTCATGTGTATCTTGCAATATGCTTTAACATTGATCATTTCTCATTTTGATGGTTAAAAAATTAAGGTTGGTGGGATTAAATTTATGGAAATGTTCTTCCCTTGTAGATGACCATATACCATTATTACCCATACTTTTTTCGAATCTTCCTTGGTTACCTCCCTAACCTATTGTCTTATACCCTTACTCTACCCTCATGGCAAAAACTAAAGGGAACCAAAATTCTATGCCTAGGACACTTATGATAGGTATAACTCCTACTATGTTTTCCTAGGTGTTTTAGTGTATTTTTAGGTGTTTATTGGATGATTATCGTATATATAGGCTTAGAATTGTGTTATTGTGATTGTTTGTTTATATTCTAAGTGTTTATGTAGTTTTGGAGCATGATTTCAATCTTAATTTTGTTAGAGTAGTGCCCTAAAAGCAATCACCTTTAGGACATTTTTTGTACAAACTTTATTTTGATTAATAAAGTGAAAGGCATTTTTTTCATTAATTTG
>JAOQMM010000064.1:0-12002 GCA_027563515.1 Erythroxylum platyclados | reverse complement strand
AGGATGTATGCACGGGCACCTGATTGACGGCAGGAGGTATAGTTGCATTCTGAAGAAGTTGAGAAATTTTGATGGTATGTACAAGATAAGCTACGTATACAATTCAACAACAACCAATAGTGTCAAACGTATGAAAAACCCACCTCAGCTCTAAGTTTTAAAGCCTCCCTTCCAGGGATTTCGCGAAGCTCATCCATCAAATCTGATAAAGAGTGCAAGAGATATAGAAGCATTAATATTTGCCTTCAATCAGTATCCCGTGTTACTTTTTCTGTCTAGTTTCAATCAGTATCCCCTGTTACTTTTTCTGTATAGTCATATCTCTTGCTACTATTACAGTTCGCAATCATACAGACAGAAGAGGCATATTTCAAGCACATCAAATTTTTTTTCTATCCATATCGACAAGTAATCTTTACAGTTCTTGATCGCGGCACCTCATGAATAGTTGCACTTTCCAACACTTTGTTCACATTATTAGAAAAGCCAAGGACAGAGAAGGTGGTAACCTTGGCAAGTCAACAAGGCCAAATGTTATTGATCATCAACCTCATCAATAAGGCATTGTTCAAGACTCATGATCCACATGACCCACCATCCCTTCCAGAACTGCTTAAAGGAAAAATGTCTAGTGCACATACCTACAGCTTTAGTTTCAACCTTGTAGACTGACTTAGCAAGACGATGAATGTGACTTCCAGTATCCCTACAAACATTAGTGAATAAACAAACAGGCAAAACTGAAAGTAGTTTGGTGTGCAAAGAGAAGTTATAACACTTTACATGAGTTCCTGTTGACCATGTTTCATATCTTTTTCAGCAAGACCTGCTCTTTCAACCAATTTCCTACTCTCCTTCTTCATTAGTTCCACTGAAAGGTTAGTCTTTTACATTCTTTTCAGCTCTAAGAAATTGGGCCTGTGCATAAACATTTGAATACAAATTATATATGAGGAACAGCCTTCAATACAAACAATAGAGAATCGCGGACAATAGGCTTTCAATATAGAAAATCTATGAAAAGTTAAATTGCAAGGCGATGGTATTCATTTGTAGGAATTTCCTATAGTACCTCCTCACTTTGAAATCGACCCAATGTATGTCGAAACAAAAACCTTCTTGGTCCTGCAGCCAAACCATTAAGATCAGCTCACCAAGATGCATGGTATTTCTTGCTTTGGATTGTATCTTTGTCAAAAGGTACTTTAAAAGATGCAATTGAATTGAAGAACGTAATCTTCTACTAATTTGAAGAATTAAAACCCAATAATTAAGCATCCACCCTGTTTAGTGAAGAAATGACTGCTCCAAACAAGGTATTCTGTATGAGAATGGGTGACCTTTTAGTGCAGTGCAATGGTCAAAACGAAAAGAAGAATACCCCTAAAAAGGAGGAAACTTGCTGCCAACGTAAACCCAACAGCTGCAGAAGGATGTTCCCTGGCAATAGTCAACTCCTCTGAGAATCAGACAAAGAAAACGACTGAGGGACATTAGCGGTTCGAAGCTTTCAATAACAAAAGAGAGAAAAGATTTGTACTTTATGGAATAAGGATAGGCAATGGGGGTGAGTTTATTACCTTTGAGCTTGGAGAAGAAGGCATGTTCATAGTAGTTGAAGTGAGAAATGGCGAGAGGCAGTTTATCCTTTTGTCACAGAAAGGGAAAATGAGCATTACAATAGAAAACAAGAAGAAGAAATACAGAGAATAGTTATACCTGTAAAGAGGAGAGCAAAGAGGAAGAGTGGAGATGAAAGCTACGAGCAGAACTAATTGAAGAGTCTTTGGATTGCATCACTGTTCTCTGCAGATCCTCACCCCACCACTTGTCTTTTCTTTCTTCTTCTTCTTCTCTTCTAGTTTCCATGTTTCACCCTGCAATTGGAGCGAGAGCAAGGAAAAACATTAAACTGTTTATTACTTATAGATCATAGATTTGGATTTGAAGTTAGATATGGCCCAATCCAAAATATAATACACTTGGATTTGGGCTTTGATTGGCCCAAACTACAAAAGAAACGAATCGCCCATTCTTTTTCTTTAGTTTCGTTTGATTGCACATGTGATGATATGATGGGTGTTGTCATTGTTAATAGGATCCGATTTCAAATGCCAAAAACAGAGTAGTTTCCTTGATCACTACACTTGAATTGAAGACACCAGAGACAGGGAAGGGTGATCTAAAGGCTGGTATGTGTGTATGATGTTTTGTGGAGAATTGAAAGACCGGATACATAGTTGGATCAGAGACTACGATAGGCTTCAATTCTTGGCTCTAATCCTCCTTTATATTCAGGTGAAATTTCCATTTACGTACATACGTGTTATACTGTCCTTTCTGTGTGATACCTTGGGATTGATGATGTTGTGTTATTGCAAAATTGTAGATAGGGTGCGCATTGATTGGATCTCTAGGGGCGTTGTACAATGGAGTACTGGTGATAAATTTGGGAATCGCATTGTTCGCTTTGGTTGCGATTGAGAGTAGCAGTCAGACTTTGGGTCGTACCTATGCCGTTCTTCTCTTCTGCTCTCTTCTCCTCGACATTGCCTGGTTTATTCTCTTCTCGCGTAATATCTGGTATGTATTGTATTAGAAACAACAGGAGACTACGCATTAATACCATTTTATGTTCCATTATTATGCTTTTGCTCATCTCTTCTAATCAAGTAAATCCAATTCTTTCTGTGTGCTTGTAGGGAACTTTCCTCCAAGACTTATGGGGCTTTTTTCATATTTTCAGTCAGACTCACTTTGGCTATGCAAATTATAGGCTTTTCTGTTAGGCTATCTTCGTCATTTTTGTGGGTTCAGATTTATCGATTGGGTGTTTCTCATGTAGAAACTGTGCCTCCTCGAGAAGCAGATTTTGACTTGAGACACAGTTTTTTAAGTCCCGTAACACCTGCTGTAGCTGGACGTTTTTCAGATTCTGATGTTCTTGTAGGAGGCTCTATTTATGACCCAGATTATTACTCATCACTTTTTGAGGATGGTCAAAACAATGGGTGTCTACGAGAAGTAAGCTATCTGTAACTTGCACCTAGTCCAATTGTTCCTTCTTTTTTATTCTGGCTACTCACATGCTTTCAACTCTTTATTCATATCATATCCTATCCATCGAGAAATTTTTTAATTACTTACTGTTTTCATGTTGATAGAATGGTTGGGTTGTGGGGTTCATGATGAAATTGAGTGGGAAGAGTAGTTGATTTTTGTTGTCATGGTTTGTTGGATAGCCTCAAAAGTAAGATGATAGGATTTCTGTTGCTCCAGGCATATCATCTGTGATTAGAAAAATTATTAACAATATGTTTCTCTTTAACTCTGTGAAAATTTAAATAAAAATAAAGAGTCGAATGCAACCATACATTTGTTGTATGCTATTTTGTGTAGATGGGTAGTTTCTCTCTCTCTCTCTTACTGAGCATGGACGAATATTTTTCCATGTATACTCATCATATGTGCTAACCGAACATCTCAATCAGATGCTTTTATCTTTGAAGCTTTTCCTTTGAGATGCCAAAGGTATAATCATATACGATAGCTTTTGTATGCCCCATAGTTCTTGTTTTAAATCTTCAATTAAGTTGTGCAGTGGCCGACCTTCTCCTTTAGATAGGGATTGCTGAACTAGGGTGGCAGTTAAGTTTTTACCTAGCACTTGAATGCACTTGCCATGTTTGAATAATTTTGCAACTAACGATGATAGATTATCATTCATACTGGTTTATGATAAAAATAGTTGAAAAAATGAGAAAGGTAGATTTTAATATAAGTAGGTCGTAACATAACAACTCATGGAGCACACACAACAGTGTAGGTCGAGGGAGGGGAGGGGGTGCTGGAGAAGTCAAAAGAGTGTACTGTTGTGGCAGCTTAACAAGCTTGTTTGACTAATCTTCCCTATTTTCTTCCTTTATTTAAGTTTTAAAGAAAAATCATTTATGGACTTTGCATTTTATGTTGCTTTTAGGATAAAACTCCTGCTATGGTTGACAATGTATCTAGTTCTGCTGCCTGTACCTCACAGCTTAAGGTTCCTACGGTCAGAACTTCTCAGACTGTAGATGTAAGTTCTTCTGGATGACTCTCTTCTGCTGCTTACTTTTACTGATATAAAAATTTTAGGTGAGTTTTTCAACAATGATTAGATATCTAATAGACTGTTCATGGTTAACTATTATGTACTTAGGATTATCAATAATGGAACTTTGGATTGGACAACGATTCAATGGAACTGGGCCAGAACAGGCTCAGGCCCAGCCCGTGGCTTGTGACTCACAGCCCGAGTCTGATCCTAACTGGGCATTAGGGCAAGAGCCCAGGCTCCGTCTTCGGGTAGGCCCCATTTTAATAGATATTGTAATTCCCGCAGCAATCCTAGTCAAGATTCCCTCGTTGATTTCTATGTCCTACAAATCTTACCTTGTAATATTCATGAAAGTCTTTACTACTGACTGCCTTGGCTGGGGCCAAGTTTCAATGTGGACTGCCTTTCGTCTTTGCTCCTTGTGGTCCTGGGGTAGGTAGGATCTCTTTATCAATCTGGATTTTGAGGCCTATGCTCACTAGATATCCTCTGTTGGTGCTTGTGTTACTGTTCACTCCAGAAAAGGTTCCCCTTCATGGGTAATTCAGTGGAGTGGATGGTTAGTACTGTCTCATGCTTCCTCAACAATGAGTATGCCTGTTGGAGGGTGTGGAATTTGAGGAGTTTGAAGATGACCTCCAACTCCGGCTTCAGGCCCTTTAAAAAGAACCCGATCAAATATTCCTCCTACAAGTCAGTTTGTTGGAGTATCTATGGAACGTGGTGCAGTAGTCTTGCCCTGAATGCTCTTGCCTAAGTGCTTTGAAATCACCCACCGGATCCTCGAAAACTTGCTCAGTGAACCTTTTTTTAATCACATCAATCAGCTCTTCCCAATCCATAGATTCCTTTTAGGTTCGTTTCTTCATAATTAATTGATACCACTCCCGTGCCTCTCCTTCCAGATGCATCATTGCTATGCTACCTTCTTCTCACTCAGGGTATTGTCGAGTGCGAAGAATTGTATGCACTTGTATAATGAACTGTTCACTCCACTACCCTCGAACACTGAGAAGTCAATCTTATTAAATCTTGTTGGGGTCGTGCACACCTCCTTCACTGGTGAGGTTCCCGTGGGTAGTATTATCGGCTCCTTCCCCAGTGAGACTTGCTTCGCTGCTCTGCCCCATTGTCCACATAAGCTGATGAGACGTAGTTTTCAGTTCTCCCAATTCCTTTTCTTGTTTCTCCATCCTCCCTGATTCTCCACTAACAGTTTCTCATTTCTGACTTGGTTCTCAAGTAAGGTTTTCAGGTTCTTCTTGATTCGTCTGAGTTCTGTTGCTCCCGTTTCTTCTGCCATGGTGATGTTCCAAGGGTCATTTGCTCTTATACCAGTTTGTTACATACAAAATGGAGAAGGCGTAAGAATGCAGAGAAGATCGTCATAGAAGAAGAGAATTAGAAGAGAGGGAAAAGCAAGTACAACATCGTTATTGATTCTCTGAAAAGTTTGCCAGTTTGTTTTGTGATATAGATCCGTAGGCCTTACATCTACTGCCACGTACAATGTTGTCGGAAAACAAATTATAGAGAAATGAAACTACATCATTTGAGAAGTCTTACATCGTAGTGCGTAAATGACCGTTTTTCTCCTGTTTGTTAAGGGTTGTTGGTTCCCACCTTTGCCTGGTGTCTTACACTCAGTGACAAAGGTGATGCGTTGACAAGAAAAAGGATGGATTCAAAATTTCTGTCCTGATACCATGTAGATTTTGAAAGTGAGTGAATTAGGTTAACAGTAATTACCATGAATATATAATATACAAGGAAATGTATTTACAAATAAAATCTAATACGACAATTTTGATTTCCTAGATATTGAATTTAATGTGCTTGTGTTTTGCTAGATGTAACTGTTTTTAACTATTGTAGTGCTTATTTCTTGCAGGAAGAGAGTGCAGATCCGAAGCTTCAGATTGTTTAATAGTACAACATTGAAGTTTGGCTCGTACTCTTCCACAAGCATTATTTTGAGGTTGGTTTCCTTCAGTGAGGCCAGTTGTGAGCAGGGGTGAGAGACATGTACAGCTTTTGATATTGCAATTTTTCGCACATGGTGACTAAGTTTATAAAGAGTTGGGTACGGTTAGGAAGATTTGTTTGTTGAGAAGAAGCGTGAAAATCTCATTCTACAATATTAAGCCAAGAATGTCATCTTTCCAAGATCTGTGGGCAGTCTGGATAAGGACTTAAGCCTACGATGAGGAGTCTGTATGTTAGTGAATTTTGACGTGAGGTACACTTTTGTGGGATAGGTTGTCGACTTTAGCTTTAATTCGGCTCGAGGTTTTTCATTTTTTCTTGTCTTTTAGATGAGGGAATAGTTAGCTCTTTAAAACGCCTGAAGTTTATGCCTATTTCTTCATTGGTTATTCTAATTCAACTTATTTATTTATCCTTCTGTTTTTCAATGATGTTGGTGTCTGCTAAATTGAATGAAGCCATCAGAAAACAACTTGAGTTGATTCTTTCTTTTTTTTTTTTACTTCGATTTCGATTTGGATTATATCAAGAATGCAGAATTAATAGGACTATAGGCTTAAACCTGCCATGAATGACTTGACTCTGCTTTACAAGAAGAAGCTTTGTTGGGGACTGGCAGTTGATTATTAATGTAGTGTTCCCGCAAGAAGCTATTCATGCGTGAAGCTATTCATTCTTAACACAGAAGAGGACAAAGGGGTAATAGTTGTGTTACAAGGCGGGCCTCTTATTCCAGATTGATCACAAGGTCTTTGTGTTGTGTTTTTGTGGAGATTTGGCGAACTCCAGCCTTTGTCTAGTAACTAGTTACGAAACTGGAAGTCTTGCTTGTGCTAAGGGACTGTGAAGTTTTCTAAGGGTATGGCTCCTGACATGATCTTAAGTTATTTGCTATTCCATCTACTAAGAATTGGATAAGTTTTAATTTTGCAATTGAGTGAAATCTTATAATGGGAGGTTAAGCAAATTTGATCTTGGAGCTTTGTATTGAACTTTGCACTTAAAAAAGAGTCAATAAGGTTGTATCTATCTCAATCTTGGATGAGTTGAGTTGTTTTCAAGAAGAGTAAGAGTCTCGAGTAATGTCTAATGTGTAAGTTGGTATGAGAAAGACATATTAACTGAAAAAAAAAGGCTATTTTTAACATGATAGATAATTATACAATAGTCCATATGGTTAAGAATAGTAACGCAACACAAAGCCAACATTCTATGGTCAAAACAAAGAATGATTATATATAAATGGGCAAAATTGTTGCTTAGATAATTCTAAGGATGACTAAGTTTAGGTTTTAAACCTCTTTCCAAATTGATTTTTGGAGACATATTTAGATGTTTTCTCAATTTTGTAATGTATAATGAAGGTGGCAATGCATTTCTATGACTAAAGATTGAGAATGCCAACCAAACCAACCAATATAATGTAATATACAAGATATTTAAGCCCAACAATTTGACTTTGTCTTCTAATCTTATTCTATATAATATAAGGCACCGCACAATAGCACATGCCTTCCTCATAAGCACCCAATAAGGCTAAAGTCCATTGTAGCATTCTATATATAATATGAAGTACATGACAAGTTGACAACCCATTATTTTTATGACAAGTTGACAACCCATTATTTTTTTTCTTTTATTAATTCTATAATCAAAACCTAATTTTATTTATTTATTATATAAAAGAATTTATAATATTTAAGATTTTTTTCTTTTATTAATTATATAACCAAAACGTAATTTTATTTATTTATTCTATAAAACAATCTATAACACTGGAGACTTTTGTGTTTAAATGACGCGGTTTGTCCTAAAATCAGAATCTTTCATGGTATGTGAACGTGTTTAAGTATATTATAAGTGTGAATGATGTTCCTCACTTTCTCTCTCTTATTCCTCTATCTGTCTCCCTCTTCCTCTCCAATCAAAATTCAACAAAATCCAACCAGAACCCAGTAAGTTCCAAGTTTTTTTACTTTTCGCCTATGGGTCTTTTGTCAGTTCTCTCTTTGACTATGTTTGCCTGTTAAATTGAATTGCTGTGGGTTGTTTGTGGTATTTCTTCGTCCAACTTGGCTCAATTTGTTGATTATTCTGAATTTTGGAAGGGAAAAGGTAACTGTTGATGTTGATGAATTCTGAACCCTCCTTTCCTTATTGGGGATTCTTCCAGATCTTTACGTGATCTTGTTATTCGCGTTCTTCCAATCTTCAATTTTTATTCTTTTTCCTCCCACCTATCTTTTCAGTCTGTCTTGTTTTTCTCTTTTGTTAATATTTATTGTTTGCTTATCATTAATCTCACAGATTGTTACTCGAATTCCAATATTAGGCTTTTCCATATTTGATTTTGGTTTTAGTTGTCTTTCTCGAAGCTCATCCTTAACGTCTTTGCTTTCTATCTCTCCTCTTTCATTTCTTTGGTAAGATCAATTTTTCTCTTTTTATTGGTTTGTTTCCCCTCAAATCCCAGTATGATTATTTTTATATATTAGCCTTAGAATTTTCTCTCAATTTGTGCTTTGTGCTTCAAATCTACAATTCTCTATATTTCCCCTTCCCCTTGGTTTCAAAAATTTTCATCAAAAGATGGAAATTTTTTTACTAAAGAGCTAAATTTTCTACGTCTGTTCTTTTGATCCCTTTGTTGCCCTAGAGGACGGATTGTTTTATCAGGTGATCTAGCAGTTCCTGATTTCTACAACTTGAATCCCCGCGCCCCCCCCCCCCCACCCTTTTATTGTTGTGCTTGACCTCTGCATAAGCTTGTTAAGCAGTCGTCGCGTTCCTCTTTTTTGTTTTTTTCTGTTGTGGTTTATATTTCCTGAAACTTTCTGTTATTGATACTTTGGATCTGGGTATATATTCTTGCATACTATTCATTTGATATCTTCTTACCATGAGTTTATAACATTTTTTTCTTATTATTGGCTCTTACCTTGGTTATTGCAAACACAGGTGTAGATACATCAACATCAGGAATAAAGAAAAGGAGACAGTTGAAGGATTGGAAGAGGAAGTATGGAAGAATCAATGGCAGCAAGGTATTGGTGTCACATGTGCTCTCAAATGGTGGATCCCATCATGGAGGTTGAGGTTAAATGTCCCCTTTGCATGAGTGGATTTGTTGAAGAAATGAGTACCAGCCCGACAAATATACAGGACCCTGTTACTGATTTTGGGTCAGATCGCACCCTTTCTCTTTTGGGCCCTTTTTTGCTTGGTATGATGGGTAACTCCCGGCGCCGCAGAAGATCTAGAAGAATGGGTTTTGATGATGACGAAGACAATGCTGACGGTGAAGCACGGCATGGAGGAGAGACTGAACTGGAACGTGAAATTGAAGCAATCATGAGGAGGAGGAGGAGAAGCTCAGCTACCATAATGCAATTACTTCAAGTAATTCGAGCTGGAGTGTTGACTGAACCAGAGAATTATGAAGAAGATCGTGATAGGAATAGAGAAAGAGAACGTGTCATTTTGATTAATCCCTTCAATCAATCTATTGTTGTTCAAGGTTCTTATGACTCTAACAATGACCAAAACCAGAACCAAAATCCCATTGGATCGCTAGGTGATTATTTCGTTGGTCCTGGTTTAGACTTGTTATTGCAGCATTTGGCGGAGAACGATTCTAATAGATATGGGACTCCTCCTGCTCATAAGGAGGCAATTGACGCATTACCTACTGTGACAATTAAAGAGAAATTGCAGTGTTCAGTGTGTTTGGATGAATATGAGATTGGTACTGAGGCAAAGGAAATGCCTTGTAAACATAAGTTTCATAAGGGTTGCATATTACCTTGGCTGGAACTTCATAGTTCTTGTCCAGTTTGCAGGTATCAGCTGTCTGTAGATGAGTCTAAACTTGATTCTGAGAGGCCTAGGAATATCAATAATCAGACACTGAATGATAATGATGGTGGTGAGAGTAATATTAATCATGGGAGCACTTTTGAGGAGGGAGATGG
Organism: Erythroxylum platyclados; assembly: GCA_027563515.1. Lineage (NCBI taxonomy): Eukaryota > Viridiplantae > Streptophyta > Magnoliopsida > Malpighiales > Erythroxylaceae > Erythroxylum > Erythroxylum platyclados. Next base: position 1,949 of record JAOQMM010000064.1, on the reverse strand, counting down.
TGAAGGGAGAAATGGAAGTGGGAGAAGATTTTCCTTTCCTTGGCCTTTCAATAGTTTGTTCTCTGCTTCCTCGTCATCCCAGTCCGGTGGAAGTAATTCATCATCCCCGCCATCCTCTTGAAGAAATGCACCTGGAAATGCTTATTAAACTGATCATTGCGTTCCGTATCAATTTGTGAGTTGCTGTAGTTTAGATATCCATCCCTATCGTGTTCATGTACATATTATCCTTGCCACACTTGAGGTTGAATCCAAGTTGTTTTTCAATTCACATGCTTCTTTTAGATTCTCTTTCTTTATGTAATTCTTTCCTTATTGAAGAAATTTCTGATCCTTCTATAGCAATGTGTATAAATCTTTGGCCACAGTGGATGTTTCAGCAGTATGCTATTAAATTTGCATAACTTTAATTTTTTTGTTTTACTTTGACGTACTTCTTTTACTGACCACCATTTTACTGAACTCTAGCATTATATATCATATACTATTTAGCTTTTAGAACCAAGTTCGATAGTATTAATTATGTGCTAGTTTTTACAAGTGCAATAATTACATGCTAACTCCGAATGATCCTTCTTTGAAGTGAAAACTCACCAAATCAGTTGGTGCTCAACGTTTAAATTTGTGAAGAAAAGCAGCGTAAGATAAAACAAACAGATCAAAAAAAGGTTTAGTGCTGCCATTATACTTGACAGCATAGTTCATTCTAAATTTAAGAATGTGAAATTACTCTCCTCATAACTTAACCCCTTCTATCCTGTCTCCTCCTCCAAACAATAAAAGGAAATTGGCAAATTCTAAGAAGCATCACTTGGCAAATTCTAAGAAGCATCACTTGACAGTGATGATCTTGATGACAGATGCAGTTCCAACTCGGTGCAGAGCCACCACAGAGTCTCCACTCTTACATAGTCCTTTTGCCTTAGCATGCTGGATTGCGAAATCCAAAGCTTCTTCTGTTGTCTCAGCGTGAGAAGCCTTAGCAGATCCTGCATATAAAATTGGCACCAACCCACGGAAAATAAGGCTGTGCCTTGCAGGTGCTTCGTCACTGCATGACCAATCAAATGAATCAGTCTTAATCTCAGGCACAACCACAGATAAAATGGGCATGCCCGGCCTGTACTTAGCCACCAGTTTTGCAGTACTTCCTCCCCTTGTTAACACCAGTATAAAAGCTGCTTTTGTTGAATTGGCTGTTCTGACAGCAGAAGAGGCAAGGCTTTCTAATGGGCTCATGGGCACAGGTGAATGTTGCATTATCCTTTTAAATACATCTCCATAATCAAGTGTGCTCTCTGCTTCTACACAAATCTTTGCCATAGTCCGAACGGCAAGTTCTGGATATGCTCCAGCTGCAGTCTCACCACTCAGCATCACGCAATCAGTACCATCAAGAACTGCATTGGCAACGTCAGTAGCTTCTGCTCTGGTTGGTCTTGGAGACTTGATCATGGACTCAAGCATCTGGGTTGCGGTGACAACAGGTTTTCCTTGGATGTTGCACTTATAGATCATTACTTTCTGTGCTAGAAAAATCTTCTCAATTGGAATTTCCATTCCAAGGTCACCACGGGCCACCATAAATGCATCCGTGTTTGCTAAGATCTCATCAAAATTCGCCACCCCTTCTTGATTTTCAACCTATCAAAGTTTTCAAGTGGTGGGAATGATACATAAGAGAGATAACCACTGCAATTTGCTACCTATACTTACATGAAACAATTACTTGACAGTCGTTCACTCAAAATCAATTGCATAGTTCCAATTTCTGCCAACAAGCGAGCAGTAAATGCTGTAACACAGTAAGCATACCTTTGACATGAGAAGGATACTCTTGGCGTGCTCGCCCAACAAGTTCCGCACTTCCATACTGGACAGCATATATTAAAGTTGAGTAAACAAGAGAGATACTAGTTTAGAACCTGCATAAAATAAAAATATATAAG
>JAOQMM010000063.1:5033-15520 GCA_027563515.1 Erythroxylum platyclados | reverse complement strand
TCGGTGGGCGAAACACCCCGTTGGCACAACTTTGTTGGGCGAAACAGCCCACTGGCACAAGTTCGTTGGACAAAACATTTCTCAAACCTCACTTCCACTTTCGGCATCTCCAATCCAACCCTATTACGGTTGAAATCCCGGTAACAACCATAATCATATGAAATGTCTAAAGCAAAATAAATGGCAAATCAATCAAACAAAATCTTGACTGTTAAAAAGGAATGTTTAGTGACACAAGTTCTAAATAGAACCGTATCGTCTTTATCACAGAAATGGATGATATTTGTACGTAAAACACTGTAATCTGAAAGTCCAAACAAACAAGAATTGAAAAATATCCAAAGGATTTCCGAAAGCAAAATATATCTATATGTTCCTAGCACAGAAATGAAAGAAACATATTAAAAGTGGTCGAAGAAACTTTTGACTGTAGGTGGGCTTCAAGAGAACTGTATCGTCATAGAGAGTTTAGATCTACTCGCAACAAGATGAAAGGTGACAAACTAAAAAACGGTAAATTAAAACGTACGTAATCAAGAACAGAAAAATCTCAGGTCGATTTGTAGAAGCAAAGCCTGCGAATCTTAAGTTCAATACCTTCCAAAACGCTCTCTGATTGCGGAAAGGAGCTTGGAATTATCCTGTGCGTTAGTGGCCAAAGCTTTCTTAACAACAAGTTCACGGTTGACACGATCAAGCCTCCTAACATCGACGGTCTCAGTTTTACTCTCATCACCGCCAACATGCGCTGACGGACTCTTGGTCAACAAGGCGAAGTTTCCCTGCTGCTGCGAAGGCAATCGGAGAATCGCCTCCCAGAGCAACTCCTCATCGTCGTCAGCGTTGGAGGGCTGACGGAACGACTCTCTTGCGGGATCAATCTGCACCTCAAAGAACTCGCTCCCGTTGGAAGCTGCCGCCATTTCTCCTCGTCTCTCCTTCTATTAATCTCCACTAGTGTAAACTGAGAGAAACTGGGGTGCAGCCTTATAATTAAGAAAGAGAAAAGAAAAGAGACGTGTTGGTTTACAACACAATCCCAACTTATTGTAGAGAGAGAACAATATCATAGCACACTCATAACTTCTCGTCCAAGGCTCATCTCCTTTTTGATAAATGATTTTAATTAAACGCCGAGGTGGTTAACTGTTCAAAATGAAGAGCATGATTCGCGGGCTACCATTTTTTGAGAAACTGAAGTTAGTGCAGTTTTTCGGCTTTTACAGACAGAAGAAACACCTGTATTACTATTTCATTTTCACCTAGAACAAGTAAAAAGTAAGAAGTAAAACATGATGATATACGTGGATTTAGACATGTGAAAATCTTCGATGACAGCACAGGTGAGAAAAAAATGCTAACAATATAAGCAAAATTGAGATTACATTATAACAAATTTGAAGTAGGCTTTTTAGTATAGTTGGCACAATGTTCCATTTAAGCTATAATATATTACTATCCATACTAGTATTTCGTATACGATTGTACCTCTGTACCTGGACTCAATACCAAGGGACCTTGATCGGTTCCAAAAAGCTCTCAATTTCGGAGGAATATTAACAACTTTAAAAATGTGGCATGTTGGTCATTCAGGTGCAATAGCAAATGAGGGTTATACGTGTGACAGTGAAAAACGCCATATATTTTGTCAGGTTTGGGATTGATTAATGTTCATACCAAATTCATGTGAAAAAAAGGGAAATATATCTACTACAAACTAACTTGACCTTAGTTGCTACTTTCCAAACTAAGATGATGGGATCATATTAATAATAATTAATTATATTTGAGAAAACTATTCTAGTTCTTCACTTACCAGGTAATATGACACAATATTAAAAAAAAATAGTTACTATTTCTAGATGGATAAGAACAAATGTGTCAGAAAAAACTTAAATAATATATGTACCTATTGCGTATTGGAAACTTTTTTATTCTCTTCATTTTGCACATTCATCAAATTCTTAAAACTTATTATTATAAAGCTCTACTTTTGATTTGCAACACAACTTTTGAACCATTTCTTGTTTCATTTGATATTGTTGATATGTGCTTAATTGTTGATACATTTAATCCATTACACTTAGTAATTAATACCTTAAAAGGTTTAAGGCACTCGCTTTAGTTTATATTTGATTTTAGGTACAATTTAAAAGCATAACAACTAAAATGAGCAGAAAGCATACTACTTGAATCATCTTCTTGATATTTATACCATATTGTCTTCATGGAGCAAGAAGAAGAAAAAGATTACAAGAAGAGGAGACAAGATAGAGCATAAAAATGGAGAATAAGGCATTGCGGCTCACGGCTAAGCAATTAAAATATTACACAAAATCCTGAGGATCTATCACCATCTAACAGGAGACTTGATTCTTAACCAGGAATTTAAATAACTTTAGATTTGCTTTTTGATTCTTTTAGTAATTCTATTTTTGAATTTGATTCTAACATGGCTTAATAAAATAATGCTTGCACTCTTAAGCAATTGGCTACTTTTGATTTTAATCATCAACCTTTGTGCATTGATTTTCCTGCTACTAATATTATTTTTGAGCTTAAATATGGTCTAATTCATCTTTTGTCTACTTTTCCTAGTATGCTAGGTGAAGATCCTCATAAGCATCTCAAGAAATTCCATGTAGTCTATTCTAGCATGAAGTCGACCGGGATATAAGAAAAGCAGATTAAGTTGAGAGCATTCTCATTCTCGTTGGGAAACACCACCAAGGATTGACTTTACTACTTTCCATCTAGATCAATCACTACTTGGAATGAGATGTAGAGACTTTTTCTAGAAAAGTACTTCCCCACTTCTCGAGCTATGAATGTTAGGAAGGAAATCTATGCAATTCGACAGCACCATAGGGAGACATTATATAAGTACTGCGAGCATTTCAAGAGGTTATGTGCTAACTGCCAGTACCATCAAATCAGTAAACAACTCTTGATCCAATGCTTCTAAGAGGGACTTCTGCCACAAGAAAGAAGTATGATAGATACAACAAGCGGAGGTGCACTAGTTGACAAGACACCTATTGAAGCTAAAAATATGATTTTCAACATGGTTGCTAACTCTCAACAATTCAACATTCGTGAGGACCCCCCGACCATTGAAAGCCAATAAAGCTAGTACTACTATATTGAAGTAACAAATAACTGGGTTAACATCTTTAGTGAGGCAAATGGTTGTAAATGTTGCTTAACAAGTCAAACTATGTGGAATTTGCACAATGGTAGGACATCCCAATGATATGTGTCTTAACTTTGCAAAAGACATCTACGAAACAAGAGAATACTTTTGGAAGTTTTCCGGGTCAACCACAAAGGAATCCTAGCTACTCCTATACACAGAACTCGGGATGGAAGAATCCCCCATTCAACACCTATGAGCAGCAAGGACAACAACAAGGCTTCTACCAATAAATATATCAAAGATAAACTCAACCATTAAGTTCTGGACCTTCACTTGGAAGAAATGGTGAAAACTTTGACTCATGATACCACTCAGCTACAAAATAATGTCATCCAATTCCAACAACAAACAAGAGCTAACATTCAGAATTTGGAGAATCAATTAAGTCATATAGCTATTATTGTGAGCTGATTGGAAAATCAAAATTCGAGTAATTTTCCTTCTCAAACGATTGTAAACTCGAAAGAGAATGCAAGTGCTATCACCCTAAGAAGTGGTAAAGAAATAGAGGCACCACATAAGACTCTTGTTGTTGGCGATGATGAAGAATATGAAAGGGAACTTGAAGTGTCTCTAAGAGAAGCTGAAAGGGAAACAAAGGAAATTCTCAATCTCCTGTGATTAAAAATTTTATTAATACTTTACCTATTTTTTCTAGCAGGTTCGCTAAATCGAAGAAGGAGGAGCAAGATAAGGAGATTTTGAAAATATTCAAAAAGGTAGAGTGAACATACCTCTAATTGATGCTATAAAGCAAGTTCCACAATATTTTAAATTCCTTAAGGAATTATGCACGTCAAAAAGGAAATTGAGAGGAGACGAGAAAGTGAGTGTCTTAAACATTTTAAGGCATTAATCACTAAGTGTAATGGATTAAATGTATCAACAATTAAGAACATATCAAGTTTTCCCACACTTAGCTTTTGATCGTCCTTGGACAAATCATCAAAATCAAAGTCACAAACTAAAACATTTACTCATTTTCCATATTTCCCAAGAATAGATAGTCATATGCAAAGATGAATAACTTTCAAAAACCATAGCAAGAATTCAACATTCAACGCCTCTACTTATGATTAATTAACAGTCATCACCTTAGAATTGAGCAATCTAGAAGTAGACTTGAAAAAAATGAGTTTAAACAAGATATTTTCACGGGTACACTCAAACAACATTCATGATCATGACATTCCATAAATTCCCATATCATTTCATTTCTCCACTACTAAAAGTCGTATTCATAATCATGAATCAAAGGACTTTTATAAAGTTATAATGTGGGCAAAGGTAAGGTGAGATGTATTTTAGGTAATGTAGCATAAAAGTCCTGAAGCTAGTGAAGCAAAAGTAACATTTAATGAGATATCAAGCACACAAGCTAACATTTATTCAGAACTGGATACTATCAGTTATGATAAATGAAACAATTATATTTCACAGCTCGAATTCAGCTCTCACACATAAACCATATGAAGCATAACTAACCAGAAGGAATCACTCATACAATTGATAACAATATATTGAAACTACACAGAATGATCCTTCAAAGCCACATCTAACTTATATGCATCATATTTAAATTACCCATTCAATACAACTTTAGGAGGAGACACTAATCATAAACATCTTTTCAAAACATATGCACTTCCTCCTATATGATTTTATGTAAACATTTTTTTTCTCTTTTTTTTAACATTGAAAAAAGCTATATCAATATAGAAATTTCATAAAATGACATTCGGACAAATATGACCTACCCATATATATACGCACCCCCCCCCCCCACACTTAAACTTTTGTACATTCATAATCATCAATAATCAACAAATGTTTCACTAGCTTTAGGACTTTGATAGGACATTTTGTTAAGTTTAAAAGCATTTAATGTGGTTAGTATAGAAAGACAGGCCAATAAAGCTCAAGGGGGCTTAATGAAAAAAATAAAATTAAGGGTTCTTTCAATCAATTTACTATATTCATTAAGAGAAAGATGTTGGCACTCTATTAAATATGCAAACTACTAAGAACTGAAAAATGTTAGTTGTTATTACCCTATAAATGAAATATTTATATTATTCTAGTTATCTAATCTTAACTGCACAAGCTTGAATAATGGCAAGTAGTTATTGAAGATAAGCCTTGTTATAGTAATAAGAATCCTTAGATATTTAGGTGACTATACATCTAGCTTGAATCTATTATACTAATATAGTTGGGAAGAAATATCAACATTACTTGTTAAGACAAAAATATAACTCTTACTAGGATTGATCTTAATCGCAACTAAGTTGTTGAACTCTTGCAAAGAATTTTTAAATTTTTTTTAATTTAATGGGATATTAAAACTACAAAAAAAGAAGAAGATCATCAAATTAAAAATAATTAGCAATAAGCTAAAATGAATTTACTAAAATGAGATCCATTGGTAATAAAAACTTAGTCAAATTTTTTTTGTAGAATTAAATGAAATCCTCCAAAATATAGAAAGTAAAATTCAATTGAAATGTGAAAATAGTAATTCAAGTGGTGAAGTTATCTTTAAGATTCTTCTAATTTAAGAAATTAAAAATTCGGATAGTCATGACACTAATATCGGAAAAAATGATCTATTAATAGGGAAGTCATATTAAAATTTATAAAAGTTATTTGGTTGAATTTATTGATTAGGTCTAATTCATTAATTTTTCAAATAATTTATTTATATTATGTAATTTATAAATTATTATATACACATGATAATTTATTTAAAATTCATCTGAAAAAAAAAGGTTTGCATCATTGTGGTCAATATGATGAACTAATGGGCCAACTTGAGAATTAAAAACTTATCTCAAAACATTTACGTAATCCAGATGAATTAGAGAAGCCTATAGCCCAGTGTGATGGGCCATTGGCCCCCAAGAAAAACAGATTACAACCAAAAGCTAAATCTCCGTTAAAAGTTAAAACAGACATCGCGCGCAAGCAATCCCCTGCATTCAATAAGACATCGCCGCGTGTCAAAACCTGTACCAGTTACCCCATAAATATCCTATTTTTCATTGTCTCTCTGTTTCTAAGTGTCACCTATCACAACGTTCAAAATCTTCTCTTCTTACCGGAGATGTGGTGAGGACTGAATACTGCTCGCTCTTTCCGTCTCCACCACGCCATGAGCGCCAGGGTGCTTCTGTACTCTTTTACTCCCCGATGTCGCCCTCAGCTTCAATCTTCCGTTAAGAAGCCCAAGGAACCTCTTTCTCTGGCTGTCCGCTTTTACTCCAATGACCGTTGTCGAGTTTTCCGGGTTTCAGTGAGGAACTCGGGCCGGAGAGACGGGCGCAAAGTTTACGCAGATGTCAAGTCGGAGTCGTACGAGATATCAAAGCCGCGGGTTAAGAAATCGGCGAAGTTCGCATCGGAGAGTTCGGCGGTTCCGTGGTTGGAAGAGTTCCCGAAACGATGGGTTATTGTGATACTCTGCTTCTCGGCTTTTTTGCTTTGCAATATGGACAGAGTAAGGTTCGGTTCTTGCTTTTGTTTTTATCACTCTGTTCTGTTAAATAAGCTGCAAGTTTGTGTTTTGCAGGTAAATATGAGCATTGCCATACTTCCAATGTCCTCCGAGTTCAATTGGAACCCATCCACTGTTGGTTTGATTCAGTCTTCCTTTTTCTGGGGCTACCTCCTCACCCAGGCATAATTCCTTCCTTTTTAAGTTACCAGCATTGTTTTGTTTTCATTGCAAATTTGGATTTTGGATCAATTCCTTGTTATAAGATAATGTGAACTCATGTGAATCATTTTTGAGTTTTTTCTTATGCTCCGCTGACTTTAATTGTCAGTGACAGATTGCTGGTGGTATTTGGGCGGACACAGTAGGGGGGAAGGCGGTGTTGGGGTTTGGTGTGGTTTGGTGGTCTGTTGCTACTGCTCTTACTCCCGTTGCCGCCAAACTTGGGCTGCCTTTCCTACTTGTTGTCCGCGCTTTCATGGGTATTGGTGAGGTAAGATGTGAAGTTTGCGCGGCAGTTTTGAGAGTTGTGTAACTCGTTATTTGATCCGCAATCGGTTTAGCGTTTTGATCTGCTATTCTTTTTCAGGGTGTCGCTATGCCTGCCATGAATAATATTCTTTCCAAATGGGTTCCCGTATCAGAGAGGAGTAGATCGCTAGCACTGGTTTACAGCGGGATGTACCTTGGATCAGTTACTGGACTGGCATTTTCACCATTCTTGATTCATCAATTAGGATGGCCATCAGTTTTTTACTCCTTTGGATCATTAGGAACTGTTTGGTTTACTGTATGGCTAAGTAAGGTATCCTACTAGTTCTATCTAATTCTAGATGCTCTTTTGCGATTGCAAGGCGTTGGACACTGTAAGGTATCCTACTAATTCTATCTGATTCTACATGCTCTTTTGCGATTGGAAGGCGTTGGACACTGATACTCAAAATTAGTTTTGTTCTTTACCCATAAGCCTACTTAGACATCTAATAACTGAATTGCCTATCAATAGCGGTAGTCATATCTGTATTTTCATTTCTTTCTTGTTCATATAGGCACACAGTTCACCTCTTGAGGATCCTCAACTCCGTGCAGAAGAAATGAAGCTGATTATTGCTAATAGTGTTTCCAACGAACCCGTTAAAACAATACCATGGGGATTAATCTTGTCGAAACCACCTGTGTGGGCGTTAATAGTCTCTCACTTCTGTCACAACTGGGGCACATTTATTCTCCTGACATGGATGCCAACATATTATAACCAAGTAAGTTTTCCCCTTTAAGAAAATTCGCAATTAATGTCAGATTATAGCAGTTATATAGACCCTATCACATAATAATTAATCATGTAACAATCTACGTTAAAATAACTGACAAGAATTTAATAAAAGTTTATTTATTTTAGTATTTTTAATTAAGTATTTTAAAAATAAGTGAAACACATGGGGAAATCCGTCACTTCTTCCCTCAAAAAGATTAAGTTCCAGACCTATAACTAGCAAGTTGTTTAATTTAAAATTTCCCTAACTTCCATTTGTAGGAGCAGTGATTTATATATGAAATGAGTATTCAAAACTTAAGATTCATTCTTTCAAAACGTGAAAGAGATGGTTACTTCTCTACTCCTCCAGGTTCTAAAGTTCAACCTCACGGAATCTGGGCTTTTCTGTGTTTTGCCCTGGCTTACGATGGCATTTTCTGCAAATCTTGGGGGGTGGATTGCGGATACTATGGTTAGCAGAGGATCATCTGTGACATCAGTTCGCAAGGTATATTTGATTTTATATACTTAGATCTACAACCTACTGTTGTTTAACTCTATATACTGTTAGTTTACTCGTGTCTTACCTCTACCTATCTCAGGATCTTATTATGCTAGGTTGAAGCCCTATTATCTTCGGTTAAGTTTGTTTGTTCGACCCTTGACAATAGAATCTGCATTATATTCTTCTTTGCAGATCATGCAAACAATTGGATTTCTTGGACCTGCTTTTTTTCTAACTCAATTGAGCCATGTTAACTCTCCTGCAATGGCTGTTTTCTGCATGGCATGCAGTCAGGTTGTTTACGAATTTGTATGAAGCAGTTTGGTCTGTTAATTTATTATAGTGTTTTCTATATCTACTTGCGAAGCTTTATGAGTAGCATCAAATTTCATAAGGTTTTCCATACTTGAGTAGTTGTGAGAAGAATATTTGATGTCCTATATTCAAATATTTAATTTACTTTGTAATTAAACAGGGAACTGATGCATTCTCCCAGTCAGGTCTATACTCCAATCATCAAGATATTGCTCCTCGCTATTCTGTGAGTATTCATTCAAAGAAGACTGCCCATGACCATCAATTGTTGAACAATTAAGAGTGGAGCTATTAGTACCATGTGGTTTGCTTCTCACTGACGTAAAAGTCATATACTTATGGGCAATTGTATCGCAGGGAGTGTTGCTTGGTCTATCCAATACTGCTGGAGTTTTGGCAGGGGTGTTTGGAACAGCGGCAACTGGTTACATATTGCAGCATGGTAAGAATTCATTGCTGACACGATGCTTGGTTGAAGCTTGGGATTTGGCTCCTAATTCTGGTTGTTCTTGCCCTCATTTTTAGGTTCTTGGGATGATGTTTTTAAGGTTTCAGTTGGTCTTTACTTGATTGGCACTGTGGTCTGGAATCTCTTCTCAACGGGGGAGAAAATATTGGATTAGACTACAGAGCAAGACAGCGCAGGGCTTCCCATTCTAGGTCGATGACCAAGCTTAGGTGACGAAAAGAAAACTTTGGACTGAATCATATCTTTTGTTCATCAATTGCTCCATATTCATGGCAGATTTTCCAAATGCCCAAAATTTTGAATTTGATTTACCTTAGACCAGGTACACTGTTGTATAGTATCTCAAAACTACCTGTAAATGATGCTAACCGCTAACAAATCAATTTAGTGGCATTATACGGAAATTTCTTATCCTGTTTCGGTTGTCTTGTCGTAGTTCTATCGGCTTTATTTATCTACCAACACTTCGCTACTTGGCACGACAGTTTCTCAATGGTCACATATTTCGTCCAAATTAATCTTTGTATAATTTTTCATTTTAATACATCCGGTTATTTTTAGATAATAAGATATAAAAAATGGATTGACATTAATGATATGAATACTGTATCGGTACTGATATTAAATTTGATTATAGTACGATATTGGATTGACATTAATGATATGAATATTATATCGGCGTATTGTTTCGGAGAAATTTTTAAATTTATAAAATAGCTTTTGATTTTTTAAAAATTGTAAAATAGTCCTATAATATATTGTAATGTAAAATTTAATTTTACGCTAATTTTGTCTCCTAAAATTATAATAATAATATAATAATTATTTATTTATTTTTCTTGATATTATTTTTACATATTTCACGTATCAATAATAACCACAATTATTATTTAAAGAAAACTCTTAAAGTAATTTTATATTATTAATATAATTAAATAGATATTAAATATAAGAATCTAAATCATATAAATTAAAATATGTTTGTTAACAAAAAATAATAATTAAAAGTAATACAAACACCATTAAAAAGTTTATTATAATAATTTTTAATTTTGACAATAAAAATAATATTATCATAATTATAATTATAAATTAAAAAATAACTTTTGTCGTCTTAATTATATTTTATAAATTAATTAATTAACACTGTATTAAATTTTATTCAACAATTTAAAATTTACAATATATAATTTATTTTCAATTTTACAAAATTTAAAAAATATTAAATAATGAAAAGAAATCCATTTAGATCGG
>JAOQMM010000062.1:8279-23411 GCA_027563515.1 Erythroxylum platyclados | reverse complement strand
TGAATATTTTTCATTATTTCAAATATTTTTCATTATTTTGAGGTTGGGTCCTAAAAATTTCACTATTCATCTGAAAACACTATTCACTAAACATAAAAATTTATATTCAATGAAAGGAAAGATTCGGGGTTTTACAAATGCTCTACTAGCTTTAAGGCTTGGGTAGGACATTTGGTTAGTTTAAAGCATGTAATGTGGTTAGCACAAAAAGAACAGATAAATAAAGCTCAAGGGGGCTTATCAAAAGAAAAAATCATAACGATGGGTAGGCGATTTGGCTAATGTAGCTTATGAAACAAAAAATGCCTATATCATTTCCATGTTAATGCTTGTTATAAAATTGTGATCTCAAATAGAAATTCAAGGCAAATTTATGATGTACATGTCATGAAAGTCACACATAAACAAAAGACAATGAGATTGATATGGACGTGTTAGTCTAATAAGGCTGAAAATCTCACTGGCTTGTGTCTACCACTCGTTACTACGCTTCTAAAGATAATGCACATTGACCAATCACAAGAGTAAAAGTATATGCTAAAGTTGCCATGGATTCTTCTAGCCAATTTACTCTCTAATCATGACTATATAGTCATAGAAGGGCTAGTCCTAAAAATAATTATGGAATCAATGCTCACGTTTAAGCTGAATTATGTATCCTTTTCTCCTTTGAGCTCCTCCTTCACTTCATCGACATAAGTAATTCCTTAAGTAGTTCTCTCAAGATTCTCAAGCTCCTCCTCACTTTGTAAGGTCTCTACACTAACGCCCCTTGGGTAGACCTCAGATTGAGATAATTGCGTCTCTTTACTTTGTGATGCTAGGCAGTTGATCGCTTCTGCTAACTGACCTACCTAGCTTGCCAAGTTCTAGATGTGAGACGTTGTATTTTGCTGGAATTGTATTATATCATGCTGAACTTGTAAAGTATTAGCAACACAAACATTAACTAATTCTTCTAGAGATGTACCTGAGTTTTGCTGCCACTCCAAATTTTGGATACTAAACCTCCAAAGTTCAAGCTTGGCATTAACCCCTCTTTTGTATCATCTACTAAAACAATATTATCAGCAAATAACATACACCAAGGCACATCCCCTTGGATGTTTTTGGTGAGCTTATCAATTACTACTGCAAACAGAAAAGGACTCAAAGCAGAACCATGGTGTAGTCCAAAATCTATAGAAAAATGCTCTGTATCTCCTCCTATTGTCCTTACTTTAGGTTTTTACACCTTCATACATATTCCTGATAATCTGTATGTAAGTCATCGGAACCCCCTTGATTTTCGTTGGAACCCTATCATACACCTTCTCTAAATCAATAAAAACCATGTGTAGCTTATGTTTTCTTTCCCTGTAGTATTCCATTAACCTTCTAATGAGGTGCAAAGCCTCTGTCGTAGACCTTCCTGGTATGAAGCCAAATTGGTTTTCCGAGACAGGAGCATCTTTTCTTATTCTCTTCTCGATCACTTTCTCCTATAACTTTATGGTGTGACTAAGTAATTTGATGCCTCTGTAGTTATTACAACTTTGGATACCCCCCTTGTTCTTGTGTAAAGGAATTACCATACTATATCTCCACTCGTTTGACATTTTGGCAGACTTAAGGATCATATTAAAAAGTTTATCTAGCCAAGTAACACCCTCTTCACCTAGGCTCTTCTATACCTCTATGGGTATCTTGTCAGGTCCTACTGCCTTACCTCCCTTCATCTCCCTCAACGTATTCTTGATTTCATCCCCTGTAATTTGTGCGTAGTAAGTAAAATTACAAAACCTCTCAGATGAGCTAAGGTCAACAAAACAGATGTTATCCTCTATGCCTTAATTAAAGAGGCTATAGAAGCACCTCGACCATCTACTCTTGATGTTATTTTCAACTACAAGCACCCATCATGCTTCATTTTTACACAATGGACTTGACCAAAATCCTTTGCTTTTTGTTCCCTAGCTTTTGCCAACTTAAAAATATCCTTTTCTATATCTTTATTATTCAATTGTTGATAAAGTTTCTCATAAATTCTACTTTTAGCTTATGAGATTATCATCTTCACCTCTTTTTTTGTCAGTTTATACCTTTCTTTATTACTAACTCTCTATGCCTCTGTGGAGTTGTCCCATATAGCTTTGTAAGCAACCTTCTTGAACTTAACTTTTTCTTGAACATCCTCATTCCACCACCAAGCCTCCCTCTTATTACCCCTCGGCCCTTTAGAAGTACCCAAGGTCTCAACAACTGTGTCTCTTCCATATCTGGTTAGCTTCTCCTACCAAACTCCATTCTTCTCCATAAATTACCCTATCCTTAAATTGTTTGACCATATCCCCTTTCAAATTCCACTGTTTGATTTTGGTGCACCTCTTAGGACTTCTCTTCCTCCTCCAATCCTTAATAAAAGATCTAAAAATAGCAACCTATGTTGAGCTGACACGCAAGCACTAGGTATCACCTTGTAATCCTTGCAGCAAAACCGATCACTCCGTTGTATTAGGAAGTAGTCAATCTGAGTCCTCATGGTTATGTTCCTAAAAGTCACCAAATGCTCCTCGTTTTTCTTAAAAAAAGAATTGGTTATCACCAACTCGAATGCTATCGAAAAATTTGACAAAGTTGTGCCTAGCATTCCTTTCACCATACCCAAAACCTCCATGTGTTCTTGAATAACCATCCGGGGCTGATCCTATATGACTATTAAAATCTCCTCTTAGAATAACTACCTCGCTGGAGGGTATTTGCTGAATCACCTCATCTAACTCTTCCCAGAAATAACACTTAATGTGTTTGTCCAACCCAACTTGAGGTGCATAAGCACACACCAACTTTATAACAACTCCCTTCCCCACAATCTTTAAGGACATGATTCTATCGCTAGTCCTCTTTACCCTCACAACATGTTGTATAAGTTCCTTGGCTACCAAGATACCTACTCCGTTCTGTCATCTCGAACTCCCCAAATACCAAAGTTTAAATTCATTAATCTCTTTTGCTTTCGCCCCTGTCCATCTTGTCTCCTGCACGCCCGCTCTATGAATCTTATACTTCTCTAAAGTCTCTACTAATTCTAAAGACTTTCCCTTGAAGGACCTGATATTCCAAGAACATATTCGTAATCTATCAACATCTTTTCTTCTTTTAAACCTGAACATCACCGAAGGACTAACCCTTATACTCACATCAGAGCTCCCGGTCAGCACTTCTTTCCTAATACCTAAAACAAGCTAAAGAAGACATGCATAACAAGCCCCTAAATGACTCTAATAACAAGCAACGAAGAGAAGTAAGATTGATATTTAGCCACCAAAAGGGCGTAGCAATAAACAAGTTAGAGAAATCACAATAAACCCTAAGTGCATGACACTAAAATAAAAATTAAAAAATAAAACAAATTAAAAGATCCAAAATTAAGCCACTAATAGCGACTAGCTACTGCAAAAAATCAAGCTAGAACACGAGACAGAGTCGTTAAAAAATAATAATATTAGAAAGTAATAATAATAAATAAAAAATTGTTTTGATCTATCAAAGATGACACACACCAACTTTGTATTTACTTGTTGTATTAATCACTGTTCGCTTGAACTGTTGCCGGAAAAAGGACTCATGCTACTTTTGCCTTTAGAGATGTAAGGTCACAACTCCTCCTTTTGCTTTCTGTTTAAACACAAAATACTCCAACACTTGCAATATCAAAATTTAGTAAGTGTAATTAGCAAAAATAAATAGCTAAATCTTTACTAATACTACTTGAATTAAATAATAATAAAATAATAAGAATAAAATAATAGTAAGAATAATAAAAATAAATAGTAATAATAATAGTAGTAGTAGTAGTAGTAATAATAGTAATAATAATAATAATAATAAAAAAGTAATTAATTAATTCTTAAAAACCATCCTTAATAGAAACTGAGAAACTGAAAAGTGTCTTGTTCCAATAGCTCCCTGAACTGTCTAAACCCTGGTATGGAAGGGGTATTGCCAAGTCCAACTTGACCGTTCCTCTTTTTGTATGAAGATTGAAACACCGACGCTCACCACCTAATCGTTGTGCCCAGTTTAGTTTCGTTATCTTCAAAGATTATGGCAATATGCTTAATAATCAATATGCAGTAGAGAGGAAAAATTAGACGCAGAGTAAGATGATGCAGATGCTTGGAGACGGATTAGCAGATGCCAGATTGTTTTTGCTACTATCACTCTCCAATTTTTAGAAAAAATCTCAGTTCCATAATGATTGTTTCGTCTTTGCACTACACTCTTGAATACCCATATAAGAACAAATCAAATCCTAACCGGTTTACTCTATGTTGCGGGACTTTGTCCTGCAAAAAAACCTTTAGGTCCAAAAAACCCAAATCTACATGACAAACACAAACTAGATTCTAAGAAAAAAAAACCCAAATAAAAAGCTACTTAATTAATCCTTCATAGTGAAGTAATCACAAGGAGGTTGGTGCTGTCGAGGTCGCTAGTCACAACAGAGAACAGTCTCCAATCGCAACCGCCAAATTGGGAGGCTCGGTCAGGCGAGATATTAAAGGAAACGTGCGACCCGCTTGAACTTGACGTGTCTGCTGTGGGTAGGAGGACAATGGACTAGCGTAAATATGGTTCATACTATATCAAAATATTAGTGGCTGAGTTAACCTAAAAAGAATATATCATAAGTAGCATCAAAATATAGTAATTCTGACATGAGATATTTTGGTAATTTAAAGTATAAGGATACAAATATGCTAAGGAGCAAATTCATAAATACATAAGTAATATTTCATTTGAGATCTTTATAATCAAGTCAGTTTAATGAACTTATTCTCTAATAATCACCCACACGTTTGTTTAAATATCTCTATACTTTAATTTATAAGATCAATTACTTTCTTCATTAGAAAGAAACATAACATGTACTAATTTCACTCTTTCATCAATATCCTGTCTTAATCAAACTACAACTAGGAATAATTTAAGAATAATACATAAATACAAATTAAATCTCATAATTAAAGTTTCATCATAATTCAATTGCAAATTAATTATTCTATGAATTTTACTTCTAGTATTAAAATATTAAATATACTTAACAAAATATGTAAAGAAAAATAGCATTTTAAATTAATTTTGTCACAAAATTTATAACGACAACATAAAATAACACACATTACAAGGAAATAGTTTAGTTTAATACCCTCTTTCTTTATGGGAAAAGAGGAAGCTATTTTAGAATTTTACGAATTAAAATAAAATATATTTAATTACAAACCATAGAGTGGCATTAACTAGTGCCCAGACTTTTGATGTCCTATTCAAAAGAAGTTGCCGCTTTTAGAACGTTCATTGTTCTTATGCAATAATACCAAAAGCCTTGTAATGGTAGGCGGGTCTGGCCTACTTAAGAGCTGACAAGGCACCTATCTAGGGCTCATTCTCATAAAAATAAAATAGGTTATAAAAAAGGTCCTATTTTATTTCATGTTGTACTTTATAAAGGTCTTGATTTTTATAAAAAATAATAAAAGAGTCTTTATTTTATCTCTTTTATTTTTTATAAGGATCTATTTTTGACTTTTATAAAAAACAAATAAGACAAAATAAAAGGTTTTTTTTACTTCGCCCAGAGTTTATAAAATATGAGGACCGGCCTTGATGGTGGGTCTTACATTTCAATGAACAAAGATGGCAAACTAGGGTTTTATTTTATTGTAGCCAGGTTGCTGCATAACACCAAACTTTGATTTGTATTGTAGAGACACAAATATATCATAATATTCCACAAGCAGTATAATTGACTCGATGACCAATTATCTATGGGGAGTGGCTATATCGTCTTCTTTTTCTTCTTCTTTCAAAAACCTAGCATTTCACCATACGATATTAATAATACGATATTAAGTACTTCCCAAGTGATTCCCTTCTCCAACTAATGAACATCTATCTTTCTGAAAATCTTGAAATCTCTCAATGTTGGATGTCACGAGGCAGAAGTTTGGTTTACTGTCACGCGAGTGACCAAGACATCAACCATTGGTTAAATCACTAATTTCATATGGACAAGAAAACCTATAAATTAAGTCCATAGAAGTGAACCACATTTAATACGTCTCTCTCAAATTTAATCAAGTTTTACCCTCAAGTCCAAGGCAAAAGGACGTGCGTGCTTAGGTTTGCCGGAATTAAACATCTCGAGTCGTCACCCTCTAACCAGTAATCCTATGTTCAGATATATTAATGTTTATGTGGTTGTATCCCTATTTTGCGAGATTATAAGCATTTCTTTGGGTAGAATGTTGTTGCATGGGATAACAACAAAGCTTTTGCTTTGCGTTCTTGTGTGGGAATTTCATACATCACCGTGATGAACTTGTAGGACTAATTAATAAAAATTTGTCAATCCATAGTATTTAAATATAATATGAATTATATAAAAATAATTGAATAAGTCAACAAAATTTTCGTCACGCTGAAATAATTAGGAAAATATTTTTATTATATGTAATTCGTAATAATTTTAGAATTAAAATATTATTTTTAAATATTAATTATAAATTAATTACTAATTTATAATAATGAATATGATTAGATTTTAATAGAAGTGACATTAATTTTGTACTCTATATTCAATTGAAATATTAAAAAGATTAAATTAATTAATCATGTATAAATATATTAAGTTATTTTAATATTCCTAATATTTGATCAGCCATAATATGTTATTAGACATCAATCTTAATCTATAATTATAAATTATTTAATTTAAAAATTAAAAATAAATTTTATTTTATCTAATTCTAGTTATGAATTAAAATTAAAATCTACAGTCATTATCATCATATTAAGAATTCAATAGGTGGTATACAGGTAACCTTAATAAGTTGTACAAAGAAAAATTAATTTGAATAAAATTAAATTTAATTGTGAATTTTACTAAATTTTAGAAATTAAATATAAAATATCTAAATGTGTTAAAATTAAAATTTATTTTTAATTAAAAATAATTTTTTTTGTTTAACTTGTTAACAATTAGTTTATTTTTTATTTTGTAGATATTATTAGAGATTAAACAATTAAATTATTTATAATTAGATAAATTTTGGTGGGAATTATCCAATTTGTGGTCAAATCTTTTACTAAATGTTTTTTTTTTCACAGAAACAATAATTAAACTTGGTTTTATTTCTTTTATATTTCAAACTATTTTATTAAAATAATTTCATCATGAATGTAATAACTAATAAGTATTCCGCTGCTTCTGTAACATCATCTCTTAATTCCGCAACACCACCAAGTCATAAGGTCATCATGAAGCGTGCCTCAACAAGTGTGGGTGGCGTGTAGAATATCTCCAAACCCTAGTGTGGGTGTCGCCGCCCAACTCAACACCGCCATTTTTCTTGCCTTTTTTATGGGTTAGAAGCGGACTTGAACTCAAGATTTAGGGTAATGCCGTCTGAGTTAAGGTTCGTTACATTCTCCTTTGTCTTTCTTTAACAAGTCACCACCACTGTTACATCACTGCTTACGGTAGGGCATAGACAAGTACATTAAAGACTGGTGTGGACTTGGCATTAGATACAGGGATATAGATATTGCTAAAGAGAATTAAATACATTATATTTGTTTTCTTTCTCATGAGGAATAGAAAATTTGTTTCCTTGAAGTGAATCATCAAGCATGTTTAACGAGCTCTAATGTAGACATGAAAGGAAAAGAATTGATATTTAATAGTAATCCGAGGTTATCAAACCCTTTCAATATCGTTTAGGGAAGCAATCACGATTGCCGCCTTCTCTGATTGATAACTTCATTACATATTGATGTCAGGTGCAAATATGTTATTTTATTGAATTGGACTATTCGTACAGCCTCTTACTGACATTTTAAGGAGCGTGGGGTATTGTTAAGTATGTTCATAAAAATAAGCGGTGAGCTCACAAGCGCATCCTGTCAGCCTTTGATTGGAAGCAATATAATGAGTATTAATTTGTTTTTTTTTAATTAATAATTCATTCCAAAAGAATCAAGTTCAAGATTCTTACACTAATGCTTAAAAGTGAGCCACAAAATAAAAGGAAACTTCGGAAAGCACCATTTTGTAGCATATCACATCATAAAAAGAAATCTTCTGCATACGTGACGTTTTAGGGATCTTTTGCATGCTGCATTATAAATGATGTTTTAGCCAGATATAAGAATCAAAATTGCCTTGTCTCAGATTATAGTCAGTCATGTAGCTCCTAAACAAATTGACATTTGGGGCCCACTCATTACCAACTATGATCACCTTAATTTCTGTATGATTAGGATAAAGATACTTCCAGGCTAGGTAGATGTTTATTCATTAGATAAGGCTTGCTCTGCTCCAATTATCAAACTACAAAGAGGCATGCTCACCATTACCAATTCTGCAAGCTATATTTAAGGATAACAAGTCTCTCGTTTTGAGAAGTTGAGACAAAAACCATGATTGGGTGGCTTTGATGTTAACTTCCTGATGACTTCAGCCTTTAAGAAAATAAATATGCATCCGTTGAACCTTAAGTAATTCCTTGTTAATCAATAGCCTCCATAACCTATTATCCACTAGAGTTTTGTTTGATAGAGTTACTGAAATAATGCCTGTCCACTAGCTATCTTAGGTTTCTAACCATCTTACCTTGGCAAATCATTTTTTGTTCAACTCCCTAGATTAGATAAACCCTCTCAACCACTTCTTTATATTCTTAAGAATTCATTTGGATAGGAAAATGTGGGTTAACCAATAAGTATGTAAGAAATTGAGGACTGACTTTATCAACTAAACTCTACCTGTAAATATAAGATTTTTATTGAAACAACTATAGATAAATTTATGAAACTTATCTAAAAAGGGAGCATATTTGTTGAATCTTAACTTTTTAGTGATTATTGGTATTTCAAGGTAGACTGAGGGGGGGGGGGGTCCATGATCTGTAGATTGGAAATTGAGGATAACCAATGAGATCTATACCTTGATCCTATCGAGACAATCATAAGCTCTTCTTCTTATTGATGCTTAAGCTTGAAATCCATTTAAATGAATTTTGGGCAGCATTAGCAAGCTAAGTGATTTTTCTTCAGCCTTGGACAAAATAAGAAGATCATCTAGAAATGCTAGACTAAATAATCTTAACTTCTTGCATTTTGAGTGGAATTTGAAACTATATTCCATCTTAATAGAGTTATCAATCAATATTGTTAATTTTTCTATAGAGAGAAAGAAAAGGTAGTAGAAAAAAGGGTCCCTTTACCTTATTCCTTTCCCCCTTTGAAAAGATATGTAGGTTCTCCATTTACTAGCGCTCTATAGGATGTAGTTGAAACACATTGGATGATCCAAATTATAAAGATTCTTAGAAAGCCAAATGTCTCTAGTAAGTTCAGTATAAAGCTTTAATGTATTGAATTAAATGCTTTATTGAAATCCACCTTTATCACACAATTCTTTATATTGTTTTTCCTTTTATAGCCTTTCAAAAGTTCTTGAGCAAGTAATATATTGTCTCCTATCAATCTTCTAGACATGAAAGCTCTTTGGGACTTATTGATGATTGAATCCAAAACTTTCTTTAGTCTAAAAGCAATCAGTTTAGAGATGATCTTATAGAGGGTGTTACAATAAGAAATAGGCCTATTTTCCTTGAGGAAGCTCAATTTTTGGATTTTAGGAATAAGCCTTATTTTTTAATTTTCTCAAAATCCTATTGGAACCATTTGGGCTAGAGGACTTACTTAGGTTTAGATCAAACACCACTTTCTCTATTTCCAATTGAGAGAAAGGTTGGATCAATGAGTTGGACTCATCCTCTAAAATCTGATTTGTAATGAAAGATTTCTGTAAGTTGACATTTTGAGTTCCCATCTTTAGCTTTTTCCAATGTGTTTGAGAAATATTCAAAGGCTTTTTAATTTCAAATCCTTCTGAGTGTGAACAATGCTTCCATCTAGTTTGGTTAGAGAAGTAATCTTATTTGTATTCCTCCTCGTTGAGATAGATCTACAAAAGTATGGAATGTTCTTGTCCCCCTCTTTTATCCATTAAATTCTAGATTTTTGCTGTAAGAATAAGGGATGAATCTCCACATCTTTCAAATATTCCAAAAGCAATTTTTCTCAGCCTTTAGTAAATTGGGATCTCTAAGATTATGGTATAGCTCATCTTGGATAAACTTCAGAAACTTTTCTAATTCACATACTGCAACTTGAGTATCACCATATGGTGATTGGTTTAATCTCTTGAGTTTTTGTTTTACCATATGCAACTTCTGACACAGATGAAGGCCTTGGAACCGTTATATTATATAGAGATGCCTTTCCTAACAATCATGAAACCCTTCCGCATTTGAGAGAATCATTGGAATGAAAAGGAGCTTTTCTTGTTAGTTTAGAGGAGATAGTTTATATCAAGATTGGGCAGTGATTAGAGAATTGAAAATTAAAAAAAGTGGCTTTGTTGTTAGGGAAATTTTGTAACCAATCACCATTTACTAAGGCTCTATCATTTTTTTCCTTAATAAGCCAATTTTCACTTTCTTTATTGCTCCAAGTGTAAAAGTATCCTTTGAAATTGACATTAGTGACCTTAATATCCTTAAAGTAGTGCCTGAAGTTAGTACTAAAATTCCTCAAACATATTATGCCCTCTGCTTTTAAAACATATATAGTGGTATTAAAGTCCCATAAAATTAACCAAGGGGAGTTTTTTTTGTTATGTATATGTTTAGGTTGCTTCCATAACGAATTCCTTTGGAAGGCATAGTTGGAACAATAAATAAAGGAGGTTAAGAAGTTGATACTGTTAGGAATAAGAGTAGCTAAAAGATGCACTATTTGATCAAAATCTGTAAGAATTGAAGCCCTAATTATGTTATTATCAAAACCTATAATTATTTGACCATTGAAATGGTATTGATGATTGGAGATGAATTCCATTGATTCCCTGGAAGTTGGAATTTCTTAAACTTCTCATCTTTGAATTTTGTTTCCAAAAATCCTATAATTATGGGCTTAATTTCAATGATACAGTTTTTGAGCAATAGCCTCTTCTTAGGGTAATTAATTACCCTAAAATTATATGCTGGCATTAACATCAACTAGTATTGTCTTTAGAAACTCTTGCCTTATTTCTCCTTCTATAACTTCTCTTTGTGTCTTGCTTGAACCTATTTTCATATGGAGACTTATCTTCTGAATGAGCCTTGTTGTCACCTTTAGAGATAAGTTCATTAAAAGGCATTTGGTCTTTTTTCTCTAAAGTTTTGATAGGTCGCATTATCTTAACATATTAATCTGTTATAGGCTTTGTTATAGATGAATCTTTTTGTGTAATTCTAGAGTTTAGAGGAGTTTGAGCACTATCTTGTGTGATATTAAGGTCTGCCTCCAATAGCTTACCATGGTCTATTTTCTTAGCCTAGTTCACCATCTCCTTGTTATGCTCCTCTATATCCAGTCTTATTCCTTATTTTAAAGATTCTACTTTTTTCCTTTATGTGTTGCCTTGATCCTTAAGGGGTAAGTGTCCATTTATAGTTAATCTTAATAGAATCATCATAAAGAGCATTATTGTTATCTAGCCTCATCAAGTGGATCTTTTTAGGGAGCATTTTCCTTAGTTTCACCACCATGTAAATACGAGCATAACTTATCCTTTTTAGTGTAATTGTCTACTTATCCATTCCAATGGGATTGCCTATAGAACTTGCTAAATGGCTAATAAAATAAGTGGACCATTACTCGAATGGTATGTTATATATATTAATCTATAATGGTACATATTTTTTGCTAATTACCTTTAATTTCATGCCTAGTTCCCAAAGTTGAAGGAATACTTGTCTTCTATAGTAATTCATAATACCTTCAATGCTTCTACTCTTAAGGAGAATCTAAATAGAAAGAGATTATCTTTACTCAAGAGGGTTTCCTTTAGTCATCCATACTTCTACCAATGTAGATCCTAGTTTTGGCTGAATGGAAAAGCATGCCGATTCTCCATAACGAAGCCAATTAAGGTTGCAGGTCATCTGCTTGCTCCCTCTTTAAGGATGTTTATAAGAGGGGTTAGAATTGAAGATCTTTCAAGCTTAATAGATGGTAGTAGTGAAAGCTAACTTTAGTTGATTCCTTTACAACTTATTCCATCTAGACCTAATGATCCTTGCTTAATTTGTATGTGAATAAGGTATCCTTGCCTGAGTTGGTGATAATTTTATAGAGGTCTTCCCTAATATTGGGTTTGAGCTAGGAGTAGAACCAATTAGGGGCAGTGCGACTAGGGTAGAGGGAGGAGGGATATAAGAGGTTATAGAGATTGTTCTAGTTTTGAGGAGAGGGGAACGTAAGGAAGGAAAGATTGACAAGTCTACATATGAGGTTTGGTTGGCTTAGGAAAAGGAATCATATATAATTAGAAAAAGGTTAAAAGTGGAAAAAAAGAAAATAAAGGGGGAGGGGTAAATTAAAAATTTTCCTAAAACAACAATAGAAAGAGGCAAGAATATATTCAGTAAGACAACAACCACAAGTCACTTAGTCTAATAGGTTAGGGAAATAGCAGTGGGAATAAATAGAAAGGATAAAGATGAATAGATGAAGAAGGCAAGATCAAAAGAAAACGGGAAAAAGGAACAAAGAAGGAAAACCTGAACCGCAGCATAATAGGTAAGGACCAACCTTATCTTAGATTATAAACAAGTAGCTTGGATAAGGAAGTTAAAGAATTAGTACAGGGAGTACTAGGAGAGAGCTAAATTATAAATGGATTTTTAGTAAAAAGTAGGATCTTCTCTCACTAAAACGTGATATGTTTAGCTTCTTTTTATTTATTTGTTTAATTGTTTTGTAGTTGAAAATTAAAATATGATTCCCCTTTACTCAAAGCCATAAATCATATTAGTATTTGGCATAAAGTAGTTTCCAATTAGCTAAGGTGAAATTTTATTATCTAAATGGGGAAAAAGTAAGTAAATATTTAAAAGGTC
Organism: Erythroxylum platyclados; assembly: GCA_027563515.1. Taxonomy (NCBI): domain Eukaryota; kingdom Viridiplantae; phylum Streptophyta; class Magnoliopsida; order Malpighiales; family Erythroxylaceae; genus Erythroxylum; species Erythroxylum platyclados. Next base: position 10,413 of record JAOQMM010000062.1, on the reverse strand, counting down.
ATAATGTTTGTTCATCTTTATATTTCAAGTGCAGATAATGGCATAGTAAAGGGAGAGTTGCTATTATAAAGTCTTATATAATTGATCAAACTTTACTACTTATCATGTTTTGTTATTTTAATTCTTTCTATAAAACTTTTCATAAAAAGTAATATTTTGACATTCCTATTAATCTATTTTGACATTCTTGGATTAAGAAACATCTTTATTTATAGCATAACATTTTTTAAATAAATATAATAAAAATATGAATAAGTTAGAGGACTAATAAAGATTATTAATTATTAATTATTAATTGAGTGAATGAAAATTTTTAACAAAAGTGGTTAGAAAATTTAAATAAGGATAAATATAAAGAATAGAATAAATAGGATAATAAAAGGTTTGCCATATAATTCCTACTTGATACGCTAAACAAAGAACTTTCTTTTTTCACTTTTAACCCATTGCATTTTCACAATAAACAACAAATGAAATTAAGGGATGTTTCTACTTACATACAAAGGCTGAAATAAAGAGTGTGAGCATACAACTAAGTTATAGCTATCACCTACCACTTGCCTAGCTAGCCAGAAACAACCAACGACGTTTTGCTATGTTACTACTATTGTCTATGCCATGGGCAGATCTATTGTATGCCTAACCAAGACAATTTGAACTATGTGATAATTTATAATTTGAAAGAATTTCCTAGTATAAAGTTAAGCTTTTTAAGAAAATAAATGAATATTCTTTTCAAAAGGAGAATAAAGAGACCTTGAGTACATAAACAAAAAGGAACAAACTAAAGTTAAAGAGAGTTACAAACTAAGCTAACTAAAAGGAAAAAATAGTACACAATTAAGCCACTAGAAAAGATCAATTTTATTAGATTTTTTTTGAAAAATGAATTGAATTAAGTCAATAAAGGCAAATCAAGTTGACATTACAAAAACTCTCTAAGTGAGAGTTTTAGAATCAAATATAAAGCACAATGCTATTTAACAACCAATAATTGTTACAAAACAAACTACCTAGTAGCCCATCTATCAATGGATTTTGGATCTAAGGATAGCTTGCCACGAAAAGTGTTGATGTGAAGTCTAATGGCATTAACCAAGTCCTTTAGTGAATTCTCAAAACTTTTTTCCTTTTTCTAAAAATGCACCTATTTCTTTAGTCCCATATGTATAGCACTAGGTAAGATAAAGCAATGTAAAAACATTATTTGCTGTCTTTCTTGATATATTATAAAGTTAGACTCCGTTTTACAATTTTTTGCCACTCATCTAGAGCATTAATGATGGCATATTTGTGGAGAACTAATTTCCATAGTCCTTTAATGAAGTTGCGTTCAAAGAGTAAATATAAGGTACTTTCCATTTGACATTTGTAGATATTGCATCGATTTGTCAAGTAGTTAAACTTATTCAATCTTTCTATGGTGGGTAATCTGTCTTTAATGGCTCTCCACAAAGTTGTAGCAGCTTTAAAAAGATTAAACCTGCACTAAACAAGCTTATATTATGGAACACAATTGAGGTTCTATTGAAAGGGCTTCTTATATGAGATATAGCTAAAACTTCCATTAATATAAGGGCACCACCAATTCCTATCTTGCATATTGTAGATTTTGAGGAGTAATCAATAGAATTGTTATTAATCTCTTACGTTAAAACGTAACAATACATAGGTTATATACAGATAACTATACTATTAACCTAGTATATAGAAAATACAGTATTACCCTTAATTACAACTTATACATAATAACCAACACTCCTCCTCAAGTTGGTGCAAAAATATTACACATGCCCAACTTGCAAATAATAGTATAAAAGGCTCTACTATTGAGTCCTTTTATGAAAATATCAGCTAACTATTTTTTCGACGTTACATGGAACAAGCTCAAGACACCATCAGTTAACTTTTCTTTGTTAAAATGTCTATCAATTTCAATGTGCTTCGTTCGGTCATGTTGAACTCGATTATGATCAATACTGATTGCAACTTTGTTATCACAATACAAAGATAGCTTGTCTTCTCCAGTCAATTTCAACTCTGCTAGCAACTTCTGCTGTAACACCCCAAAACATACCCTAATTGGAATTAGTAAAATTGAAAGTGGATTAATTGGTTTAATTGAGATTAATTG